>CM057086.1:34672506-34750076 GCA_029959045.1 Taenioides sp. WSHXM2023 | reverse complement strand
GAGAGGAGAGAGGAGAGGAGGAGAGAGGAAGCTAAATATGCAGTGTTGTGTTTAACACACAAACCCTGTATATTTAGGTTTTCTCTCAAACAGAAAACTTTCTGTTCCACCTTGTGATGTCATACAGGAAGTGCTCCACTGTGTTTTTAAACTCCACACACCTTCACTAGAATCACTCGGATCATTTCAACCCCGAAATCTCCCATTTCTACTGAACTAAAGGTAAAAGGAGCTGTTAACCTGTAAACTACCACTTGATGACATCACAAGGTGGAACAGAGCGTTTGGAGCTTTGGAGATGTAGACAGACTAATAATAAAGAGTTCCTCAAACATGTGAATGAAACAAACACAACTCCAGGTCTGTTTTTGAGGAGGTAACGACGTTTAAAAACTCACAGGAGTCAGTTGTGTTTAATAAAGAAGCTTTAAGAAGATCAAACGTTATGGTGCCATAGTTCACATTAAATTTTTCTACGGGTTTTTAGTGCCGCCATCAGTCACGACGCAATAATGTGACTGTGAACACGGCGTTTCACAGGAAGTACAGCCTCGTAAAATACTGGACTTTCCGGATCGCACGAGAGGAGGTGAAAAATGTACGAAACTCGGCGTAAATCATCACTAAACTGTGTGTGCGGCAAATCGTATTCAGGAACAGTCATAATTTTCAGCGGCAGTAAAAAAAAAATACAGATTTAACTTTAATAACAGTCAAAGCGGAGCTGGTGGGCGGTGCTGTTGGCGTTTCCACCTCACAGCAACAAGGTCCTGGGCAGTCTGTTCCACCTTGTGATGTCACGTGGGTAAACATGTCCAAATCAAATACAGCTTTTACTTTTACTAACAATTCTAATGCTGATTTATTCTTAAAAGGTCCATGTTGCGTTGTTTTCTGTTATCATGTCGTTGGGATTCCGTCACCTGCTTGTTTCTATGGATACGTCATTGCTCTGCCTGGAATGTTCCACAGTGTGACATTAAACAGCTCTACTTTACATTTACTCAATTACAGGTGGTTTTACAGCTCAAAAATCCCTAGAAAAACAGACATTCTGACTGTGAGCGGGGGTCGCCTCTCCACAGATCTGACCTGGAACTTGATCTGGTTTGGTCTCCATGAAGATAGAAAGGTTTAATGCCATACTGTGGAACATTTTAGACAACGCAATGGCACCTCCGTGAAGAAAAGCATTTGACAGACGCTCCACCAGAAAAGTTACACAGTGCAGCTTTACATGTTGTTTGGGAGGAGACTCAGACTCAAACTCATAGATCACAGACACAGGATTATCCTCTGACCGTCATCCTCCTGTCCTCTTCTGTCTTCCCCTGTCTTCTCTCTTCTCTTCTCCTTTCCTTTTTTCACCTCTGTTCTCCTCTCCTCTTCACCTGTCTCTCCTGTGTCTCCTCTCCTCCACTCTCCTTTCTTCTTATCTCCTCTCTCCTTCTTTTCTCTTCACCTCTCCTCCCTTCTCCTACCTTCTTTTGTCTTCTCTCTTTTCCTCTGTTGTTTCACCTCTCCTCTCCTCTCCACTGTTGTTTCTCCTCTCCTCTCCTCTGTTGTTTCTCCTCTCCTCTCCTCTCCTCTCCTCTCCTCTCCTCTCCTCTGTTGTTTCTCCTCTCCTCCTCTCTTCACCTGCCTCCCCCTGTCCTTACATTCGCCTGTCTGTTGCTTCCTGTTTACCTGAGTGCGTGGGAGCTCAGATTTGTCAGTGAATAGACTAGGCCGGTCTCCATGGAAACAGCCGAGCGGACGGCGGTGGATGCGAGCTGTCCGCCTCCAGGTCCACACAGGTCAGCCTTCACAAACACGCGCGCTCCTCCACATCATCCAGAGCCATTACTGTTGCTATCGGTAACGCAGATATACGAGAGCGTGTTTAAAGTGGACGCGCTTTTAGAACGGGACTTGGTTTAGTGGGAGAGGACTTGTGGAAAATGTCAGTTAAGTGGCAGTTTGTGGAAAAAAGAAAAAGAAAAGTAGGTCTGCAAAAGTACAGGAAGTGGCTTTGAGAAGAGTTCATCCAAAACGCAGACAATAGAGCTTTTTCAAAACGTCCGGAAGTGCAGCTGAACTTCCGGTCAATGTTTTCCTGTGGCAAAATGTGTCTGGAAATGTCTCACATTTTCTCCACCAGCTTCATAAATCTGCCCCATCCCCGAATCTTCAACCAACAAGGTCCACAAAGGATAAACATTCTTCATGAAGAATTTATCCACAATGATCAAGGGAAGAAAGACGAAAGCTTAAAGGAGAACAACGACGAGCGTTAGAGAAATACTTAAAATTAAAAATCGATTTCATGATGTTCATATCAGCATAGACAGATTTGTGCTAGAGATGTAATCTGTGAACATGTCTAGTATTTTTTATTTTAAGTATTTCTCTAAAGCTCGTCGTTGTTCTCCTTTAAGCTTTCGTCTTTCTTCCCTTGATCGTTGTGGATAAATTCTTCATGAAGAATGTTTATCCTTTGTGGACCTTGTTGGTTGAAGATTTGGTGATGGGGCAGATTTATGAAGCTGGTGGAGAAAACACCAGACATTTACACGACATTTTGCCACAGGAAAACATTAACCGGAAGTTCTGCAAACCTACAGCGCGGCACTTCCAGTTGTTGTGAAAAAGGTTTATTTATGACCAAAGAAGGCATTTTTCTGACAGTTTAAACTAGTGCTGTCAAAAATGTCGCGTTATTAACGAGTTAACACAAAACAATTTTAACGCTGTTAATTTTTTTAGCATGAGATTAACGCTGTTTGTGACCTAGTGAACTATTTTTTCCATAAGCTGTGGCCGCTGCTCGTAACGTTAGAAAAACTACAGGATCCGGCTGTAAACAGGAAGGAAACAACACGGCCGCCCGTACACCCGCACACGCATAACTTCACCACTCGTTAAAGTGGAACATGAGAGTGGAACATCGAACACAAAGTGTCTCACTGACAATTGTTATGGTTTGCAATTAAAAAAAAAAAAAAAATAAAAAACATTTGCACAAAGCAGCGCCTGTCCACTTTTCATGTTGAAAAGAGAATTAAAATGATGATTCAAGTGTGATTAATTTGTGATTAATCGTGTATTATCATTCGACATTCATAAGATTAATTGACAGCACTAGTTTAAACCTTTATTTACCAAAATAAAGGTGTTGTTATTTATTTGTATTAATATAGTCTAATAATAACAAGTATTGTGTAATTTAGACACGTTTGGCCCTTATGTAATGTAATGTAATGGTCATTATGTAACTTTTCTAGAGGAGGGTCTGCCACCAGATTCTCCATGGAGATTTGCTTTCATTGCTTTTTTTCTCTCAATGTTTTAGCAAAATCTCCATGGAAACAAGAAAGTGCTTTGTCTGTAAAATCCAGTCTGATTTCTTTGTATTTTTACACAGAGGGACATCAGTCTGGTCCCCACTCCCTCTGTGTGAGTCTGAAAATCACAGTGCTGAGGTTTAGGCCTGGTCCTCCTCGACAAAGAGGTTTCGATCTCAGCAGATGTTTTCTTGGTTAAATAAAGGTTAACGAGCGGGTATTATGCAAAACGTTTGGGTTTCTAGCTTTCTCCCATCTTATAACATTGTTCCCTCATTAAACTCATGCTGGGAGATATTTTAGATGTCATCCATGCATGTTTGAGCAATGTTGTGATCTCTCCCGGGCGATAATCGAACTGAAGGGGGGGTGACTTAGCGTGGGGAGCAAGAGATGTGAGAAATCTGTGTGTCAAAAACATGTTAATACGTTGTTTTTGGAGAATATATAATTTTGGAAACTTGTGATTATATGTGTGATAAATATGTGCATATGTGTAACTTTTTGGTTGGGGGTCTGTCCTCTGCTTGTTTCTATGGAGACGTCACTGCTCTACCTGGAATGTTCCGCAGTGTGACATTAAACAGCTCTACTTTACATCTTTTCAATTACAGGTGGTTTTAGAGCTCAAAAATCCCTAGAAAAACCGACATTCTGTGGAGGTGTGAGCGGGGTCGCCTCTCCACAGATCTGACCTGTAACTTGGTCTGGTTTGGTCTCCGTGAAGATAGAAAGGTTTAATGCCATACTGTGGAACATTCCAGACAAAGCAATAACATCTCCATGGAGAAAAGCGTTTGACAGACCCGCCATCAGAAAAGTTACGCAGTGCAGCTTTAAGTGTACAGCCATACTGTGGAACATTCTAGGCACATCTCCATGGAGACGAGCAGATGACGGACCCTCCAGCGCACAAGTCACACAGTGCATCTACAAGGTATTTTTGTCAGTTTAAATCTGCATTTAAAGTCACATTATGTAACTTTTTGCCAAAAAAATCAACTAAAATAAAAGCTTGTTGTTTTTGTATTGCACTGAAAAACTTGTGTCTTGCACCTCCACAGACCTGACTCTTATTTCACCTGCTTGTTTCCATAGAAATGTTGTTTCTTCGGCTATAACAATCCACAATATGTCATAAAATGTATAGATTTATTTTTTTGAGCTTCCTAACATTGTTCCTTCATTAAACATGCCTGAAGAGGTTTTAAACGTCACCCATGCATGTCTGAGTCATCTAACGATCTCTCCTGGGCGCAAATCGAACTGAAGGGGGAGTGACTTAGCGTAGGGAGCAACGGAAGGGAGAACTCGGTGTGTCAAAAACAAAACTGATTTGAATCTGTTGTTTTCGGTGAATATATAATTTTCAAAACAATAAAAGGAAACTTGGTGATCTAAATATGGTATGTGTCAAAGTATGTGCACTCTGTAACTTTTCGGTTGGGGGTGTGTCACCTGCTTGTTTCTATGGCGATGTTACTGCTCTGTCTGGAATGTTCCACAGTGTGACATTAAACAGCTCTACCTTACATTTATTTAATTACAGTTGGTTTAATAGCTCAAAAATAACTGGAAAAACAGGCATTCTGACATACTGAGAAACGTTACACAGCCATCCACTAGAAAAGTTACACAATGCACCTTTAAATACAAGTCAGAGTAACTGTAGCACACAGATGAAGGCTTTAGCATGCTCCTCTGCTCCTGACATTTGTGTCATGCTTCATATTTACTGCACGGAACCCGAGCACCGAGTCCGAGCAGCTGCCCTCCTCCTCCTCAGAACCACGCGCACTTTATTAATAAAAGGAGAATTCAGACGGGCGGAAAAGCATTTACACTTTTGTCATTTTCAGGTTGTTTCTTAGCAACGGTTCATCAGGTGACACCAGGTGAAAAACATCAGGAGAGGAAGAAAACGTTATGAAATCAGTTTGAGCGGAAGAATGTTAAAATGTGTGAGAATCAGGGCTGTAAGAGACGTTATAACAGACCTGTTCTGCAGAAAATCAGAGTTTTTAACCATGTTATAGTTGTTACCTTTTCATTTACCAACTGAAGTCGTATTTGGAGTGATTCGTGCATGTTTGAGTCATCTTTAATTGCCTATTTTCAAGACGCCATGTTGCTGATCGACCGTTTTCACCGCCTCTGGCATAAAACCTCTGTGACGTACTTCAGTCGTTCTCCAGTTTAATTTTCGATACACGTTGGGTTCAGCAGCATCGCGTACTCATTTTCGTACAAATCCTGCGCTCTAGTGATGTGCAGCTATCCATAGGAGGGGCCGACTATTCAACTATTGAAGTCATGTTCATGGAAACAGAGTGGTTGGCTGCTCTTGTGGCTGCCTGACTCACACACTGATCAGTTTTTGAAACTTTCTGTTTTTTGAGCTCAGTTTTTAACATCATTTCATGGGATGTTAACCAACTAAGAAGGGCAGAATGTGCAGCTCAAAGGACACACGTAAGAGACTGTTGGATTGTGTGAAATGAGCTGTTTGTTTTTCCTGTATCCATGGAGACCGTGCAAGAGGCTAGCTAAGGTGATACAGGCTTTTTACACCATATGTGGGAGAAGATCTTCCAGAGGAAATACTTTGAGGGAATTAACCATTTCATCACCGACAGAAACACCAGAGTGGAGTAAGAACAAGGCCTTTCCTGTTGTGTTCACCTGGCGCCCCCTGGAGGCTGCTGTGATGCTGCAGGACACAGAGGAGGGACACTTTTGGCTCTTCCACAGGATCTGCTGACCCTCCCTGACCAGTCCTCCTGTTAAACTGACCTGAGACCTTTGACTGAGACACAAAGGGACTGAGAAGAGCCGTGGAAATGTTACTGCAGCAAAACTTCCCTCAGGATCAATAAAGTCTCTCTCTTTTTCTCTCAGAACGCACACAGAGCACACAAAAACACAATAGGTCTTCTTTAAGCTAACTAACAGATGATTGAGAGATGATCAAAACTAGTCGCGTTTACTTAAGAGAACCTTACTTATATAGTTTGCTTTCCACTAAAACTTGCTAGCTCTCCCATTCCTGGTCTTTTTGGTTTTCTATTTGAGTTTTTCAGGGCATTCATTCAAACACCACTAAAGCAGCATGACCCCTAAATAGTGTTGTGGATATTTTGAGTCAGCCAATGTGTCCTTAGGCAAGACACTTCACCCAGCTTGCCCAGTATCAGTGCGGTGAGTCAGTGTGTGGTGGGGGCGATGGCACAGACTGGCAGCCTTTCTCCTGTCAGTCTCCAATAATCTCCTACTACCAAAGAGTGAATGAATAATGAAATGGAAATCATCTCTGATAAATCAAACGCAGTAGAATTATATTGTTTTTGTAAAGAGAAACGACCAGAACATTATACGCTCACTGCCCAAACGCATCTCCCCGCTCGGCCAAAATGACTAAGTGACCGGGCGCAGGTCCAAACCTAATAATGATTCTGTAAAAACGTTATTTATGATGAACCGGCCTTCAATGATTGCATGTTTTAGAGATGGACTGGCTCTGTCTCTCCACCATCTCATAAAATGTTTTTCACAGCAGCTCTACGGGTCACTAAGAGGCAGGGATCATTTTCTCAGTTGCGTTTTGGACTTTGGACCCGGTCATGACCTTTCCTCATTCAAAAGATAAAATATTTTGATTTTATTGACGAAAAAAACAAATTTGCTGGGATAAGTAAACAAGATCATGTATTAGGGGCATACCAAGAAAGTTTGTACCCAGAAATTGGTGCTACACCCATCGCAAAAAGGCTCCCGGTTCAACTCCCACGCTGTCTGGGCTTTTCTTTGCAGTTTGCATGTTCTCCCTGTGTCTGTGTAGGTTTCTTTTGGGCACTCTGGCTTCTCCCCTCAACCCGAAAAGTACACAATAGATTAAATCCTCCAGCTATGGAAGTTCTGACCAAGACTATCTCCTACTGCTCCTGACAGGTTTAACCCACAGACAAAGAAGGATGGGTCAAATGCAGAGGACACAATAAAGTAAACCTTAACTCAGTATATATTTGACCCAAAATGGACACTCCCTCCAAATCTCAGCATCCCTTTGCAGGCCTGACGTGGCTAGTACTAAATCCAATCCAATCCACTTTATTCCTATCGCATATTTCATAAATAAAACAGTTTCCAAAGTGCTGCACAATACAAATAAAACATATCCAATAGAAATATAAAATAAAGCTCAATTTAACTCCACAAGTCCTCATTAAAACTAGTGAATCAAAGAAGAGCAAGAATACCAATAAATAATAAAAAGGTCAAATAAATAAATACAAAAATAACAATAAATAAAAGACACAGAGAACCACACAACTCAAAGTGGCTCTTAAGACGAGACTTAAAACACTCCACTGTGGGGCCTAAAGAAATATAATATAGAAATTGTACTTTTCAGAGTACTTATCTACCTTCTTTTACTCCTACTTTGTTTTATTTTTGTGTCAATCCTTTGAAAATACCGGATTTTGTGTAGCATTTAAGTTTTGTCATTCCAGTTACATTCACTTTACTTTATAAATCCGATGTTATGTCCCTTTCCAAAATTCTCATGTCATTCAAACAAAATATATAACTTCTTTTACCTGAGATAAGTTATAGTTAAAAAGTTGACTTTTTAAAAATCTGCACTGTTTCTCAGCCCTTCATGTAGATTTTTCTCCTTTTTTAGTTGTAAACAGCCAGTTTGTTTTTGACGAACAGAGCATACTTCTCTCTGATTGGTTAATCCGCCTGTCAGTCATGCCCTCTGAAATCAGGGAGACGGGACACAGCTCCAGATCCACTCGTCTTTGTAAAGTTTTGTCAAAGCGTGTGGTTCTGGTTGGTCAGGAAACATTCAATAACTCTTACCTGAGTAATAGTTTTACTTGTTTTACTCTTACTTGAGTCATTTCTTGGACCGCTAATTTCTACATCCATTTCCCCTCAGTGACCGCGTGGCTGAGACTTATTTTTAGCACATTTAGTATGAGTTTCCATCACTAGCTAGAAAAAAATGAAGAAATCAATTGAATCACTTAAAATCGGCTGAATTTTTTCATCAAAATCACTACATTTGATGCTTTAATTGGTCTAAAAATCTCTGCAAAACACTTTTACTTTTGAATCTTAAAGTACATTTTACGTCAATAGTTTTTCTTAAGTAGATTTTTTCATGTGATACTTTTACTTGAGTAGTCTTTTGCCCCTGTATCTGTACACGTGCACAGCAGGACCAGGGCGGGTACACAGACTCTAACGTATCCAACCCACGCTAGCATAGTTAGCATTCGGGTAGCACTGGGTTAGTATGATTGTGAGTCCCAGGTGGCTCCCCTCACCTCCCATCAGAGCAGCCGTCCCCACAGCCGACAGGGGTATTAGCTCCTGTCTGCGCCGTGCTGACAGGAGTATGCTGACAGGAGCAAGCTACAGGAGCGCTCACAGCAGCTCATCAGAGAAGCAGCATCGCCCCGAACGTCTGTCGGCGAGTTTGTGTTCTGGTCTACGGCGTCAAACCTTCACAGTGAGAGTTACACAGGAGTTACATCAGAAGGAGGTCAGATCTGATGTTGACTAAAAGTTGCCTGGTTAGAAACATGTTTGGCAAAGAACTGGCAAAAGTACCAAAAATCAGGGAGCTTATCAATACTGAAACTAGTACTGAAACTAGATCCTCATCACAGAAGAATCATCTGGTTCATTTCAGCCCTGGAATCACCAGTTTCTACTGAACTAAAGGTAAAAGGAGCTGTTCACTTGAAAACTACAACTTGATGACATCACAAGGTGGAACAGAGCATTTTGAGCTTTGGAAATGTAGACAGACTAATAATAATAACGTGTTACTGAGTTGCCACGTTTACATGAGAGCTTTAATTCCAATTAAAAGTAAGTTAATTCCGAATAAAAATGAATTCTGCTTTATAAAGACCATGTAAACACTTAAGTTCTACTGAAAATGATTATTTGGGGGAAAAAAAACTTAATTCTGAATTAAGTGGGTGGTTTATTTCAATTTTAAAGCCGAATTTATTTATTCCTCGATCATGTAAACGTTTATTCTGCTTAAAAATAATTCCGGTCGTTCGTCGCTCGTTGGGTCGTCCTTCTGACACGATGACGCTCTGCGAGATGGCGCCCGGAGCAAACGTTGGTCTGGAACCGAAACAATTATTTTAATAAGTTCACTGGAAGAACTACAAATAATGAAAACAGCGGATGGAAAACATAAAAACACAAACCAAACCGAGATGACAAAAAGCCGGTAGCAGCTGAAGTGTGAGTTTTCTTCCGGTCGACGTAAATCCGTTCGTGTCCCTGTCCAATCAGAACCCTTCCCCACCCCCAGACGATGAGCGGAATTAAATAAAGACGATTTAACGTGTTTTCCATGTAAACCTCAATTCAGAATTATTACTTCCATGTAAACTCCAAGGAGAATAATTTAATTCTGAACAATTTAATTCGGAACAATTAATTTGGAATTAAAAGAAACATCATGTAAATGTGGCCAATGTTAATGAAACTAAGCCCTCCAGGTATGTTTCTGAGAAGGTAACAGTATTATAACGTGTCTTAGAGCTCACAAGAGTCAGTTTTGTGTAATATACAAACTTTTATCGATTGTAGAATGATTTTGAGAGTCATCAGGATGAGTATAAAACCACATGAACAAGAAAGTATTATTATTTTGTGCTGAAAATGACAGTACTAAAAAAGATCACGTATTTTGTCATATTCTAAACAGAAATTCAATCTTCAGCGATTAAAACACGTAAATGAAAATCTGCTGCTTGTCACAGAATGAGGGGCTCTGCAGATTTGAACAGGAAGTCAGTATGATGTAAAATTTCTAACATGTTATAACTGTTCCCTCATCAAAAACGTGCCTGAAGAGGTTTTAGAGTCATCCATGCACGTTCGAGTCATCTAGCGATCTCTCCTGGGCCCTGTTCAAACCCTACTTTTGGTGAATATCCACAGGTCCACATCACTCAAGCCTTTTTCCATAAATATACAAAACAATACGCAACAACTTGGCAAACCTGATGCCACGTGCGGTAGTTTCAGTAGTTTCTGATTGTGTTTGTGGGGAGGGGGGACTCAGAATGTCAAAAATGTAAAATTATAATTTCTATGTTAAGTGTACAGTGATCACAGCGTTTCGGTACAACAGTTTCCATTGGTGAACAGTGTTGTGGTCAGCCATCGAGGCCAGATCAGGACCAGTTTGGTAGTTTTCTACGTTATTTTAGTGTGACTGTGGCCCGTGTACTAATGTTTTTATAAATCTGTTTCCATTTGATCTGATTAACTCCAAACACACTGCTCTGTCCTTAAACAGTGTGTGCCCTGAGTTTGGACCTTCGCCCACAGCCAACTGCTACAGCCAGCTTCCCCTCGCACTGCACGGAACTGAACACTGCACGGAACTGAACACTGCACGGAACTGATTTAAATATAAGGATTTAAACACGTGCCACACTTGTTTCACGTTCATAACAGGAGATACATACTGGATATGCAGTGATAATTACCCGCCTCTGCACAGATGTGAGTTTGGTTTGGTCAACGCCAACTTGCAGACAGAGACACATCCAAGTTTGTCTCATTCTCATATATTTACAGACCGTGGCTCATGTGAAAGCTCAGAACCTCCAGAACAGGCCCTATTCACGCTTACCGCAAGACGTTTGATGTGATAAAACTGTGGATTCAGCAGCAGTGGTTTGACAAATTTTAATGCCGAAATAATAAGCAATTTATAAAAGGAAAAAAGAAAAAAATACAATGACATCTAGATGAAGAAAACCGGGCCATTTTCTCAGTTTTTCCAGATTTTATCAGGGTTACTACAGCCAACAACAGAGCCCAAAGGAAGTCGTCATCCACGTGTTCAAAAGTCTTCCGGTTTTGTGACGTAGGTGCTGGGGTTTAGGTGGTGACCGTTCAGATCAGACCAGGTTTAAACCAACTGGATTTCAACACTGGAACTAGTAGAGGACATGAGTCGAACCCAAATATTTTTCCTGATAGGCTTTTAGAAACTTAAAAACACTGGTCCTCTAATAAAAGCCGTCCTTGATCTCATTAGTCGACCAGTCCGTGCTGCCCCCAGAGTGCACTACCTAAAATATACCTATGCACACATATTTTACTACAAATTAGTGTCAAAACTAAGGAATAAAAAGTAGTTTGAAGAAGGGCTATTGTGCAAAATACATGTTTTTGGGAGCTTTCTACCATGTTATAACGTTTTTGTTTATTTATTCATCAAAAACATGCCTGAAGAGGTTTTAGATATCGTTTTAGATGTCTTCCATGCTTGTTTCAGTAATTTAGCGATTTACGGGTACCTGTAAGATTCTGCCCGCAAGCCTACATCACCACATGACAATTCTCCATAAATATACAAAAACATAATACAACACTGTGCACAGCGACTCCACAAATCTGATGTTATGTTTTTGGCAAATATAGTCTTTTCAAAACAATAAAATCCAACATGGTGGTCTAAATTTGTGAAGTGTTAGCAGTTAATACCCCATAGAAGTCAAATCCCCGTCTGTAAAAAGCCCCAAATGCTTAGCGCAGATTGCACTATAGAAAAACAAACTCAGTGAAGTGATACCAGATTAAAACCTGATTGAATATAATGAGAATGAAGTAAATGTCTGAGCAGTTTCTCCCCGGGCCCTCCCCTCTCACAGCGATGAATAAAGCAGGACGATAAGAGCCGAAATGATAGCTCCACAATCTGCTGGGCCATCTTCATAAAAACATCTCTGAACATTAGCAACATTAGCGTCCTAGCATCAGCTGGTCCATCAGTGTTCATCATCTTTATAGGAACATCCACAGTCACAGCTAATTGAGGGGAGTGAGATCAGAACAGAGCGCCTGGCTGGCTACGCTAATGTACGCTACTCTAAATACAGCGAGCGGGGAGGCTTTAAATTAGCATAGCGCTCATTAAAAAAGCTGTTAAACGAGGCTAAAGCTTTATGCTACCTGTATCCTTAAAGAGGGGGCAGGTTTATTACCCTTCGATGGGGTATTCATTTCAAACACATAACATTTTGATCACCATGTTAGCTTTGATTGTTTTTATTTGCTAATCGCAGAAAACATCGTATAAACATGTTTTATAGGTTTCGCTTTCATTTTTGACGCTCTTGAATCGCCCTTCCCTTTGCTCCCCACGCTAAATGACTCCCCCTTCAGAGCCCTGTCTCATTAGGTCCCGCTAATGAAACTACTGCACATTACATCAGGTTTGTGAGGTTGTTGTGTACAGTTTTGTGTAATGTTTTTGTATATTTATGAAGAATTGTGGTGTGGGAGCCTGGGTGACATAGGGTTGTAGGCGGAGCCTTGCACAGAATCTTACAGCTAACTGTGAGGAGAGTTTGAATAGGGCCGGGGAGAGATCGCTAAATTACTCAAACATGCATGGATGACTCTAAAACCTCTTCACAACATTTTCAAAACAATAAAAGCTAACGTGGTGATCTAAACGTGTTATGTGTAATGAATACCCCATAGAAATTTATATTTTTTAATACTGTGCATTTAAAAAAGGTTTCCCTTAGAGCACCCTGCTTTAGAGCGATTGAGCCGCAGGCATAAAGTAGTTTGAATATTATCGTTTCTAGAGCCATGTTTCACATTTCAAAATGTGTTATCCTGACAGGCCTCTGTCTATTTTTATACAGTGTCATAAATGTGATCATGAGAAAGTGTCTAGTGTCAGCAGTAAAAGCGCAGAACACAACTCTAAATACAAATGCCACACGTCTCTGTAAACAGCCCCGTCCTGCCCGTTCTCCAGGGCTGTGTGTGTGTGGCCCCGGGGCCCTCGTGTCAGTGTGAGGTACGTACAGGTGTGGAGAGGCTCACTTCACACAAACATCAGATCAGAGTTACAGCAGCGTGACATTTGTATATATAGACGTGTGCATAAAGATGTGTGTATACAGATGTGTGTGTACAGATGTGTGTGTACAGATGTGTGTGTACAAGGACATGTTTATGAGTCACATGGTTATGACAAATATAATCCTGTCAGTGGTGAAGCACGTCTCATTAAAGAAGTCAAATCCACTCAGGAAACTCACCAGAGTGCACACCATCCATCCTCTGCTTATCTTAAGTCCAGAGGCTAAACCGCCACATGCCTGAGCCTCCTCAGTGTGAAGTAGCAGCGTCTCTACTCTGAGCTCCTCACCTCTCGACAACTCCTTCTTCAGCACCACATTCCCACACAGAGAGACCATTACCTCAGACGCTGCTCAGACCTGTCAATCTCACTCCCACACACACGACTTCACCCAGAGCACCAGACCTCATATTTATTCCTGAGCAGGGATCAAGGCAAGGTGAGTATTTCAAACAGTGCAAATGATTCACACAAATCTGAAAATGAAAATGCAAACAGGAGGTGGATATGGGTGTTTAAGCCACAGACTCAGCCCTAACAGAGTTTTATTGTTTGTATTGTCTCATAGTGTGTCTAGCGCCCCCTGCAGGAGCAGAGTCTCACCTGGAGGGTCCCCGTATGGCTTTGCTGGTTTGACCGTCTCTCCGGTGGCGGGTGCCCGGGTGGTGGTGTGGCGTTTGGGCTCCTGGGTGCCCACAGTCACAGTCCTGTGTGGGTGGGTGCTGCTCGTGGTGGGGGTCAGCGTGGGCGGGGACTCACTGGTGGACTGGGTATAGTTCCTCTCATCGGGCCCCTCGTCGGTGCCCGTGGGGCCCCAGTCAATGTATCCGGACACGGTGGTGGTGCGTCCCTCCTGAGAGTAACTGTCCCACTTGAGCTGGCGGCGGGCGCGCAGCAGGAGGCGGAGCATCTCGCTGGGGGCGGAGCATTCTTTACACAGACCTTTATGTGTGCCCCGCCTCCTCCTCTCCAAGCCCCGCCCCACATGAGCCCGGAGGTCCTGGGCCAGAGGGGCGGGGCTTAAGGTGCGGCGGGCCAATGGGCTGACAGTTCTCCAGTGGAGCAGAGTGGGCGTGTCTCGGGGGCGTGGTCGAGGCGCAGGGGGCGGGGTCAGTCTGAGCTGCTCCGGGCTGAAGGCGGAGCACAGGGAGAGGTCAAAGGTCAGGTGTGTCATGGCGAGAAGGATCCACACGCGCTGTCCCATCGAGCAGAAGGGCCGGGGCGCAGAACCACTGCAAGAGACAGGAGCACAGGTCAGTACAGAGCGAGGATACGGTGTTATTTAGGATCGCACATATTTACAACTTTTTTCATTTCAGAATCATACGGCTAACTGTAAGGAGGATTCGAATAGGACCCAGGAAAGATCACAAGATTACTCAAACATGCATGGATGACATCTGAAACCTCTTCAGGCACGTTTTTTATTACGTAGAAAGCTCCAAAGAGTCCATTTTCCATAACACCTTTTCTTTAAGATAAACGTCAACTTTGGAACAATCACATCTTTATGGACTCCCCTACTAGAAAAGTTCCATAGTGCATCTTTAAAATGAACAGAGACGAGGTAGCGCACGGCTTTATTGACGGATCAGATTTTTCCATAAGTGCCCACTCTGCAGATCTGTCCGTTTAAACTGTGTGAACTCTGTCTTAATTAAGCTTCAGTCCTGATTCCTTTGTCCACGCTCTGTTAATTATAATCTAAAGGTCGAGGGAGCTGTCAGACTGGAACTTTTCTACGCTCTCCCCAGCGCGATTCAGATCAAGGAGTGTGATTGGCCAGACACAAGGTCAGCTGATCCGCCCGCTTTTATCTGCCGCGAATCCAAAGTCATGGCATCCCAGGGGCCGGCCTCATTATGCACCCAGAGCGAGGCACGTTATCAGGCAAAGTCCTCCACATTTTACCCCGTACCTGCACCAGATTTTCAGATTTTCAAGTTAGGGCTGTCAAAAATATCAAAAATCAGACATGAATTGATACTAAATCGTAAACCAGGAAGTACTTCTGGTACACTTTTGGCATGCTAGTGTTTGTTAGCGTTACAGTGACAGCGCTGATTAATGCTAATGAGGATACAAGGAATTAATAAGATAACTTTGATAACTGCAGCTGTTCAAAATGGACTAGTTCTGTTTTTTCATGTTTTAATGCAGTAAAAATCAGGTACAGCACCTTTAAAGGACCATCAAATACTTTTCTCCATGGAGATGTTATTGCTTTGTCTGGAATGTTTCACAGTATGGTGTTAAACCTTTCTATTCCTCCCTGTTTTTCTAGGTATTTTTGGGCTATAAAACCACCTGTAACTGAATAAATGTAAAGCAGAGCTGTTTAATGTCACACTGTGGAACATTCCAGGCAGAGCAATGACATCTGCATAGAAACAAGCAGGTGACAGACTCCCAAACAAGAAGTTGCATCGTGAGAGAGAGAGAGAGAAACCAAAAAAAATGGCATAGAAAATGTTTTTAAGTGGAGCTAGCCAAAAGTTGAAGTTTTTCATTTGTTTAGTTTAAATTTAGTTTTTGCTCCTGGCGTTAAGTCACTCCCCCTTCAGAGCGCTATAACAACACAATCAGCGTGCGTGCCGCTAATGAAACTACTGCACATCACATCAGGTTTATCAAGTTGTAGTTGTAGTAATATTTTCATCTCCTCAGCATCACAGCAGGTATGATTCAGAGGAAGGCGCGTGATTGGCCAGACACATGGTCAGCTGATCCTTACGCTTTATCTACCGCGAACCCAAAGTCATGGCATCCTACGGGGCGACCTCATGATGCACCCGGAGAGAGAGGCACGTTATCAGGCAGAATCCTCCACTTTACCCCGTACCTGGCCCAGATTTTCAGATTTTCAAGTTAGAGCTGTCAAAAATATCGAAAATCAGATACAAATTCATACGAAAACTAGTATCGAAACAAAAAACGATTTTTTTCGCAGGTATAGATACTAAAAAAATCACATTGACAGGACAGAAATGAACCTTTCATGAACGTCTTTAGAACGATCTTGAGCTGTATCAGAACAAGTATAAGAGCACAAAGACTAGTGTACACCCATGGACCTGGTTTAGACCTGGATTAGACCTGGTTTAGACCTGGACCATTAGGGAACCTACAGGACCACTGAGGGATTACACACATATAAGACCACATGGGAATAGAAAAGAAAGAACGACCATTTAATGCTGAAAATCACATTCTATTGTCTAAAGAAAGAGGTTTTTTTTTTTATTATTATCATTATGGTATTGGTATCAGTTTTGAGTCTGTTTTTTAGTATAGAAATAGAATATTAGGTATCAAAATAAAACGAAGCCCGAAAACAGAAGCAGCCAGTCAAAAGTCATGTTTCACTGCTGAACAAGTGTAAATGAGATGCGCATATTTTATTGCAAAGTGGATTTAAAATATTAACAGCTTGTATTTTATTACCATAGACGGTCGATGTTTATTTCTGAGTCTATAAACATGAAACGGAACTGAAAAAAGATTAAAATCACCTCTTTTATGGTGTGAAAGTGCCACTCAGGAAGAAGCACCCCCCAAAAAAACACCGCAACTCTCAAAATCTGTAAATGATTTTCCAACAAAAGAAACCCAAAGTCGCTATAAAGAAGCAAACATGGCAACGATGAGTCTGTCTGTGATTAAATCCAAATTCAAATCATCTTCAATTGTCATCTCAATGTATTTCTAAAAATCTGTTTAAATTGCACTTCGCCAGTTATCCGATTTGAAGCACAGGCTGTATATATGAATGTACAAACAGGAAGCGAGCATGGGGACGCTTCCGGCTCCATCGACTTTGGTTCCAGTTCACTTTGTATTGAAAAACCGTCCAATCTCTCTGTACCTGCTGCTGTCAAACTCCTCATTTTGGTCTTAAAATGTTCGTATTAACAGGATCCTGCGTGATCGTGACAGCGTCCAGGCAGGAAGGGGCGTTACTTTCAACATCCTCGCTCCTGATTGGCTCTTCGGAATTCCAAATATGAAACTCCGCTCCAAATTCGCATCGATGAGCTTCATTTGACTGGAGGGTGACGTCACACTTGCTTAGTCCACGTTTTTAAACGGTGTTGTAAAGCCGACGCTGGGTCAACCTTGAGCCATCTCCAGGCCCCTGCCCAACATTGATCCAGATCATGACAGGGGAGGTCTGGCAGGGCGGGTGGGGCGGGCGAGGGTAGGGGGTGGCAGGAGATGGGGTGGGGTTGGGTGTCCTTGGACGGTTCAGCCCGGAGGCGCTCGGAGAGAATGAGCTGATCAAAAGTGTCATTGTGTTCAGCGATTCCACAAACAAAATCCAACTGATAATTTGGAGTCTCAGCAAAACAACAACAAACTCAACTCATGCAAAAATAAACTGGATTCTGTCGACTCGACAAAAAAAGTTTAATAAAATATAATAATTTATGAATAATTTAATTTAATAAAAGTTTAATAGTGAATATGTCGGTCATCCAAATGGCCTCATCAGGTCTGAAGGGACGAGCCACACTCAAACTCACACACACTAGTACTTTAGAGTAAGGAGGATCTGTTATTAACTAAAGGTGCAATGTGTAACTTTTCTGGAGGATGATCCGTCATGTTTTTGTCTCATATTGTTCCACAGTATGGCATTAAAGTCATCTGTCTCTTGCACTGATTCAATTACAGGTGTTTTTATGGCTCAGAACACACAGACACAGACACACACAGAGACAGACACACACAGAGACAGACACACACAGAGACAGACACACACAGAGACAGACGCGCACACAGAGACAGACGCGCACACAGAGACAGACACACACAGAGACAGACACACACAGAGACAGACACACACAGAGACAGACACACAGAGACAGACACACACAGAGACAGACAGACACACACAGAGACAGACACGCACAGAGACAGACACACACAGAGACAGACACACACAGAGACAGACACGCACAGAGACAGACGCACACACAAAGACAGACGCGCACACAGAGACAGACACACACAGAGACAGACACACACAGAGACAGACACACACAGAGACAGACACGCACAGAGACAGACACACACAGACGCGCACACAGAGACAGACGCACACAGAGACAGACACGCACAGAGACAGACACACACAGACGCGCACACAGAGACAGACACACACAGAGACAGACACGCACAGAGACAGACACACACAGACGCGCACACAGAGACAGACGCACACAGAGACAGACACACACAGAGACAGACACGCACAGAGACAGACACACACAGACGCGCACACAGAGACAGACGCACACAGAGACAGACACACAGAGACAAACACACACAGAGACAGACAAACACACACAGAGACAGACGCGCACACAGAGACAGACAGACACAGAGACAGACAAACACACACAGAGACAGACAGACACACACAGAGACAGACAAACACACACAGAGACAGACGTGCACACACAGAGACAGACGCGCACACAGAGACAGACGTGCACACACAGAGACAGACGCGCACACAGAGACAGACACACACAGAGACAGACACGCACAGAGACAGACACGCACAGAGACAGACACACACAGAGACAGACGTGCACACAGAGACAGACGTGCACACACAGAGACAGACACGCACACAGAGACAGACACACACAGAGACAGACGCGCACAGAGACAGACACAGAGACAGACAAACACACACAGAGACAGACAGACACACACAGAGACAGACAAACACACACAGAGACAGACGTGCACACACAGAGACAGACACGCACAGAGACAGACACACACAGAGACAGACACACACAGAGACAGACACACACACAGAGACAGACAAACACACACAGAGACAGACGTGCACACACAGAGACAGACACGCACAGAGACAGACACACACAGAGACAGACGCGCACACAGAGATAGACACACACACAGAGACACACAAACACACACAGAGACAGACAAACACACACAGAGACAGACGCGCACAGAGACAGACACACACACACAGATGCACACACACACACAGACAGTGAGAGACTGAACTTTAGTCAAATTGTGCAGATTTAAGTCAAAACTTGTGAACACGTGAGGAGACAAAGACACACACTGTGGCTCAGGTGTTTTTCCTAAACAAAAGAACGTAACTCCTCGTCAGCTCCACGCGCTCGTACTGACACACGATTGGCTACAGACCTGTCGATGAAAATACGCTCGCCTTATCACTGAGATCACCTAGAGATCGCGACCTATTGACCTTTCAGTTTTAGGCACAGCCCCACGTGGACCATCAGAATATATCGAAAAAAATCCCTTCACTTAAGAAATGAATAGTTATGGTGCAGCAACAGCTAAACAGAGGGAACTACATGATCCTTTGCTCTGTTTTAGTACAGGCTACATGAAGAAATAACAGTTATAAGCACTTTTAAAAGTCGACGCATTTTAAGAGGAAAAAGAAGCATATTCACAGTTTTGTTAGCCTCCATTTTACACATGAATCTGAATTAAAATTAATAAAACATCCAGTTTCCACGAGAGGAGGTTTGAAGTCTCTGAAATGTCACACGGCATTTTGATTCTCATCCCTCAGAATCCGAACATGTTGTGACTGATTTCTATTAAACAAATCCATAAAGCTAACGCGCCATATTTAGCGAGCGACGCTGGCGCAGAGGCGTGCAGACCGAGCAGCGCCTCCTCTGACATCTCTAATGGAAGTTTGAGTCGTGTGCAGATGGCAGGCCAAGTGCACAGCCGATTGCTTTCTGTGGATTCTTGTCCCGTTTCTCCAACACATGCTTCATCATTCTGTCGACATCATCATCGTCAGCTGCAAAGTTAAGCCTCGACAATATGGGGAAGGGGAAAAAAATGAAAGAACTCGCCCCATCCCCCCTTCCTCCTCTCCTCTACCCACTTCAATCCAACAAAGCCTGGATCCTGTAACTGCCAGAGAAGGGAGGAAAATACAGCCTCTTCTACTCTTTCTGACAAAACGGGTGATTAAATTGGAGCTGTATAAAATATATCCAGTTAGGAGAGTGTATTTTAAACTACAAAAACTTAAACTTAAACAGAGCTGGAGAACAGGTCAGAATTCTGTGGTGGAATTTGCTGTTTAAAGGTCCTTTATTACTCAAAATGGACTCTTGTGAGCTTTAAGTCAGGTTATAATGCTGTTTCTTTATCAAAAACAGACCTGGAGTTGTGTTTTGTTTCATTCGCATGTTTGAGTAACTAGTCTTTATTAATCTGTCTACATCGCCAAAGCTCAAAACGCTCTGTTCCACCTTGTGATGTCACGAAGCGGTAGTTTTCAAGTGAACAGCCACGTTTTACTTTCAGTTCAGTAAAGATTGGCAAGTCCAGAGCTGAAATGATCCAAATGATTCTAGTGAAGGTGCGTGGAGTTGAAATGATACAGGAGCACTTCTTGTATCACCACGTGACATCACAAGGTGGAACACTGTGTTTGTTTTCAGTTTGAGAGAAGAACTCAGCCTAAATCTGCAGGGTTTGTGTGTTGAATGTGTGAATGAAACAAAACACAACTCCAGGTCTGTTTGTGATGAGGAAACGACATCAGAACAGATCAGAAAATACCAGAATATGGGCCCTTTACTGTCAGATTGCAGATTTATTGACCTGGTTTATGGTTAATTTCTCTGTAATTCCGGGGACTATCCAAACTTTATTATTTTTTCACAATTGCTTCAGAAAGTAGTGCCATTATTCACCTCCAAAGACGTGAGTACTGTCAGCAGAAATTCCCTTCTTGAAGACAGGGGTGGGATTAAATACATTTTTCTTCTTCCCAATCCTTTTTGGGAAAAATTTTGTTGTTGTTTTGTTTCTGATGTTACGATTGCACTAATGTCATACGGATAATACTCTGTTCCATTGTAAAAAAGAATGTAAAATGCAAACTTGTCCAAAAATAATATAGAAATGAAAATGAAACTGATGCAAATGAAAGGTGCATTCTGTAATTTCACTGGTAGAGACACCGCCGCTTGATTGTCTCCATGGATACTTCATTGCTCAGCCAAGAAAGTTCCATAGTATGGCATCAACTTCTATCGATCTCCGTGAAAACAAGCAGGTGGCACAACCAGGCCAGAGTTACAGGTCAGATCTGCGGAGAGGCAGCCCCGCTAACAGTCAGAATGCATGTTTTTACGGCATTTAGAAAAACAACGAATGACTGACAGATAGATAGGATCAATGCCATATTCTGGAATATTCTTGAAGCACTGATATCTCCATGGTGACAAGGAAGTGACAGACCCGACCAAAAGTTACGTAGTGCACCTTTAAGTCAAAATCATAACTTTATAACCGTTTATTTCTTCCAAAAACAGTGAATTTCTCATAGAGCTGATTCTTTGCTAACTAACTAACTGCTAACTGATACTAACAATAGGCACTGCTCTGTCTGAAGCTGCTTGTTTCTATGAATATGTCTTCGCTCTGCCTGGAATGTTCCACAGTATGACATTAAACAGCTCTACTTTACATTTATTTAATTACAGGTGGCTTTACAGCTCAAAAATGCCTAAAAAACAGACATTCTGACTGTGAGCGGGGTCGCCTCTCCACAGATCTGACCTGTAACTTGGTCTAGTTTGGTCTCCATGAAGATAAAAACATCCTATGCCAGATATACGTATTATAAAAGCAGCTCTTAGTATCAAAATGAGACACTGTGTGCTGTGTGCGTCTGATTATAAAGTGTTTTTCATTCTCCACAAACCAGGAAGTGTGTGTTAGCATGCAGATTGTTGTTAGCGTTACTGTAACAACAAAAGTCCGGTCTGGTTTGTGAAAACTGTGAAACGCACTTATAAACTCATTGTGATGAATAATTAAGAATGTGATATGAAAGTCAAGACCAGTGCAGTTTGAAAGGGACGAGTTGTGTTTTTCCACGTTTTTAAGACGGTTTTGCTCAGACATTTTTGGCATTTGGATAAAATACATCTACATTTTCAAAGAGGCATTTAGGCCTTGTAGCGCCATCAGCTGTTAGCAACGGGAATGAACAATGTCATAATGTTCCACAGTATGACATTAAACAGCTCTCCCTTACATTTATTCAATTACGGGTGGTTTTAGAGCTCAAAACTATCTAGAAAAACACTCTGTAAAATCTAATAAGTAGACTGTAGTTGAAAAAAATCTAGGAAACCGACTGCCTTGAAAAATCTGACTAAAGTGGACTGTGAATTTAAAGCTGAGCGTACAGGTACAGGTAATTCCTCAGTGTTGTGTGCAGTAAATTCCTCTTTCATCCAACTAGGCACAGCAAGTGAAGTGTACTTTAGTTTTCATTTATAGAACTCATGTTGCGAAGCTGTGCCAACTAATCAGTCAGTTCTTAAAATCTGAAATGGGCAGTAACCTTTAAGTAAGAGTAATTTCATCTACTTGATAAAACCGTGGAAACCGATTGCCTTGAATTGAGCAAGTTACTTATATACACAAGTTAGAGTAAAAACAGGTTCTGTTCTACAATAATGCAATTTAGATCTTAAATCTTAGATCAGGTACACAAGGATTTGAATATTTATTAGTCTATGGAAAAAAACTTAGCAAAACTTTTGTTCAGCTTAAGTTCAAAACACATTGTAATATGTGCAACAAAAAAATAATATAGTTCGGTCGTTCCATGTGAACTCAACCAAAGCCCCGACTGACTGAACAGAGGGAGTGTATAGAGACTGAAAGAACAGAGGGAGTGTATAGAGACTGAACAGAGGGAGTGTATAGAGACTGAAAGAGCAGAAGAGCAGAGGGAGTGTATAGAGACTGAAAGAACAGAGTGAGTGTATAGAGACTGAAAGAACAGAGGGAGTGTATAGAGACTGAAAGAACAGAGGGAGTGTATAGAGACTGAACAGAGGGAGTGTATAGAGACTGAAAGAACAGAGGGAGTGTATAGAGACTGAACAGAGGGAGTGTATAGAGACTGAAAGAACAGAGGGAGTGTATAGAGACTGAACAGAGGGAGTGTATAGAGACTGAACAGAGGGAGTGTATAGAGACTGAACAGAGGGAGTGTATAGAGACTGAACAGAGGGAGTGTATAGAGACTGAACAGAGGGAGTGTATAGAGACTGAAAGAACAGAGGGAGTGTATAGAGACTGAAAGAACAGAGGGAGTTTATAGAGACTGAAAGAACAGAGGGAGTGTATAGAGACTGAAAGAACAGAGGGAGTGTATAGAGACTGAACAGAGGGAGTGTATAGAGACTGAAAGAGCAGAGGGAGTGTGACGTTAGGGTTAGCGGCGTTTATTCATTACGGGAGTTTCTGTAGCTCAAAAACACAATAATTCCTTCTGTGAATAGGGGCGTCTCTCCACAGATCTGACCTGTAATGTAGCGCAGTGCCGTATCCTGCTTGTCTCCTTCATGTTAGATTTAATGTATACTGTGGAACATTTTAGACAAAGCAGTAACATTTCCATGGAGACCAGCAGGTGGCAGACCCTCCACTAGAAATGTTACGCATCTTTAAAACTTACCAGGCTGTGTTCGCTAATGTGTCGCCATGGTAACAGCTGCAGTACACCCCCAGCGGGACATCACTGCGAAATCACCTCAAACCCTGCATTAGCTAATTGCGATTTTTGTTTCAATTTGCCTGAGAAAAACACCTCCCCTCCGCGCGCCGCCTCCAGGCCCGCTCCGTCTCCATGGTACCCTGCAGTTAGCGAGGGGTTCATTAGCCTTCTGCGCCCGGAGCTAGCGTGTGAAGGTCAGGAGCCCGTCTGACAGACAGCAGCTGAGGCAGGGCCAGAGGAGGAGAGCCAGAGCACCAGAGCACCAGAGCACCAGAGTGGGGCCCCAACTGCTACAACTCTACCCCCCCAAACGCACCCAGGAACGGGGGTGGACTCACAACGCGCGCCCTGCCCTTGGTATGTGAGGAGAGATAAACTGTTGTATAGTTTCTTAACATTTAAATTCCACTGTACAAGCCTCGCAAAGTGCTGCAGTCATTTTTCATTCCCTCCTCATACTTGGTGGTGTTTTACTTCTATGGGGTATTAAAGGTTGTGTAGAGGATTTTCCAAGGAAAGAGAAATGCAGCGAGTTTGTCCTTTTCAAATGTTGCGCATGCGTGACACCACGACCCTCGTCCACAGCTCCTTAAGTAGAAACGGCTCCTCCCGCCTCCTCCTTATGCTAGAAATCATGTTTGTTTACAGCTGAACAAATCGCTGTTGAAGTTTCCTGTTCAGAAGTAATTTATCGACCAGCGCGTCAGTCTTTAGACCCTTCGTCTGCTTCAGTGACGCCATCGCTGGAAGGAATCTCCAAGAATCACCTTAGTTTGTCTTCGCTCCTTTTCCCCTTCTCTTCTTCTTTCAGCGACCTCATAAACGGACTTTCTTTTGCGGCTAACTGGTCGTGGATTCTCGTCCGCCATTGCAACAAACTTTGTACAAACTGTGAGGAAGCTACAGTTGGAAGAAGCCGCTAAGAACCGCTGCGTTGGTCGAGTAAACGGCGTCTTGCGTCTGTGGAATGTGTGAGAGGCGAACGTAAACCACGTAATCCCAGCGCGCCGGAGAGTCGGTTACTATAGAAACGTAGGGAGTTTGACTGACGACCAAACAGCCAATAGATAACGACGTAGCCTCATTATCGACTGGCCAATGTTTATCTGGCCTCACCACATCCACAGTTGATGGATTTTCACTCTTTTTTGTTTGGACATCATAATTACAAAGCTGCATCTTTATAATGCTATTCTGAACTTTCACTGACAATTTGAAAAAAAAAAAAAATCCTCCATACAACCTTAAACTGTTACCTTTTTGACTTTGACAGACTTTATTGATCCACAGGGGAAATGACTTGGACACAGTAGCTCACACATCACATTATATTACAATAACAAAGAGTAAAAAAGAGTAATAAACTTCTAAATAAGTAGCAATAAAAAATAGCGAGACTGGTATCAATAAGACAAATTATATAAATAGATGTACCGTGTTTATTGTTTTGGAAATGCTGTAGTCGCCAAAAACAACATATTAACATGTTTTATAAGTTTCATTTTCAGTTTTGATGCTCCCACCTCCCTTTGCTCTCTCTCTCGCTCACTCCCCCTTCAGAGCGTTATCACAACACAATCCGTGTGCGTCCCACTAATGAAACTCCTGCACATCGCATCAGGTTTGTGAAGTTGTAGTGTGCAGTTTTATATTGTGTTTTTGTAAATTTATGGAGAATTGTCGTGTGGAGCATGCGTGATGGCGGCTTGTGGGCGGAGCCTCGTACAGAATAGTGATGTGTCGGTCGCAAACGTTTCAGCTCTTTGAAGTGAACGACGGGATTTCGTTTTTTAAGAGTACCTTTCTAGTTTTTTTCCTCCGCTTTTTTCTCTGTGAAAGCCGTGATTGGTCGGGATGTGCGGCGGCGTCTGCGTGTCCACTGAGCAGAAGGGGGAGGGGTTACAGACACACACAGCGGTGAGCACACACACTTTAACACACATTTAATAGATCCATGACACACACACGACACGAGGGAGGAAGACGAGAGACAGAGGGACAGCGAGAAAACGACAAACGGTGAGAAAACAAAGTCATATAGAGGATAAATATTTGATGTCATGTACATTAGTAATTCATTTTACACACAGTTTTGCATTATTTGTGGTGATAGTACATAGTACACTAGTACAGAAGGGGTTGAATAGGGCCGGGAGAGATCGCTAGATTACTCAAACATGCATGGATGACTCTAAAACCTCTTCAGGCAGGTTTTTGATGAGGGGACAATGTTATAGCATGGGAGAAAGCTCCAAAAAGACTTTTAGCTTTTTTTTTTTTTTATTTGTAATCAGACAAAATTAAATTACATTTTAAATTTTTCCCTAAAAACACAGGTACACAAAAAAATACAGACGCATATACATATATATACACACACACATACATCTACACATACACATATATATAACTTTAAATTAGTACAGGTTTTTTTGTTTGTTTTTTCCTTTTTTTTCCATGTTGTTCTTTCAGCTAATTTTGAGAACTAATTGGTAGCCACAGATGGGGTAGAAACAAGGCTGCCAATGTGTGCCATCACGATTTTCCTCTCCGACCAAATCACCCACGCACACACGCACGCACACACGCACGCACACACGCACGCACACACACACGCGCACACACACACACACACCATATTGATATTGTGCAAGTGGGTGAAGTGTCTTGCCCAAGGACACAACGCTGGAATCAAATCACAGACTTTTGGATTAGTTAACATGAATTTTCTTTAGTTTTACTTTAGAATGTTTTGGTGCATTTTTTTCGCATTTTTTTCCTGGAAGAATCTTAAAGGTGTAACTTTTCGGTTGGGATGGTCCGTCACCTGCTCGTTTCCATGGATACGTCATTGCTCTGTCTGGAATGTTCCACAGTGTGACATTAAACAGCTCTACTTTACATTTATTCAATTACAGGTGGGTTTACAGCTCAAAAATGCCTAAAAAACAGACATTCTGACTGTGAGCGGGGTCGCCTCTCCACAGATCTGACCTGTAACTTGGTCTAGTTTGGTCTCCATGAAGATAAAAACATCCTATGCCAGATATACGTATTGTAAAAGCAGCTCTTAGTATCAAAATGAGACACTGTGTGCTGTGTGCGTCTGATTATAAAGTGTTTTTCATTCTCCATAAACCAGGAAGTGTGTGTTAGCATGCAGATTGTTGTTAGCGTTACTGTGACAACAAAAGTCCGGTCTGGTTTGTGAAAGCTGTGCACTTATAAACTCATTGTGATGAATAATTAAGAATGTGATATGAAAGTCAAGACCAGTGCAGTTTGAAAAGGACGAGTTGTGTTTTTCCACGTTTTTAAGACGGTTTGGCTCAGACATTTTCTGCATTTGGATAAAATACATCTACTTTTTTTTCTGTGACACAACAATCCAGGTAAAATGAAAACTGGGCATTTTTGAGTGTTTTTCAGAGAAGACGACTTTGAATTAGTGGATTTTTGATGAGGAACAACAGTAAAACATGATTATGGACATGTTTCTGTACTAGTCCATCTCAAAAAATTAGAATATCATGAAAAAGTTCAAGATTTTTTCTTTTTTTTTTTTTTTATTTCAGAAAGTTAAACCCATATACTATATAGCTTTCAAACTTCACTCTATATTTCTATCTATCTCTGTATAATATATGGGTTTGATTTTCTGAAATAATTCATGATATTCACATTTTTTTAGCTGTACCAGTATTTTAAAAAAAATCTTTAAAACTATTACATAATATATTTGAATTTTAGGCAATAAATTCTTCTTTATAATAACTTGGAGTAATTGTTGGTGGTTGTGTCCATAAGTGTCTGTATTAACACAAAAACATAAAATATAGAGCAGTGTTTTTAGGTTGAGGGCAGTTCTGGTTAGTTCTGGAGTTATTTTAAAGTTTTTGGAGTTTACCCGCGCCCATTTTTAGTGGATTACTGAGTGAGAACATGTATTTTGTCTGCTAAGAATTGATTTTGTGTTTTCATTGCCCCGTATACGTCAGATTATTGTAATTCCAGCTCAGAACAGTGTAAACAGATTCTCTCCAGCAGGTCCACAGGAGCAGAGTGAGAGGTTCTAACCACAGGCTGGAGAAGTGAGTGATGACATTATCCTTTTCCTCTGTCTCCTGCTAATGGAGCACAGCATGACTCCTCTCCTCTTCTTCTCCTCCTCCTCCTGTCCTCTTCCTCTCCTCTGCTCCTCACTCCTCCTCTCCTCTTCTTCTCCCTTCCTCTCTTCCTCCTATTCTCCTCTTTCTTCTGTCAGATATTAGACCTCTAGTCTGCTCCATGGCTCCCTCCCTCCTCTCCTCCCTCCTCTCCTCCCTCCTCTCCTCATCTCTTCTCTCTTCTCCTCTCCTCTTTCCTCTCCTCCTCCTCTCCTCTCTTCCTCCTATCCTCCTCTTTCTTCTGTCAGTTATAAGACCTCTCCTCCGCTCCATGGCTCTCCTCTTTCTCCTCTCCTCCCTCCTCTCCTAATCTCTTCTCTCCTCCCTCTCTCCTCCTCCTCTTATCTCCCTCCTCTCCTCTCTCCTCCTCTCCTCCTCTCTCCTCCTCTCTTCTCCTCCTCTCCTCCTCTGTCAGTCTAAAACGAGGACAGTTCTGTTCTCCACACTGAGCCTCTGCTGTTAAAGGTCCTGTATATAAGATTTAGATTTTAAACGCCGCAAACCTAAAACTGATCTGTGTGGCCAGAACATTTACCGATAAATGAATTTACACGTGCACAAGTTTCCCGGTTCTGATCAGGTTTTTGGAGTCTCCTGGTTTCAGTGTCCCTGTGATGAAAAACCAGGATCTTCTCACCGGAATATTCTGGAGTATTTCTGTACTGAGCATGTGCGAACTGAACAAAAATAGGAGCATATGACGGGAGGCAGTAGCTCAGATGGCGAGAGCGTTTGTCCACTGATCCGAAGGTTGGTGGTTCAAATCCTGCTCTCTCCTCTCTGCAGTGCGATTCTAGCTCTCACAGATGGTTGTGTCCTTGGGCAGCAAGCGCCCCCATGCTCACTTCCTATTTGGAACACGGCAGCTAGCAGGTTAGCTATATCCATTTATATAAACAGCCTCATAACCAGAATATTTAAGTGAATTCTGGAGGTTCTGAGCTTTCACATGAGTTATATAACTTTTCTGGAGAGTTACAGGTCATATCTCTGGAGAGGCGAGCCTGCTTACAGTAAGAATCCATGTTTCTGAAGATATTTCAGTCAATATAGACAGGTTTAATGCCGAATCAGATCAGAAGGTATTCTAGTACATTTTTGGCCTCTGAATTCATAAGACCCGTGTTGACCTCATATCTCTCATGAGCCTCTTGAACCGGGCTCCCTCGCCGCTCCCTCGCCGCTCCCTCGCCGCTCCCTCGCCAACATCTCGCGTTCTCATTTATTCAGCTCAATTGCATTTCAGCTTTAGCCATAAATAAATTACACAGAGCGACTATGTTTAAAGTCTGCCCCGAGGCGCGCCGTCCAAAAGGGCACCGCTCGACAAGAAGAACAGATCCACAAGCAGCAGCGCAAACACCGTCCAACCCTCACTGTCAAACATGGTCATGGTCACATCTTTACACAACGAGGAACCACTCACCTACTCACACACCAGAGTACACAGACAGACACTAGGGGAGAGGGGGGTTAAGTGTCTTGCCCAAGGACACAGACATCTGTGGGAGCTGGAATCGCACCACCAACCTGTGGGTCAGTGGATCTGAGCGCTCAACTAATGATGTTTATGTCGAGAGCGGGATTCAAACCTCCAACCTTTGGATCAGTGGACAAACGCTCAGCCAACTGAGCTCCTGTCGCCCACGTGTGTGTGTGTGTGTGTGTGCGTGAGTTTGTGCATGTGTGTGCGTGTTTGTGTGTGTGAGTTTGTGCGTGTGTGTGTCTCAAAGTAAACCTTGATGTAAGTACAGACGGTTAATGGGCCTCTGCATTATTCAGGCTTATTCAGGCTTATTCAGGCTTCTCCAAACTCTCGGTCAGCTCTGGGGCTCGTGTTTGTAGGAGGGTCGAGGTCAGAGATCTTTGAAATGTGAGAAAACGACTGTGAGAACAGAGGTACGCTCCCTGAAAAACTGTCATACTGTGGAACATTTTATATTTTACAATTCATAACTTATCAACAGCCAGGGTAAAGGTGCGGCGGCCAGTTTCTATGGAGATTGTGTTGCTTTGTTTCGATCTCCATGGAGACAAGCAGACACCCTAGGGCCAGATTACAGGTCGGATTCGCGGAGGGATGACTCACATTCTGTAAAAATGCACTGCACATTTTTGATGGAATCTCTCTCGAAGAAAAGTTACACAGTGAAGCTTTAAATAAGTCCAAAATGTTGCTGCAGAAGTTTGAAAGTATCTGCACAGGTCTAGTGAATGAGCTAAATGAGTTTAAAAACACAGTGGAGCACTTCTTGTATTACCACATGACATCACAAGGTGGAGCGTGGAGTGTTTTCTGTTTGTTTGAGAGAAGAACTCAGCCTAAATTTGCAGAGTTTGTGTGTTAAACGTGTGTGAATGAAACAAAACACAACTCCTGGTCTGTTTGTGACGAGGAAACGACATTAGAACATTATTAAAATCCCAAAATGTCACTGGGTTTGACTTGACTTTTCTGAACGCAGTAAAAGAGCCACACATACAGAACGGCGCCCCCTGCTGGCTCTGCTCTGCCCCATTCAGAACCATGTAAAGGCTTCAGTGACGCTCCTCCGGTCCACCTGAGAATACTGCGCCGGTGGACTCAGCTCCAACGTGAGCCCCAGTGTAATTACAAAGGCCAGAGTTAATTACTGTGTCAGAGGAAACTGTAGTACTTTTACTCTGAAGGTGTACTGACCTGCGGGTGTACTGAAACAGACAGAGAGACCATGAATACAGCTGAGAGACAGAGAAACAGAGAGAGAAACCATGGACACAGAGAAAAGAGAAAGAGCGACAGATAGGGAGAGACAGGTGGAGAAAGAGACCATGGACACTGAGATGAGAGAGAGAGAGAGAGAGAGAGAGAGAGAGAGAGAGGAGAGAGAGTGAGGAGAGAGACAGAGAGGAGAGAGAAAGACAGAGAGAAAGTGAGAGACAGAGAGAGAGTGAGAGAGAAAGAGACAGAGAGAGAGAGAGTGAGAGACAGAGGAGAGAGAGTGAGAGACCATGAATACAGATGAGAGACAGAGACAGAGAAATAGAGAGAGAAACCATGGACACAGAGAAAAGAGAAAGAGCGACAGATAGGGAGAGACAGGTGGAGAAAGACACCATGGACACTGAGATGAGAGAGAGAGAGAGAGAGAGAGAGAGAGAGAGAGGAGAGAGAGTGAGGAGAGAGACAGAGAGGAGAGAGAAAGACAGAGAGAAAGTGAGAGACAGAGAGAGAGTGAGAGAGAAAGAGACAGAGAGAGAGAGAGTGAGAGACAGAGGAGAGAGAGTGAGAGACCATGAATACAGATGAGAGACAGAGACAGAGAAATAGAGAGAGAAACCATGGACACAGAGAAAAGAGAAAGACCATGGACACTGAGATGAGAGAGCGAGAGAGAGAGAGAGAGACAGAGAGGAGAGAGAGGAGAGAGAGACAAAGAGACAAAGAGAGAGAGAGAGACAGAGAGACAAAGAGAGGAGAGAGAGAGCGAGACAGAGAGACAAAGAGAGAGAGAGACAGAGAGACATAAAGAGGAGACAGAGCTGTAGCTTGTTCTGTCCCCTGGGCTTTATCTGAGACGTACTTTACATTTTGTTCATTGTAAACCACAATATTTATCTAAAGGACTTTGGCTTCTGGGTAAAATTGATTCTGGCTCATCTCCCGAATCCTCCAACACCCGTCAAAAGTTTGGACTTGTTTCTCGTTCAATGTTTTGATTTCGTTCTACATTTTATGGAAGAATTTAATATATTGTGTGATGCAAGACGTTGGGGATTAATTAGCAAAGAAAACACTGCAAACCTTTGGCCTTTCATTACGCAAAATTCACTTTTTGGAGCTTTCCACCAGGTTTCACATGTCATTCATGCATGTTTCAGTAATTTAGCGATCTCTCACAGGCTCTATCTGAACCCTTCTTACGGTTGGCACACGACAATTCTCCATAAATTTACAAAAACATGATACAAAACAATTCACTACAGCTTCACAAACCTGGTGTGCAGTAGTTTGATTAGCGGGATGTACGCTGATTGTGTTGCGATTGCGCTCTGAAGGGGGAGTGACTTAGAGTTAATTGTTTTTGGCGAATATATATTTTCAAAACAATAAAAGGTAACATGGTGATCTAAATATGTGATGTTACAGTTAATACCCCATAGAAATAAATTATCCCCTCTTTAATTACAACAAGAACAACACAACCACTGTGCAAATAATAATAATAATAATAATAATAATAATAATAATAATAATAATAATAATAATAATAATAACAACTTTACAGCATTATTTATTTTCTTTACAATCAGTGTTTAAGGCAAGGCAATTGTATTGTATTGCACAATTCATATAGAAAGTAATTCAAAGTAGCCACACACCACTTTCACATTAGGCAATGTGGGTGAAGTGTCTTGCCTAAAGACACAACAATGGTTTTTTGCCCCTGTCACTCCACTGTAGCACCTGATTTTCCCAGCGGTCTCCCATCCAAGTACTGACCCTGCCCTGCTTAGCTTCTGAGATTGATGAGATCAGAGTTTGACAAGGAGGTTTGGCCTCAACGGGGCGACCGAGCCTTCGCCGCTGCCGCCGCCCCCTCGCTCTGGTACTCTCTCCCGCAATCCATCAGGAACTCGGACTCACTGCAGCAAATCAAATCATAACTAAAAACTAAAAACTCACCTGTCCAAGCTGCATTCCCCCATGAACCCCCCGTTTTCTACAGCGTTTGAGCATCTCTGAGTGTCCAAAAAAGCACTAAATATAAGTCCGATGTATTAATATTATTATTATTATTATTATTATTATTATTATTATTATTATTATTATTATTATTACTACAATAGGCTCTATTCACGCTCACGTCAAAAAACTGGAAGACGTTTGGAAACATGCAGATGACGACTTCCTTTGAGCTCTGTTGGCGCCAATAACTCTGACAAAATCCGGGAAAACTGAGAAAATGGCCCGGTTTTCTTCATCTAGATGTCATTGTATTCCTTCTTTTTTCCTTTTATAAACTGCCTATTAATTTGTGTATTATAATTTGTGTAATTTAAGAAAAAAAAATGTCATTGTAGCATTCCATTATGTTCGTCAGATCAACAGTTCCAACCAGCTGCCTGTAAAGTGAAATCGAAGACCCGATCAGAGTCCCGTCCCCCATGAAGCTTTGGCAGGTTGTGAAGACGCTGCTGCTGAATCCGCGGTTTTATTGTTTTATCACATGCCCAGAGTCGGGAACTCCACCGAAAGTCGTCATCCGCATGTTTCCAAACGTCTTCTGGTAAGCGAATTCTTCTGGTGAGTGAATAGAGCCTAAAATCATAAAAATAAATAAACTGCACTGCCTGGTCCAACGCCCCGAGCACCTCTGGACCTCTGCACACGGCCCTCTGCACACGGCCCTCTGCACACGGCCCTCTGGACACGGCCCTCTGCACACGGCCCTCTGCACACGGCCCTCTGGACACGGCCCTCTGCACACGGCCCTCTGCACACGGCCCTCTGCACACGGCCCTCTGCACACGGCCCTCTGCACATGGCACTATGCGTTTACATGAGCCTCTCCACATGCCGCCGCCTCCGTGGAAACCGCTGTAATATATTCTCCTTGTGTTGCGCGCGTGCGGGTGAAGATCTGACGGGTGAAGGTCTGACTCAAAGATGGAGGGCTTCAGAGGGCCCTTTAAAGCGGGGCCCATTCACACGTCTGCGGCTCATCTCAAGACCTTTGTTTTTGTGTCAGGGCCCGTTCAGCCCCCGACCCCCCCGCGGGCCCCTGATGCTTTGATGTGATGGCGCAGAGGAAGGAGGAGTCTTAACACGAGGGCCTGACGTGGCCGTTCACATCTTGGTGGAGATTAAGCGCAGGGTTATTATTAGGAAGTGGAAACATCTCTTGAGCCTCAGCGAACGCAGATCTGAGCTGTCAGAGGGCGAGGGGCGAGGGGGGAGGGACTACACTGGAAATGAGCCGATCCGCGTTGAAGAAACTGTAGGCGAGATTTTAATTTTAAAACTGCACTGCACAACTTTTGTGGTGGAGGGTCCGTCAAATGCTCGTCTCCATGGAGATGTTGTTGCTTTTCCTGAGATGTTCCATGGTATAACATTAACCGCATCCATCTAGCATTTATTTATGGGGGTTTCTATCGCTCAAAAATACCATAATGTCTTCTGTGAATAGGGCTGCCTCTCCACAGATCTGAACTGTAATGTAGCGTAGCGCTGTGACAGGTTTAATCTATACTGTGGAACATTATAGACAAAGCAATAGCATTTCCATGGAGACCAGCAGGTGGCAGATGCTCCACTAGAAATGTTACGCAGTGCACCTCTAATTCCCCTCTCCATTTGCTCTCTGCGCTAAGTCACTCCCCCTTCAGAGCGCCATCAACACTCTGGGCTGAGCACTGGACAGAATCTTACCGCAAACCGTAAGGAAGGTTTGAAGAGAGATCGCTAGATTGCTCAAACATGCATGGATGACATTTCAAACCTCTTCAGGCATTTTTCTGATGATGATGATATGCCTTTATTAGTCCCACAGTGGGGAAATTCCAGTAGAAATGAACAAAATACAGCATCACATGAGGACGGAGGGGGGGAGGAGAAAAAAACTAAAGTGAATCAACCCAGACCATGCTCCTGACAGGGGCATCATATGGAATGAGTGCACAAAATAAAAAAACACCTCCGAGCATCAGCAACATAGTCAAAAACACAGCTTTATCTGCCATCCATGCATGTTTGAGTAATCTAGCGATCTCTCCTGGGCCCTATTCGAGCTCAGTCCTATAATGGGTTACATACTTCATACGTTCATACTAGGCAAAGCAGGTTAAGTGTCTTGCCTAAGGACACAACGACAGAACTTGGCCTGAGTGGGAACTGATCATCTGACCTTGGGGTTGGGGGGACCGCTGCTCTAACCATTGAACCGCTGCAGCCCGAATGCTCAACCCACAAGCCGACGCACAAACACTTCCATAAATATATAAAAACGATACAAAACTGTTCACTACAACTTCACAAACCTGATGCGATGTGCGGTAGTTTCATTAGCAGGACGTACGCTGTGTTTATTGAGAAACAAAACAATAAAAGTAACATGGTGATCTAAATATGTTATGAACAACTGGACATAACCCAAGATGGAAGGCTTTTTTAGAACAGTGTCCTTTTTGCTTTTCAAGGGTTGAAGGTTTGTATGTGAAACAGGAGTCACAGTTTGAATGACATTTAGCTGTTCAAACGCCCTGCGCAGTGAAGTAAAAAAAGAAAAAAAAACCTCTGCACTGGGCCCATTATTCTTCAGTCATCAGAAGAAGTGGAGTTTAACCAGAGCGAGAAGGAGAAAGGAGACTTTAAAGGTTCTGTATTACACAAAATGGACTCTTGTGATCCTTAAGTCGTGTTATAATGTTTCCTCCTTAAAAACAAACCTGGACTTGTGTTTTGTTTCATTCACACATTCGAGTAACCGTTTATTATTAGACTGTCTACATCTCCAAAGCTAAAAATGCTCCGTTCCACCTTGTGATGTCATGAAGCAGTCATTTTTAAGTTCAGCTCCTTTTACCTTTAGTTCAGTAAAGATCGGCAATTCCAGAGCTGAAATGATCTAGTGATTCTAGTGAAGGTGTGTGGAGTTTACAGTGTTTTCTGTTTGAGAAGAACTCAGCCTGAATCTGCAGGTTTGTGTGTTAAACATTTGAATAAAACATAACACAACTCCAGGTCTGTTTGTGATGAGGAAACTACAATTGCCACGTTTACATGAGAGCTTTAATTCTGAATAAAAATGTATTCTGCTTTATAAAGACCATGTAAACACTTATTCCTAATGAAAATGATTATTCGGAATTAAACTTAATTCTGAATTAAGTGTGTGGTTTATTCCAATTTTAAAGCCGAATTTATTTATTCCTCGATCATGTAAACGTTTATTCCGCTTAAAAATAATTCCGGTCGTTCAGCGCTCGTTGAGTCGCTCTTCTGACGCGATGACGCTCTGCGAGATGGCGCCCGGAGCAAACGTTGGTCTTGAACTGAAACAATTATTTTAATAAGTTCACTGTAAGAACTACAAATAATGAAAAGAGCGGATGGAAAACAGAAAAACACAAACCAAACCGAGATGACAAAAAGCCGGTAGCAGCTGAAGTGTGAGTTTTCTTCCAGTCGACGTAAATCCGTTCGTGTCCCTGTCCAATCAGAACCCTTCCCCACCCCGAGACGTTGAGCGGAATTAAATAAAAACGATTTAACGTGTTTTCCATGTAAACCTCAATTCAGAATTATTATTTCTATGCAAACTCGAAGAAGAATATTTTAATTCCGAACTATTTAATTCAGAACAATTAATTCAGAATTAAAAACCATCATATAAACGTGGACACGGATCAGAAAATAGTGTAAAATGAGCCCTTTAAAGAGGTCAGTGTTTAAAAAGTGCAGTGGACACGTTCGGGACGGCCTGTTCTAACACCTCCTTCTCTGAACTCCAACTGCCCCGACACCCTCTGTGCTGTGCCCTCTTTTCAAATGCTTTTCTCCATGGAGATGTTATTGCTTTGTCTGGAATGTTCCACAGTATGGCATTAAACCTTTTTATCTTCATGGAGACCAAACCAGACCAAGTTACAGGTCAGATCTGTGGAGAGGCGACCCCGCTCACAATCAGAATATTTGTTTTTCTAGGTGTTTTTGAGCTTTAAAACCACCTGTAATTGAATAAATGTAAAGTAGAGCTGTTTAATGTCACACTGTGGAACATTCCAGACAGAGCAATGACGTATCCATAGAAACAAGCAGGTGACGGACCCCCAAACCATAAAAATTACACAATGCACCTTTAAAAGACATCATAGACTGATTTGTCCAGCCAGAACCACACATTTTGACAAGACTGGAGCTGTGTTCTGTCTCCCTGATTTCAGAGGACGTGATTGACAGGTGGATTAGCCAATCAGAGAGAGGCATGCTCCGTTTGCGTCTAAAACAAATATGGCTGCTGTATAAAGGACTGAGAAACAGCATGGAGTTTTACAGAATCAACAATCGAAGCACCAAACTATGACTTATTTCAGAAAAGAAGTTCTGAACGTTACAAGAATTTTTAAGACGAGATTTGAGGGACACGTGATACAAACGAGTGTCTGGTTGGACCGTCTCAAGTTTGGACAGAGGTTTTTCACGCTCCACGGTCCGGTTTAAGTTCCTCTCTGGATTAGATCAGACTGTAGAAGGCACTGGCCGCTCAGGAAAGTGCAGTGTCCTACTTTTCTACTTTTAAAGGACAGCTACAGTCACATGTCCAAGTGACTCCTGAATGATCCCAGCAATAAGAATTTCTCATTGATTTTACAGAGTGTGGCCGCACCTGCTGTCAGAGCCTGATCTCTGAAGCTAAGCAGGCTCAGGTCTGGTCACTGCTACTTGGAGGGGAGACTGCCGGGAACTGTTAGTGTGTGTCGTTAAGCAATACACTTCACTAAGGCTGTCACAGTAACAAGTTTTTAAGTGTGATTTATTGCTCAAGTAAACTAAAACCAAAGCATAAAAGGAGAATTATCCCTAAAAAAGTATCCTAAATGTACAAAAAAATGAGCTGCAATAAAATAAATAAAACAACAGTAGTTTGTATCTCTAATGCATTTTAGAAGTTCATAATTCAGCCTTTTACAGCTCAAATCTCCTCAGAGAACAGAAAAATAACCAGAAATTTCCCAGCAGAGCAAAGAAAAAGTCTCCACACTAAATACTGATCGCCAAAAATCATTGTTCCATCTGTCATGTATTGAAAGAGAAGTCAATTTTGTAATTATGGTAACAGGCCTACACTTCCATCTCGCCTGGTATGAATCTGGTGAGCGATTAGTGGAGATGGTGCACACTGGCGGCCTCTCTTCGGTCACTTTGTCCCAGGACGGTCTTTGAGTATCTTGAAAGGTGCCATGATTTCTGTTCTAATGAAGTTTCCTCATCACAAACAGACCTGGAGTTGTGTTTTGTTTCATTCACATGTTTAAGCAAAAGGAGAAATTTAATTTGTCAACTGGACAGAGTTTATTTGGTCGAATACGTTTCACAGCTTCAGTTCTGAAGAAGCAGCTTGGATGAGCTGAGAAACGTATTCGACCAAATAAACTCTGTCCAGTTGACAAATTAAATTTCTCCTTTTGCTGTGGATTCTACCTGGACGACTGAGGGATTCTACACACATTCACATGTTTAACACACAAACCCTGCAGATTTAGGTTTCTTAGTTCTTCTCTCAGGCAGAAAACACCCTGTTCCACCTTGTGATGTCATGTGGTAATACAGGAAGCCCTCAAATGTGTTTTTCCTTCACTAGAATGAATCATCTGGTCCATTTCAGCCCTGGAATTGCCAATTTCTACTGAACTAAAGGTAAAAAGAGCTGTTAACTTGAAAACTACCACTTCATGACATCACAAGTTGGAACAGAGCGCTTTGAGCTTTGGAGATGTAGACAGACTAATAATAAAGAGTTACTCAAACATGTGAATGTAACAAAACACAACTCCAGGTCTGTTAGAACATGACTTAAAGCTCACAAGAATCCATTTTGTGTTTAAGACACAACAAACTCCAGACACTCCAAAGAAGGAAAAGTCGCACAAGGAAAAGTTTTGTTAAAAGGCCTTCGATTAAATGACCAAAGCCGACATGTTTGGACCATGACTGGTCTTCATCAGGGTTTAACTACTTTTCCTCGTGCGACTTTTACTTCTTTGGAGTGACTGGATTTTGTTGTGTCTATTTTTTCCCCCCGTACAATTGGGTCTCCGTACAATCCCGCATTCAATATAAGGTCCTCCTCATCACCTGCAGGTCACTACATAACCTGGCCCCTCCCCGTCTCACTGACCTCCTCTGTGAGCACTGTCCCACCCGCCGCCTCAGATCAGCAGACACCAACCTCCAAACTTCACTCATCAGGACAAAGAACCTCCTCACTCCCCTCATCAGGACAAAGAACCTCCTCACTCTCCTCATCAGGACAAAGAACCTCCTCACTCCCCTCATCAGGACAAAGAACCTCCTCACTCCCCTCACCAGGACAAAGAACCTCCTCACTCCCCTCATCAGGACAAAGAACCTCCTCACTCCCCTCATCAGGACAAAGAACCTCCTCACTCCCCTCATCAGGACAAAGAACCTCCTCACTCTCCTCATCAGGACAAAGCACCCGACCTTGGGGGATCGAGCCTTTGCCGCTGCTGCCCCCTCGCTCTGGTACTCTCTCCCACAATCCATCAGGAACTTGGACTCACTGCAGCACTTCAAATCACGACTAAAAACTAAAACTCACCAGTTCAAGCTGCATTCCCCCATAATTCCCCCTGTTTCTTACAGTGTTACTTCCTGTTTTGTTTGTTAAGCGTCTTTGAGTGTCCAAAAAAGCGCTGTACAAGTCCGATGTATTATTATTATTTTATTATTTTCCAAGAGCGCCCTCTACCTGTTCTCACAGTTTGGAACCTCTGCAGCAAACAGCTACATTTTGTTTTTTCAGTCCATTTTGTGTAACCTGAGTGATTAGTGGCGATGGCGCAGATTGTAAGCCTCTCAACTGTCAGTGTGTCCCAGGGCAGCTGTGGCAACAACAGTATCTTACCCCCAGCAGAGTGTGGAGTGAATGAAGAATCTACTGTAAAAGGTCTGAGTATCTTAAAAGGTTTTCTATAACTCCATTATTCTTTGTTATCACAGAGTTTATAGGCCTAAGTGTCATTTAAAAGCAATAAAAGCGACGGCCATTGTTCACTAATACACAAATCCCCTAAATTTATAATATGTTTACACAGAACTCATTGTACAACTCTTATAGTTGAAAGGTGCACTGTGTAACTTTTTGGTTTGGGGTCCATCACCTTCATGTTTCTATGAATATGTCATTTCTCCGCCTGGAATGTTCCACAGTGTGACATTAAACAGCTCTGTCTTGCATTTATTCAATTACAGGTGGTTTTAGAGCTCAAAAATACCTAGAAAAACAGACATTCTGACTGTGAGCGGGGTCGCCTCTCCACAGATCTGACCTGGAACTTGGTCTGGTGAGAGTCTCAGGTGGAGTTCACTGTGTAACGGTCAAATTGCAGATGTTTTGACCTGGTTTATGGTTCATATCGCTGTAATTCCAGGGCCTATTCGCATGAAATAAAAACCGGCACAAAGTTCAGCGTCTTCAGGAGAAATAAACAAAAAATAAATTCATTTTTCACAACAGCTTCAGAAAGTGGAGCCGTTATTCAATCCCAAAGACGTGAGTGTCGTCAGGAAAAAGGACTTTAAGCCATGAGATTAATGACAAGTTTGTGAAGCTGATTCCAAACAAATAACGAGAAGGATCAACATGGATTTTTATTTTGGCTCTTTCTTTCAAACACAGTAAATCTCCCAGAGTTTTAGAGACACTTGCCCTCCATCTGTCACCATCGAGTCGTACAACGTGAACCAAAGACTGTATTTATAAATGTGCATAGCTAACCCGCAAGCTGCACTCCAAACAGGAAGTGAGCATGGGGCGCTTCGGGCTCCATCGACTGGCTCCAGTTGACTTTACATTGAAAAACTGTCACCTTTCTCTCTGTTACTGCTGCAGTGAGCCTCGAATCCTTTTCTTAATGTGGACCTGGCTCCAAATTCACCCCATAACTGCTGGCCTCATGAGCTTCATTTGACTGGAGCAGAACGCTGTGGGTCACGTCACACTCCCTCAGTCCACTTCTTTATACAGGATTATAGAGATACATGTAGAACACCCCCAGCGTGATGCCACTGCAAAGTGAAGAAGTAGAAGAGGAAGAAAAAGAAAAGCAGGAGGAGGGGTAGAAGAAGAAAAGTGAGAAGAAGAAAAGGTAGAAGATGAAGAAAAGGGAGGAGGAGGAGGAGTAGAGGAAGAAGAAAAAGGAGGAAAAGAAGAAGAAAAGCAGGAGGAGAAGGAGCAGAAGAAGAAAAGGGTGAAGGAGGAAAGGTAGAAGAAGAAGGCGGTGAAGAAGAAGAAGGCGAAGAAGAAGAAGAAGAAGAAGAAGAAGGCGAAGAAGAAGGCGAAGAAGACGAAGAAGAAGAAGGAGAAGAAGAAGAAGAAGAAGGAAAGCTGGAGGAGAAGGAGTAGAAGAAGAAAAAGGAGAAGAAGAAAAGGTAGAAGATGAAGAAAAGGGAGGAGAAGAAAAGGTAGAAGATGAAGAAAAGGGAGGAGGAAAAGGAGTAGAAGAAGAAGAAAAAGGAGGAAAAGAAGAAGAAGCAGAAGAAGAAGAAGAGGAAGAAGAGGAGGAGGAGAAGAAGAAGAAAAGGGAGGAAAAAAGAAGAAGAAAGAGAAGGAGGAGGAGAATGCGAAGAACTCGATTGTGTTTAACCCTACACTCTACATATGACACCCAAACACCCATAGGGCCCCTGCTGTGCGTTCGCGGGCGTCACAGATCAGAGCGGGGCCCGTCTCGCTGCGTCTCTTTATGTCTTTAAGCCGCTGTTTGAAATCCCATATGCAAATACAGACTCATTAAAGCACTCCAAATATAACGAGACGCACTTACACTTAATCCTCTTTCTGCAGGTTAGTCTTTTAATCATGTTTGTAAGGTCCCTTCTCCGCACTAATGAATGATGACGCTGACACATTGTTTTATTACTGCACTTTTAATAGGCGTTTTATTGAGCTGTTAGGACCTTCAGTTGTCTGTAGCTCTTATGTAATTACTGTAATGAAGCCACAACACGTCCTTCTGCTTGTATTAAACTCTCAGGCTCATTATTGCAAACATTACAATTGTCTGCAGTATTAATTCTCTACTTGTTGGCATAGACTGTATATATAAATGGACATAGCTAACCTGCAAATAGGAAGTGAGCATGGGCGCGCTTCTGGCTCCATCGACTCTGGCTCCCATTGACTTTACAATTAAAAAAACAAACAAGATCGCCTGTATGTCTCTCTGTAACTGCTGCTGGCGGACGTGTTATTTTCATCTTAAATTCTTGGTCTACATGATCCTGGGGTTTTTATTTCGCTATTGTGTCCGTAAATCAAGATATGAACTTTAATAACAGACTTTTCATGTGCCGTCTTTCCCCGAGGTCGCTAGCGTCGGCAACATGTTTGATTGACAGCCTTATTAAGTGTCTGCTCCCTGCTAAACCTGAAATACAGCTTCATTGAAACCGGCTGTGCAGGCGGGAAGAGGCGTTACCTTCGACAGCCTCGCTCCTGATTGGCTCTTTGGTTGCTATGATACTCGTGGTCGGCATTCCGAATATGGAACTCTGCTCTAGATTCGCCGCTATAACTAAAAGCCTCGATGAGCTTCATTTGACTGGAGCTGAACGCCGTGGGTGACGTCGCACTCGCTCAGTCCACTCGTTTACACAGTCTGTGGGTGGTGGGTGCATGGGGTCGGACCTGGTTAGTACTTGGATGGGAGACCGCTGGGAAGACTCGGCGCCACAGTGAGGCAGAAAGGCCAAAAACTCTTGTTGTGTCCTTAGGCAAGACACTTCGCCCATATTGCCTGTGCATATAAGTGATGTGTGTGTTGGTGCTCATGTCAGTTTACCCCAAAATATAAAACTCAATTACAATACTAAGAAATTCCCTCTATTTTTTATTATTTTTACTAGCATTTCTTTTTTTACTACGGTTATATACTAAATGTATATGTGTTATACAAGTTCATTTTGTTTTAATTAACTTGTATATGGTTGAAATGTAAATATTTTTGGCCCTCAGAAAGAATAGCAGCAGTGTATCTGTGCTGATTAGGATACTACAGTAAAGATAACACATGTTTGCTGGTTTCTATGGAGATGTCTTTACTTTAACATAACCGTTCTATCTCAGCTGAGTGGGTCGCCTCTCCACAGATCTGACCTGACCTATTGGCATCATCTGCTTGTCTGAAGATGGGCAAGTTTAATGCCATAGTGCGGAACAATCCAGGTAAAGCGCTAACATCTCTGTGACACAAGTGCTGGACCAGAAAAGTTACGCAGTAGAGCTTTAGATCGTGTCTGGTTTGAAAGAGTCAAGAAAATTGTGATGAGAAGCGTTTATTTGTTTTGCGACTTCTAGTCACTTTTTCACATTTTTGCTTCCATTATTAGAGCTGCGTTCACTACTGCCCCCCAGTGGTCAGACTCCAGATGTTCTGAAGAGACAGAGCAGATCACAGAGGACAGAGGACAGACAGAAGCGTCCATGTGTCTCTGTATCTGTGTGAGTCTAGAACATAAAGAATAAACGAGTTTTAAAACCAAACCCCCGGAGTCGTTCTCCACAAAGGCCGTTGTGTTTGAACATGAGTCTGAACACGACAGTATGACTTCTGTTAACAGGGATTCTACAGCTGCTTTTGTTATGGACAGATTATTTTTGGAGAGTCCTGTGGCTTTGTGTGCGTCTGTGTTTGTGTGTTTGCGTGTTTATGTCTTAGTGTGTGTGTGTGTGTGTGTGTGTGTGTGTGTGTGTGTGTGTGTGTGTGTGTGTGTGTAGCTCCAGCAGAGAGGAGGCCCCTCAGAGCAGGTAGCCCAGAGCAGACACATGAGTCTGGGGTGATAAGAGGGAGTGTGTGGATGTGGGAGTGGAGCTGTAGTCTGAGAGAAGAGCAAAGGAGGAGAAACATCAGGGAGACTCACCAGAACACAAAAAGACAAAGCAGAGCGGGAAAACCTAAAATCCACCATATCAGACCACCAAAAAAGAAATAACCACATTATGGATTGGGACGGGGCTCGGGTCATTGGATCGGAAAACAACAAGTTCAAACTCTGGATCAGGGAGGACAGTGAAATCAGGAAACGAGGCACGGAAAGAATTAACCGAGATGACGGAGCGTTCCTCCTTTCACACACCTGGGACACTCTCCTCCAGAGAGCACCGGGCGACGGGAGGCAGGGTCAGTCTGAACGACCTGCCAGGTCCATCAGGCTGACCACGCCCACAGGAAGTAACAACAGCTGACCACGCCCACAGGAAGTAACAACAGCTGACCACGCCTACAGGAAGTAACAACAGCTGACCACGCCTACAGGAAGTAACAACAGCTGACCACGCCTACAGGAAGTAACAACAGCTGACCACGCCCACAGGAAGTAACAACAGCTGACCACGCCCACAGGAAGTAACAACAGCTGACCACGCCCACAGGAAGTAACAACAGCTGATATACGACACGTCACCACCAACACCGGGGACAGTTCTGAAGACGCAGCAGCAGCTGAAACATGTCAACAAGATAAAAACACTTTACTGTATCGTTTTTTAAAAAAAAGAACCCAAGAAGTTAAAGCAAAGCAGAAGGTTTAAAGGAGAAATATTTAGTGGCATGGACTTTTTTTGAACTTTTATAATGGTGTCCCCTCAGATAAAGAGACAGATAGATTGCTTTGTCCTTGACTTTGAAATGTTTGGTGTGGGGGAGTGGATTATTTTAGATGCTGATGCTGGGTGATTCTGAGGAGTTTGCTCCTGTTGGAGACTGACAGCAAGCCCAGCAGCTTCTGAAAGTTGAAAAGTACTTATAAACCCTTCACGATACTTAGGACGCTCTGCAGAAGGGAAGCGAGGAAGAACTTTGGACCACTGCAAACTGTTTCAAATGAACTGGTTCTGGTTTTTGCGTTTTCAAATTAAGAGCTTGTAGACGGTTCCTGAGCGGTATTTCAGGACTGGCCCCTGCTGTGAGTGTATTTATATTCTCCTCTGAACAGCCTGTGTGCAGCCAGGGGCCCCACTGCACCGGCCCCAGCCCATTACACAGGGACAGAGAGAGAGGGGGGGGTTCATGTGACACACTTTGTACTACACACAACACAACATGAAGCTTTTGTCCCCTCGTTTCACTGGTGTTCATCGTTTCAGTTTGGTCAGTCAAATGTTACTGAACAAACCAGCGAAATACTAAAGAAACACTGGATTAACCACTTCAAATGTAAATGTAGTTTTCAATAATCACAAGTAAGTACAGGGCGGTGGGCGGAGATAGGGGGAAGGGGAAAACAGATATTTTCCGAGCACTCAAGCCTCATATGCAGGATAATACAGGAATACACAAACATGAATGAATCTAAATACAACTCTGGTGAAGTTAATGACAAAGAAACGCCATTAAAGTCTAATTTAAAGCTCTCAAAAGTAGATTTATAATACCTGCTCTTTAATTAACACAACACACACGTACAGTATTTACAGTCGCACAAACACATACACAAACACAATCATACCCCAGTGTATGTGACACATGCCTGGTTCAGTGCAGAAATCCTGTTGTTTTAAACCTAAAATGCCCCTCTCTGATCTGAAGGGTCTCTACCTGTGCCGGTCCATAACCATAACCATAACCACACTCAGAGTGTTGTTATAGATTTACTCTGCTCAGTGTTGTGTTGGTTTTATGTCAATGGTAACTCTTTTAATACTTCTTGAACTGCATTGCAACACTGTAATTTCCCTATTGTTGGATAAATAAAGTTTTATCTTAACCCTTTGGTGTGTGTGTGCGCCTCTGTGTGTGTGTGCGTCTCTGTGTGTGTGCGTCTGTGTGTGTGCGTCTGTGTGTGTGCGTCTCTGTGTGTGTGCGTCTCTGTGTGTGTGCGTCTCTGTGTGTGCGCCTCTCTGTGTGTGCGTCTCTGTGTGTGTGCGTCTCTGTGTGTGTGCGTCTCTGTGTGTGTGCGTCTCTGTGTGTGTGCGTCTCTGTGTGTGTGTGCGTCTCTGTGTGTGTGCGTCTCTGTGTGTGTGCCTCTGTGTGTGTGTGCGTCTGTGTGTGTGCGTCTCTGTGTGTGTGCCTCTGTGTGTGTGCGTCTCTGTGTGCGTCTCTGTGTGTGCGTCTCTGTGTGTGTGCGTCTCTGTGTGTGTGCGTCTCTGTGTGTGTGTCTCTGTGTGTGCGCGTCTCTGTGTGTGTGCGTCTCTGTGTGTGTGCGTCTCTGTGTGTGTGCGTCTCTGTGTGTGTGCGTCTCTGTGTGTGTGTGCGTCTCTGTGTGTGTGCGTCTCTGTGTGTGTGCCTCTGTGTGTGTGTGCGTCTGTGTGTGTGCGTCTCTGTGTGTGTGCCTCTGTGTGTGTGCGTCTCTGTGTGCGTCTCTGTGTGTGCGTCTCTGTGTGTGTGCGTCTCTGTGTGTGTGCGTCTCTGTGTGTGTGTCTCTGTGTGTGCGCGTCTCTGTGTGTGTGCGTCTCTGTGTGTGTGCGTCTCTGTGTGTGCGTCTCTGTGTGTGTGCGTCTCTGTGTGTGTGTGCGTCTCTGTGTGTGCGTCTCTGTGTGTGTGCGTCTCTGTGTGTGTGCGTCTCTGTGTGTGTGTCTCTGTGTGTGCGCGTCTCTGTGTGTGCGCGTCTCTGTGTGTGTGCGTCTCTGTGTGCGTGCGTCTCTGTGTGCGTGCGTCTCTGTGTGTGTGCGTCTCTGTGTGTGTGCCTCTGTGTGTGTGTGCGTCTCTGTGTGCGTCTCTGTGTGTGTGCGTCTCTGTGTGTGTGCGTCTCTGTGTGTGTGCGTCTCTGTGTGCGTGCGTCTCTGTGTGCGTGCGTCTCTGTGTGTGTGCCTCTGTGTGTGTGTGCGTCTCTGTGTGCGTCTCTGTGTGTGTGCGTCTCTGTGTGTGTGCGTCTCTGTGTGTGTGCGTCTCTGTGTGTGTGCCTCTGTGTGTGTGTGCGTCTCTGTGTGCGTCTCTGTGTGTGTGCGTCTCTGTGTGTGTGCGTCTCTGTGTGTGTGCGTCTCTGTGTGTGTGCGTCTCTGTGTGCGTGCGTCTCTGTGTGCGTGCGTCTCTGTGTGTGTGCCTCTGTGTGTGTGTGCGTCTCTGTGTGCGTCTCTGTGTGTGTGCGTCTCTGTGTGTGTGCGTCTCTGTGTGTGTGCGTCTCTGTGTGTGTGCCTCTGTGTGTGTGTGCGTCTCTGTGTGCGTCTCTGTGTGTGTGCGTCTCTGTGTGTGCGCGTCTCTGTGTGTGCGCGTCTCTGTGTGTGTGCGTCTCTGTGTGTGTGCGTCTCTGTGTGCGTGCGTCTCTGTGTGTGTGCGTCTCTGTGTGTGTGCCTCTGTGTGTGTGTGCGTCTCTGTGTGCGTCTCTGTGTGTGTGCGTCTCTGTGTGTGTGCGTCTCTGTGTGTGTGCGTCTCTGTGTTCAGAGTGAGTGAATGGGGCCGTACTCACTCTCTCTCTGCAGTGTTCTGAGGCTGTTACAGCAGCAGCTTTGAGAGTCACTGACCCAGAATAATGATTTTACAAAAGGTTAGAGCAGCTAGACCCTCCTGTCCTCTGATACTGATACTTCTGATACTACTGATACTACTGATACTACTGATACTTCTGATACTACTGATACTACTGATACTTCTGATACTTCTGATACTTCTGATACTACTGATACTACTGATACTTCTGATACTTCTGATACTTCTGATACTACTGATACTACTGATACTTCTGATACTTCTGATACTACTGATACTACTGATACTTCTGATACTTCTGATACTACTGATACTACTGATACTTCTGATACTTCTGCTGCTGATGGAAGTTAAACTGGTAGAGTATGTAAGTAAGTAATCATTCAAATAATTAACCCAGTAAATGCAGTGATCCAGCTTTTTCTGTTCCGATACCGATGTCGATACTTTGCCCTAGTATCCGTTGATATTTGGTATCGGCAAACACTCGGAGTCAGAGACTGAAAGTAAAATTTATTTATATATAACGTAAGGCAAAACAGATTTGAATGTGTTTTTAACTCTTCATCACAAACAGACCTGGAGTTGTGTTTTGTTTCATTCACACGTTTAAGGCTGAGTTTTTCTTTCAAACACAAAACACTCTGTTCCACCTTGTGATGTCATGGGGTAATACAGGAATCCACAAACAAACTGCCTGATTACACCATTTTATAAACAAAAATGGGACATCGCCTGAACTGACTGGAATCGATACAGAATCCAGCTGTTTTTTTGTTTGTTTTTTTTCAATATCAGTGTTAATATCTGATTTATCCAGTATCGTATCAGAGCATCACTAGTTAAAAGTCCTGCTGTTGTGCTTTTGGGCAGTACAAAAAGAATTGAACTGAACTGAAATAAACGTGGCTAAATTCTGATGAGCCTCTTCAAAGTGCACACGGTGGTTCTGGTCTGTCCTGAGCTCCAGTCCGAGCAGAGCAAATGTTCCATCTCATTATTGTGCTTAAGTAAATGATCCATAAAGCTCCTCTCATCACACACGACTGTCCCTCCGCAGATCAGACTCGTCTCATACTCTCCACTCTCCACTGCAGACTGTCCCCCACAGACGCTCGCGGGGAAGGTCGTCCAAAAGGCTCACTGTTTAACTCTTTAACCCTGGTCAAATGTGCCCTGAAAATACAAGCGATACGACTGGAATTTACAAGCCTGAGCAGCCAGTCTTTTTTACGTTCTGTTCGAATTCAGAATGGACTAGAATCAGACCATAGATCGTGAAAAATGTCCAAATTTGAGAAGATCCAACCACAGACGCTCATTTGTGTCTTAAATACAGAAGACATCGCTTCTCCATAAATTCTCGTAACATTTAGAACAAAATATTTAACTTTTTTTTACCTGAGATAAGCCGTAGTTTGGGGTTTCGATTGTTGTTTCTGCTAAAATCCACCGTTTCTCAGACTTTTCTCCTTTTTTTATGTGTAAGCCGCCATGACATGAACAGAGCATGCCTCTCTCTGATTGGTTTATCAGCCTGTCAGTCACGTCCTCTTTAATCCAGTTCTTATTATAGATCCATATTCTGGCTGGACAGGTAAGGAATTTATTAGTTTCCACATTTCAGATACACACAGAAGACATTAAATATATGAAGTAAGATCTACAGGATCCTGTAAAGTGGTTTTCACTTCACAGCTGCGCCTTGTCGGGGTTCATTACACTAAAAGCACAAAGTAGTGATCAAAGTAAAGGGTAAAAGGCTATTTAGAAGAATCGAAAATCTGGAACAAATTGGGAGTAAGTTTGGCTTTTTGTGTTTTGTTTTTGTGTTGTTTTTGTGTTGTGTCATTCATAGTTTCGATGCTTCAGTGAGAATCAACAATGTTTAAATAATCATGGAAATAAAGAAGACCAGGAAATTAAAACTGTACCCAAACTTTTGATTGGTAGTGCGCAGCCAGAAGAGCAGAGCCAGGGGCAGACAGGGGCTGAAAGGAGCTGACAGGAGCAGACAGAAGCAGAGCCAGAGGAGCAGACAGGGGCAGACAGGAGCTGGCAGGAGCAGACAGAAGCAGAGCCAGAGGAGCAGAGCCAAAGAAACAACACAGTGGCTAGCATTTTAACCCCAAGTCAAGAAGGTTTTACATTTGATTCCTGGGTCATTCTGTTTGTTCTGTGTGAGTTTGCATGTTCTCCCTGTGTCTGGGTGTTCTCTGGACACTGCAGTCTCCCCCCAACAACCCAAAACATGCACAATGGGTCAAATCCACCAGCTAAGGCAGAACTGATCAAGATTATCTCAAGATCTGAAGACTGGTCCCTGGGTGCTGAACTGTGGCATTGAAGGATGGGTCAAATGCAGAGGACAAATGCATCTACTGGGACAATAAAGCGAACCTTAACCTTAGCAGACAGGGGCAGACAGGAGCAGACAGGAGCTGATAAGAGCTGACAGGAGCAGATAGGAGCAGAGTGAAAAGCTAAAGGAGCAGTGTCAGAAGATGGACATTTATGAGGTGTTTGGGGACGTTTGGAGATGAGAAGACAGGGGCAGGGAGGAGCAGGCAGGAGCTGACAGGACCAGAGCCGGAGTAACAGACAGGAGCAGACAGGAGCAGAGATGGACATTTATGAAGTGTGTGGTGACAAATGTTCCCAGGAGACGGTGTGAGGGGAGCGGGGACAGATGAAGAGAAGCTGTTAGGAGCTCGATCGATCTGAAGGCGACACAAACAAGAACGTCTCTGAGCTGTGGGCGGGACTTAGAACAGGGCAACAACCAATCACAGCCTTCCTCTTCCTCTCTCAGCCAATCAGGTAAGAGCTGTAAACATGCCGTTTTACTGTTTTACAAATGACAAAGCAATTACAGCTGAATCTGGGCTGCAACGGTATTGAGTTAAATTTACCTTTTAACAAAATTCTACTTTTCTGAGTATTTTTCAGACAAATTACTTTTACTTCTATTTGAGTAATATTTTCATTGAAGTAAAAGTACTCTTCCTTGAGTAAAAGTTGTGTTTCCTCTTCCCAATGTGAGGAAGTCTAAAGTGACAAAAGCTTCATGTGACAATATGAAACAACTTGAACATCTGTGTTTCCTGCAGCTCCTTCAGATCTGATTTAGTTTGTCTTTTTTGTGTTTGTCCTTTGAAAACACCAGATTTTGTGATTTATTTCATGTTTTATAATTTAATGTAATTTGAAGGACAAATCAGATGTTATGTCCTAACAGTGGTAGTTTTGTCATTTGTTGAACCACAACGTTGTACTTCTAGACTTTGACAAACTTTATTGATCCACAAGGGAAATTACTACTACTACTTAAGTAATATCAACTTGAAGTAACAGTACTCTTATATGAATAGTTTCTAGCTACTTTTTGGGCACTTTGAGTTTTGCAGCTAATCCAGTTGTTTATTATTATTATTATTATTATTATTATTATTATTATTATTATTATTATTATTATACTGTGCCTTATACTGATTTGTTTTGGGTTTCTTAAATGGCTTTTAGTCGTAGGATCTGGCAACCCAAATTCTCCATAAATACACAAAAACATGATACAAACTGTTTCACAGCAACTTGACAAACCTGATGTGAAGTGCAGGACTTTCATTAGCAGGATGCACTATGGAAGATCATTTATTTCATCAGATTTTGAATTTTAAACGCCGTTGAATTTCTCACTTTGAATTTTTTAACTCTGAAAAAACATGTTTGAATTATTTTTATTCTGAATGGCTGTGATGAAATTTTAAGTGTACATTTTCAAAATGTTTAAAATTCAATCAAATATTAAATATTCAGCACAAATATTTACAAGTCCTTAAATTAAACAGTCCAAATTCAGAGCATAAAATTCGTAGTGAAAAGATTTCACATCAAAGATCCAAGACGCCAAGGCAGAACCAATCGATCCTGTGTGATCCGATCGAACTTAGTAACAAACAGGAAATGGTGCAGTGAAGCGATCTGATTGGTCAGAATTCGCCTCATCAAAACCTCATCTCTTTTATTTGTTAAGTGTAAACCCCGCCCACAGATGAGAACCATTAGGAAACAGCCTCTGTCCTCCTCACTCACACAGGATCGATTGATTCTGCCTTGGCGTCTTGGATCTTTGCTGTGAAATTTTACACTGAATTTTGAAAATATCTGTGCTGAATATTTAAAAGGTGATTTTTTTTTTATTATTTATTTTGAATTTGAAACATATTGAAAAAGTACACTTAAAAAACTAAAACTGAGAATAAAAATAATTCAAACATCTCTTTTCAGAGTTAAAAAATTCAAAGCGATTTAAAATTCAAAACCTAATGGAACAAATTCTCTTCCATAAGCACGCTGGTTGTGTTGTGACAGCGCTCTGAAAGGGGAGTGGCTTAACTCAGAGAGCAAATAGAGGGAGGGAGGAACTATAGGATTTTCAAAACAATAAAAATAACATGGTGATCTAGAATACGTTATGTGAGAGCGTTAATACCCCATAGAAGTCAAATTCCGCCTCTTCAAACATCTCACTATAGATACTTGTTTTTTTCTCCTTTTTTTCGCACATTTTTGTTAAGTTTCGTTTTTTTAATTACCCGACATTACTTTACGAGCTAATTAATCTGTTTTAAGTAAGTAGATTGCCGTCGGCGTGGCCCTAAAGCAAAAATCACTGCCCTCATAAATTCTTCTCATAAACTGTCAATCAAATAAACGACTCCGCTGAACCTATAGCTGTAATATAAGACCAGAGAATTAAAACATGAACTGATATGAGATACGGTTTAAGAAGTCTTATCTCCCAGAATTCTCATGTGCGTGATTGACAGGTGGATAAGCCAATCAGAAAATGTCATGGTTTTGAAATAAATGTAAATGAGATGCAGCTTTAATACAGGCTCAGTGCCAAAGGGGACTGCATACATATAACTACTATGGAGCCTATTCAGTAATATATATGACTCTGTGTAAACTTATCATGTTTTGGTGTTTTTTTAGTTTCATTTTCATTTGTAAAACCTGTATTTACTTATGTCCTATTGATTCTCCACTCGCAAAAACTCCAAATATCAAGTTACAAGTCCACAAATGTTCAAAGTTGTCAGCTGGTTTATGAGAAAAAACAGACATTTAGTCAAAGTCCAGAAGGAAAGCCCAGTTCTTTTTCATTATTTGTAGATGAGTCACTGGAGCTGTCCGTGGTGCTGAAAACATCACAAATTTAAGCAGACCTCACTGGAGCCGTCCAAGGTACCAACATCTGACAGAGGCAGTGTTTAGCTTTAGAGAATGTTCATTTTGATTGTCATTTATTGTTTTTGTTAAGTTTTATTTTATCTATTTATTATTTACAGATAATGAAAATGCAAAAAGTAAAAATAAATAAATAAAACAAAACAAAATAAAATATAAGGCTGCATAAGATTAAAGCCTGCACTGGAGCTGTCTGCGGTAAACATCTGTCCTGGGCCAGTATCCAGGTCCAGAGAGTGTTCATTTTAAATGTAATTGTAATTTATTGTTTTGCCATATTTATTATAATACTGGCAAAAGGAGAAATTCAATTTGTCAACTGGACAAAGTTTATTTGGTCAAATACGTTTCGCAGCTCATCCAAGCTGCTTCTTTCTTCTTTCAGAACTGAAGAAGCAGCTTGGATGACAAATTGAATTTCTCCTTTGATCACGGATTCTACTTGGACGACTGAGGGATTCTACACATATTATTATATATATATTTATTTTTATTTTTTTTGGGGGGGGGGGCATCATTTTATTTATTTTTCATTTTATTTACTTTTATTAATTATTTGCAGACAATAGAAATGAAAAAAAAAAAAAAAAAAAAGAAGACCAACACCTAAATTCAAAATTCAAGAAGAAAAGTCCAGTTCATTATTTGTGGTGATCATTAAATTAGATCAGCATCACTGGAGCTGTCCATGGTGCTGAAAACATCTCAAACCGAGGTACCAACATCTGATCCGCGTCAGTGTTATTGTTTTGCTATTTTTGTCAATATTTTATTGGGTAAAGGTGCATTGTGTAACTTATATGGTGGAGGGTCCACTTGTCAGCTTGTCTCCATGGAGATGATGTTGCTATGCCTTGAATGTTCCATAGTATGGCATTAAACTTAAATCTTGTATTTAAATTTAATAATTACAGGTATTTTTATTGCTCCTAAGTTCAATAAAAAACACACAGCCACTTGTGTACGCAGGGTGACATCTCCACAGATCTGACTTGTAACTTGGCCTGGTGTCGTTACTTGCCAGTTACCATGGAAATAGCTATACTTTGTCATACTGTGGAACATACCAGGCAAAGCAAGAGCATCTCCGTGGTCACAAGCTGTCGCACACCCTGTACCACAAAAGTTACACAGTGCACCTTTAAATGATAGTAATACATAAAATAAAACATTTATTTATTATTTGCAGACAATAAAGTGTAAAAAATAAAAGGATTAATGAAGACTAATGGTAAAGTCCAAATCTACAGTCAAAATCAAAAGGCAAAGTCCAGCTCAGTGTTCGTCTGCGCTGGAGCTGTCCGTGGTACTGAAAACCCCAGTGTAAAAAAGACTTGACTGGGAGTCGTCTTTGGTATTGAAAACTCCACAGCCAAACTCCGTAAAAAGCAGGAGTCACTGGATCTGAACGCGGTTCTGAAACACCCCAGTCTCACGCAGGTGGGTCACAATAACAGATTTTGAAGTGTGATATGTTGCTGAACAAAACGTAGATGATAAACGTTAATATTAAACCAAATTAATGCCACTGACAATATCAAAAAGCAGGATTATCAACAAAAAAAAGTTCCAAATGTACTCAGTCATAAAGCTCCAGTAAGTGAATAAGAAAATTAAACAGTCTTGTAGTTAGGAAACATAGAATGAGTCAGAAGTTATTTAATGAGCCCTCTACAGCTCAGAATCTTACTGTAGCACAGAAAAATAATTTAAAGTTCCCCACGAAGAGAAAAGAAAGTCTGCGATGTAAAACAGCCTCGTTGGAGCTGTCCGTGGTACCAACATCCCTCCTGAACCAGCGTCCAGATCCAGAGGCTCATTTTATTTACGAACAGGTTTACCATAATTACAATAAACATAATTTTACTGGTTGATTTTTATTTTATTTATTTTATTTTATTTATGTAGACAATTAAAAACAATACAATAAAACTAAAATGATTAATAAAAGACTAATAAAGCCCAAACCTGTAGTCAAAGTCAAGCAGCAAAGTCAGAGTCAGTGTCCAGGTCCAGAGAGTGTTCATTTTGCCATAGTTTCTCTCAACATAGTTTTATTTGTTCATTTTTTATTTCATTTATTTATTTGCAGACAAGAAAAAATGTTTAATAAAGACTAAACCTAGTCTAGAAGTTCAGAAGCAAAGTCCAGTTCATTAGATCTCCCTGCACTAGAGCTGTCAATGGTACTGAAACTTTCTCTTTGCTGGATTTATTTTTTTATATTTACTTTTTTTTTGCAAACAATTACAAAAAAAAGAAGAAAAAAAAAAAAGATTTCATTTATTTTGTGTAATTGTGCCTTATTTTATACAAATCTCTTCCTATTTTTGCGAGTTAATTTGAATTTTAGCACCATTTATATGCGTGCTCTTTGTTATTATATTATACTGTGATGATTGAGCCGCTGTGTCCAAGTCATTTCCCTTTTGGATCAGTGAAGTTTTTCCAAGTTTAATGAGGATTATTACCCAGTGTATAAATGTAGTTTTAATGCTGTGACAAAAATAAACCCAATTACTATTTAAAACAAATTAAAAACGATGAATTAAGACTAGAACAGAAAGCAAAAATGTAAAAAAAAAAAAAAAAAGTAAGCTTCTGTTGTTATCAAATAAAATCACACATAATCCTATATACGGCGAAAGGTTGGCCTGACCCTGGCTGTGTGGATGTCTCATTAGGAGATGGAACACAGCTCCTCCACAGGGGCCCCTCTAATGACCCCGAAGGGCCCCTGCCCCCTCAGCACATCGCAGCAGAACACACACTAACAGCAGTTCAACCAGGGGGCAAAAAGTACTCCAGTCTATGAATCGTTTGAGAGGGGCCGTGTTCAAATACTGTTTTCTTACTGAGAAGGAAAGAGGCTCTGTGCTCGATATGGGAAAAAAAAATCAGACCTACAGTGTTTGTGTCGACTTTAGAGCTGTAACCTCTGACCCCCGAGAATCATTGTGTTGTGATTTGCACATTTTACATCATAATATTGATCTAAAACGACTTAAAAGAAACAAGTGCGCTGAGTTTGGCGTTAGAAAACTGTGGTGTCCAGTGGAGCTGACGTCTGCGTAAACGTCATGACGACAAAGCGCCGGAGGCTGTGGGCCCTCCTGTGGCCCCTCCTGTGGCCCCTCCTGTGGGCCCTCCTGTGGGCCCCTCCTGTGGGCCCCTCCTGTGGGCCCCTCCTGTGGGCCCTCCTGTGGACCCTCCTGTGGACCCTCCTGTGGACCCTCTTGTGGGCCCTCCTGTGGGCCCCTCCTGTGGGCCCTCCTGTGGACCCTCCTGTGGACCCTCCTGTGGACCCTCTTGTGGGCCCTCCTGTGGACCCTCTTGTGGACCCTCCTGTGGACATCTGCACGTCAAACTAGAGCAGAGTGGGGTTTTTTTACATTTGGAACAAAAAGACGACACGACGCTGCCCAATCCTACGAGTATCACCATGAAGAAGAGACCAGAACAAATCTGCGACTCAGAATAAACCAAACAGCAGATCTGGAGCGGAACACGGCGCTCACACTGGAGGCTGTTCACTAAAGTCCAACAGAACAATGAAAAACACCGAAAAACACCAAACCGTCCGCAGAAGGTTCGATCTGAATCTGTCGCCAATAGAGTTACACCCGCAAGCGAGTTGAGCTCATGGTGCAAAAGTTTGATTAATGACTTATTTTTCAGAATGATTGACAGTTCTATTCAAAAATAAAGATTTGAACATTTAAAAAACGTGCACATCTCTGTGGTAGTGTGGTGTGCATGAGTGTGCACGTGTGGTAGTGTGCATGTGAGCGTGCACGTGTCTGAGTGTGCACGTGTGGTAGTGTGCATGTGAGCGTGCACGTGTCTGAGTGTGCACGTGTGGTAGTGTGCATGTGAGCGTGCACGTGTGGTACTGCATGTGAGCGTGCATGTGAGCGTGCACGTGTGGTACTGCATGTGAGCGTGCATGTGAGCGTGCACATGTGGTATGTGTGAAAGTGCACGTGTGAGTGTGCATGAGCGTGCATGTGAGTTGCAGTGCATATGAGTGTGCACGTGTTTAGTGCATGTGAGTGTGCATGTGTTAGTGCATGTGAGTGTGCACGTGTTTAGTGCATGTGAGTGTGCACGTGTTTAGTGCATGTGAGTGTGCACGTGTTAGTGCATGTGAGTGTGCACGTGTGGTGTACAGAGTGATGATGATGATGATGATGGAGGAGGAGGAGCGTTCTGTTCTGTTCTGAGTTTTGTGAAAAAAACTGTGGAAACCTCTTCAGAACAAAAGAGCCGCCATCACAAAGATCACCACGGCAACACGGCCACAGCAACCTGCTGTGTGTGTGTGTGTGTGTGTGTGTGTGTGTGTGTGTGTGTGTGTGTGTGTGTGTGTGTGTGTGTGTGTGTGTGTGTGTGTGTGTGTGTGTGTGTGTTCCTGCACCAGTGACTTCTGCAGTACAAGTTTTGTCCTGTACTTGTGTTTATTATGTCATATTTTCACAGTATTTGTTTCCCATTAATTAAATTATTTTGAATAGACACTGGAAACGATAATTAGCCTTGGGTTTGTTAAAGAAACTGCAATAAATTAATTACTCTCATTTATAAAGACTAAAAACATCCCAATTAAAACCAATTAAACCATTAAAGGGCCCATATTAATGATTTGGTATAATGTAGTTTCTTCATCACAAACAGACCTGAAAGACAAAAAACACCTTCACTAGAAACATCTGGATCATTTCAGTCCTGGAATCGCCGATCTACTACTGAACTAAAGGGAAAAGGAGCTGTTCACCTGAAAACTACCACTTGATGACATCACAAGGTGGAACAGAGCGTTTGGAGCTTTGGAGATGTAGACAGACTAATAATAAAGAGTTCCTCAAACGTGAATGAAACAAAACGACTCCAAGTATGTTTTGAGGAGGTAACAACATTCTAACCGGTCTGTCACCTGCTTGTTTCTATGGATACGTCACTGCTCTGCCTGGAATGTTCCACAGTGTGACATTAAACAGCTCTACTTTACATTTATTCAATCACAGGTGGTTTTAGAGCTCAAAAATACCTAGAAAAACAGACATTCTGACTGTGAGCGGGGTCGCCTCTCCACAGATCTGACCTGGAACTTGGTCTGGTTTGGTCTCCATGAAGATAGAAAGGTTTAATGCCATACTGTGGAACATTCCAGACAAAGCAAAAACATCTTCATGGAGAAAACAGTTTGTTGGACCCTCCACCAGAAAAGTTACACAATGCACCTTTAAAGCTCAGAAGAATCCATTATGTTTAATATAGGACCTTTAATATGTTGTCCCAAGTTCCAGGTCAGATCTGTGGAGAGGCGACCCCGCTCACAGTCAGAATGTTTGTTTTTCTAGGTATTTTTGAGCTTTAAAACCACCTGTGATTGAATAAATGTAAAGTAGAGCTGATTAATGTCACACTGTGGAACATTCCAGGCAGAGCAGTGATGTATCCATAGAAACAAGCAGGTGGCGAACCCCCAACCAAAAAGTTACAGAGTGCAGTTTTAAGGAATCCTTTGATTTGAAGGATATCGTCATGGAAACGGCCCCCTATTGTCAGAGCAATAACACAATTCAAAGGAGCCATTCGCCGGAAACGCATGAATAATGGAAGAGTTTATAGTTCACAAAAGCCACTGTTAATGAGGAAATATGATGTTCTCCACTGAAAACCAAATGTGCCCGTGTGTCAGATGCCCTCCCTGTGTGTCAGATGCCCTCCCTGTGTGCTACATGCCCTCCCTGTGTGTCAGATGCCCTCCCTGTGTGCCACATGCCCTCTCTTTGTGTCAGATGCCCTTCTTGTGTCTCCATGTGGTCTTTTTCTGTGTAAAATCTGCTAACTCTGTACTTTAGGCCTCTACAAACATGTTTAGAAATATCCCTGTGTGTCAGATTATGTCACATGCCCTCCCCGTGTGTCAGATGCCCTCCTCGTGTGTCCATGAAGTCTTATTCTGTGTAAAATCTGCTAACCCTGCTCATGATTCCCTGTGTTAGTTTTGCTTTGTCCCAAATGCTGTCCATTAAAAAATACCACAAGATATTTTCCCCAAAGTGATAATACCGTGACAACATGAGTTTGTGCAGATCTATAATACAGCGTTGGCAGTTTTTATGCAGAACAAAACAGGAGATTTTGTGATTTGTGGAGGAAATAATGGTACTTCAAAAATAACAGCCTTTGTGATTTGCTAAATGCGTTAAAAACCTGACAGCTCATAAAAAACTACAGTCACATTTGTATTAAAGTCGTATATTTCGCAAAATTGACTCTTGTGAGGTTTAAATCATGTTCTAATGTTGTTTCCTCCTCAAAAACAGACCTGGAGTTGTGTTTTGGTTCATTTACATGCTTGAGTAACTCTTTATTATTAGTCTGTTTACATCTCCAAAGCTCAAAACGCTCTGTTCCACCTTGTGATGTCATGAAGCAGGAGCTTTCAAGTGAACAGCTCCATTTTTCAGTAGAGATTTAGTTCAATAAACCCAGGGCTGAAATGATTCTAGTGAAGGTGTGTGGAGTTTAAAAGCACAGTGGCACATGACATCACAAGGTGGAACAGAGCGTTTTCTGTTTGAGAGAAGAACTCAGCCTAAATCTGCAGGTTTGTGTGTTAAACATGTGAATGAAACAAAACACAACTCCAGGTCTGTGACGAGGAAACGACATTAGAACAGATCAGCAAACAGTGTAATGTGGACGATTTAAAGTGTCCGATGATCCAAACGCTCCTACACCAGCCCCAAAATGTCCCTCTCTCCTTTAATGGCTCAATAATTTTGGAGAAACATCTAAGTAGCTTTATTACAGATGGATCGCAATCAGATATCATGTTAAATTCAAAAACATTTAAGAGGAAACTGAAACCTGAACTGCAAAACTGATCCAAAAATCCCAGGCATTTCATAACATGACTAAATTACAGGTTTTAGCAGCTTTTACACGGAATAAGACCCTCTGGAGACGCAGGGAGGGCATCTGGCACACAGGGACATTTCAGAACATGTTTGTAGAGGTCTAAACTACAGGGTTTGAGGTGCAGGGAGGGCATCTGACACACAGGGACATTTCAGTACATGCATTTAAAGGTTTATACTACACAGTTAGCAGATTTTTCACAGAATAAGACCCTCTGGAGACACAGGGAGGGCATCTGACACACAGGTAGAGGTCTAAACTACAGGGTTTGAGGTGTAGGGAGGGCATCTGACACACAGGGACATTTCAGAACATGTTTGCAGAGGTCTAAACTACAGGGGGGGACATGGGGACATTTAGTTCCCGCAGAGGACATTATATTTTCTCAACTAAACCAGCAAATTTGAATAAGGTGGAAAGAATTAAATGACAATTAAATGACAATATAAACCTAAATGGAAAATTAAAGCAGCACTACGCAACTTTTCTAGTCAAGGCTGTGTCCCGCGTGCATGCTTGTCGCCATGGAGATGTCATTGCGTGGCCTGGAATGTTCCACAGCATGGCATTAAGCTTGCATTGCCCGCATTTATTTAACAAGTCTTTTTACTGCTCAAAAGTACCCCGAAAACATGAATTCTTGCAGTGTACTTGCAGCATTTTCCATTTCCTTTTCAAATTGTGATTTAAATTCCATCTGATTTCGACTGTCCAACCTCTTTATACGATTCTTTGCAAAAATATTCACAAAGGAAGGTTTTTTTTCTGGCAACCAAACCAGCGTTGCCTCATATTCACCGAACTGTTCCCTCTTATAATGAACTAAGTACAAATCGATGTTACGTGGGCCGCTCTGACGTGCTGCTGGCGCCCCCTAGCGACGCCACACTTGCACAGAACTTCACCAGGCTTTTAAGACCTCAGAATTACACCGTTTCTGCGCAAAGATTCCACAAGACATCGGCGTAAAAACCCTTGGAAAACACACGCATGCACCGATTTAGGTACAAAACGGAAACGCGTAAAAAGATGAGAATTGAACCAGCAAACGCACTTCTCCGCTCACAACTTCAAAGCTGTGGCGTAGGTGAATAAATATGACAAGGCTGACTTCGTTCGTCTGGGGAAAAAAAGAAAAAGCGCAATAACCTTGTAGCTTCGTTGCTAATTGTCGTGTGCGTAATCGGGAATTACGTGAGACATGCGAAAACGAACGGAGTCTTCTTACCTGCGCACGACAGCCGCGTTTAACCACATCTCCCCGAAGAAAAATCCCTCTTTTTAGTCCTCGAGGTATACTCCCATTTGGCTCGTCGCTTCTTCCACCAAAAAAGTCCGCGAAGACTCAAGTGACAGACCGTAATCCAGACATGTTTTTGTTTTTTCGTATCGTAAAACCAGATCCGAGCGCGCTGTCTCCGAGTTCCAACAGCGACGGAGGAGCGGAGGAGCGAGCGACACGCGAGCTGTGTGCCGTCAGCGCGGGAGGGAAGATCGGTAAGCCGCTCTCAAACTTTGCCTCCAACAAACCGGTGCATGTTCCGTTTGGTTAAAAATGTCGCAAACGGTGGAGTTGGCAGTGCGCAGACGAGCCATGGAGCAGTAGCATTCCGCGGTGGTTAAAATGGAAAAAAACAAAAAAAAACAAAGTAGTGCTCCAAAAACCGGGGAGTGGAAAACGGTTTTGACGCGCGCAAGAAGCAAGTCCGCGCTGGTGGAGGGTTCGGTGCGTTCCGTCTATCCAAAGAGCCGATGCCGGGGAAGGGTGCGGGTATAGACGGGCGGCGGGAGAGCGGCGGAGCGGTCGTAGGCACCGGGCAGGTCGGGTATGCGCGGAGGAGTGGGCGGCTGATGTGCTCTCTCTCTCCTCTCTCTCTCTTCTCTTTCTCTCTCCTCCTCCTCCTCCTCCTCCTCTGCTTCTACCGCTGGTTCTTCTCCGCGCGCAGTGACAGACGCGCCGCTCTGACGTCACGTGAAAGCCCAATATGTCACGTGCCTAAACGAGTCTTGTCAAAAGATGAGAGGGTGAGATGAAGGGGTGAGATGAAGGGGTGAGATGAAGGGGTGAGTGGGGCTGAGAGGGGCCGAGGGGTGAGCGGTCCGATCGCGCTGGTGGTCAGAGAAGGGCTGGGGGATCAGAGGAGACCGGGTTTGTCGCAAGATGGAACAAAAGTTAAAAAAAAAAAAAAAAAATTCAGACACATTTGTATCTTAAAGCCACACTATGTAACCTTTTAGTCCCCCACAAAACCCAGACTAAAATTAAAGTGTCTGTGTTATTCATTTTGTTTGTTTTTATTGCACTGAAAATACTTTGAAAACCGTGCGTCCTCACCGTGCGCGGGCTTGCATCTCCACAAACATGACTACTTTGTACTTGTTTCTATGGAAATGTGGTTTCTATGGCTGTAGTCTCTCACAGTATGACACAAAACTCCATGGAGAATGACTGAAGTGTGCAAGAGTGTCACCTTTAAATCCTCATGGTCAAACCTCCTGTCAAACCCTGATCCTGTCAGATCTCAGCAGGTCCGGTCCTGGGCAGGACTCGGATGGAGACGCTGGGAAAATCAGGCGCTACAGGGGGGCGCCAGTCGCAAAAACTGTTGTTGTGTCCTTAGGCAAGGCACTTCACCCACTTTGCCTAGTATGAAAGTGCCCCAGGGCAGCTGTGGCTACAATAGTATCTTAACCCCACCAAGTGTGGAGTGAATGAAGAATGATCTGAAAAGAGTCTTTGAGTGTCCAGAAAAGTGCTGTATAAAACTGATTTATTATTATTATTATTATTATTATTATTATTATTATTATTATTATTATTATTATTATTATTATTCCATTGCAGTAGAGAAGCTTTAGGTCGTGGGTAACAATAGTGCCTGCGTCTTATTCTGTTAATTCTGTCAAAAATCAAGTTTTTTGAGCTTTTTACCATGTTATAACATTGTTTCCACGTCAAAAACATGTCTGAAGAGGTTTTAGAGTCATCCATCTCTCTATTTACGCTTATCGAAAGACGACTTCATGTGTAGCTCCCGACTCTGGGCATGTGATAAAACAATAAAACCGCGGATTCAGCAGCAGCGTCTTCACAACCTGCCAAAGCTTCATGGGGGACGGGACTCTGATCAGGTCTTCGATTTCACTTTACAGGCAGCTGGTTGGAACTGTTGATCTGATGAACATAACGGAACGCTACAGTGATATCTTTTTTTTTTTTTTTTAAATCAAAATTAGATAAATTATAATACAGAAATTAATGGGCAATTTATAAAAGGAAAAAAGAAAGAATACAATGACAACGAGATGAAAAAAAACGGGCAATTTTCTTTGTTTTCCTAGATTTTGTCAGAGTTCCTGTCACCAAAAGAGCTCAAAGGAAGTCGTCATCCGCATGTTTCCAAACGTCTTCCGGTTTTGTGACGTAAGGTGAAAAGAGCCCGTTCAAACCCTCCTCACTGTTCACTGTAAGATTCTGTCCAAGGCTCCGCCCACAAGCCTTCATCACCCACGCTCCCACACGACATTTCTCCAGAAATATACAAAAACATGATACAAAACTGTACACTACAACTTCACAAACCTGATGTGATGCGCAGTAGTTTCATTAGCATGCTGATTGTGTTGTGAGAGTGCTCTGAAGGGGGAGAGACTTAACATGGGGAGGGATAAACGCAAAAGTGAAAATTTGAAGACATGCTAATGTTTTTTTCAGCATATAAAACAATAAAAGGTAACATGGAGATGTAAATATGTGTGTTACAGTTAATAGAGAGCCTGCACAGCCTTGACCCGATCCACTTCCGGCGGTCTAGCGATCCAGACCGCCGTTGTAAAGTTTACCTGCAAACTCCTCACTTAACCTACAAAATTCTATCATTATCTTCATGCCGGAAAAGTGTCAGACGCGAGATCAAGACACGAGGATTCAGTTGTACCGAATACCCGTGGAGGTCAAGCGACGAGACAAGTGGATAACGGCGATTAACCGAGGAATTTACAACCCTGACACTGGTAAACCGCAACGAGGAAGTCCGCTTGGCAGCCGTCAAAACACAGCCGGGTTTGTAGTCTGCACTTTGTTGGAGGTTAGTGACTTGTAATCACCATCACATTAACATCGTTTTAGGAAAGGCTTGTATACATGTGTTCTTATAACAGATTAGACACAAACTTTATGATAATAATGCGTAGTGTGATGGGAAATTAATGAGGTAGTTGTAAATGTCGTAGTATTGTAAATCTGGTAATTTGGTGCAAAGTTTTAGTGGCGTAAACAGGCTATTAGGAAGAATATATGGATCAGAAATATTGAATCTTTTAAGCTTCTTCTCGTATTTTAATCGATTGGCTGCATCTCGATGGGACGTGTGTTCTGTACGGTGAAATTCTGAGGTTTTATTGATCGATTTACTGGCACTTGCTGTGTTCACCATGATGGCGTCACTAGCAGCTGGACCGTCAATATGGCGGCCAAACCAAAGTGGGTCACGTGACTGCAGCCTTTCTATACCCCACAGAAGTGTAATATTTCTATGGGGTATTAACTGATATTAACTAAACACCCCCTCTTTAACATAACCAACCCCATTTGTATTTAGTGATCTCTAAAGTTTGGACAAAATGATGACGGACGGGTGGGGAACTGAACCTTCTTTCTTGTGCCGAAATGGAATTTGTGACGACCAAACCCAGTGTCCTCATCTGGAGCTGAGTACGGCGTCTTTCTAATTCTCAAAATGTATTAAAACAATGTAAAAACTTGATTTAAATGTTGTTTTTTATGCTCTACTTTTGTCTTTATTTGTTTTAAAGCTCCTATATTGTGCAAAATTGACTCTTGTGGCTTTAAGTCGTCTTCTAATGTCGTTTCCTCATCACAAACAGACCTGGAGTTGTGTTTTGTTTCATTCACACGTTTAACGCACAAACCCTGCAGATTTAGGCTGAGTTCTTCTCTCAGACTTAAAACACTCTTTCACCTTGTGATGTCATCATGTGGTAATACAGGAAGTGCTCTGCTGTGTTTTTAAACTCCACACACCTTCACTAGAATCATTTGGATCATTTCAGTCCTGGAATTGCCAATCTGATGATAAATGGTTGCCGTTAGCTTGTAAACTACAGCTTCATGACATCACAAGGTGGAACAGAGCGTTTGGAGCTTTGGAGATGTAAACAGACTGATAATAAAGAGTTCCTCAAACTGAATGAAACAAAACAAAATTCCAGGTCTGTTTTTGAGGAGGAAACAACATTAGAACATGACTTAAAGCTCACAGGAGTCAGTTTTACGTAATATAGGACCTTTAATGTCATACCATGGAACATTCCAGGCAAAACAACAACATCTCCATGGAGACAAGCAGGTGACGTACCCTAAACCAGTAAAGTTGCGCAGTGCACCTTTAAAGCCGACATACTGTGCTGTTGCCTTCTATAAAGCCCAGTGAATCTGACACCAGTGGATCCTCGGGTTGTATTTTGGACATTTTAAATCACAATATTGATCTAAGGAGACTTCATAACGGAGACGAGCTGCTGACGAGGCGGAGTCCGTCCCCTTTACCGTCCGTCACCATCAGCGTCACCGCGGCGGAGACAGCGCGGAGCCACAGTCCACCGAGTGAGCAGGACTTCTCTGTTTGTGCTGAAATCACTTTACACCGCTGCAAGTATCACCGTTTAAGAGGAAAATTGTGTAAAACAGCAGTGGGAGTGTATGAGTGAAAACAGAATCTGAACAGAACAATGGGGAAATTTCAGTGTTGCAACGTACAGTTTAAAGGAACTATATTTTCTGATCTGTTCTAATGTCGTTTCCTCGTCACACACAGACCTGGAGTTGTGTTTGTTTCATTCACACGTTTAACGCACAAACCTGCAGATTTAGGGTCTTCTGTGTTCTTCTCTCAAACAGAAAACACTCTGTTCCACATTGTGATGTCATGTGGTAATACAGGAAGTGCTCCACTGTGTTTTAAAACTTCATAAACCTTCATGAGAATTACTTGGATCATTTCAACCCTAGAATCACCAATCTACTAAACAAAATAACAGCTTCATGACATCACAAGGTGGAACGGAGCATTTTGAGCTTTGGAGATGCAGACAGACTGATAATAAAGTGTTACTCAAACATGTGAATGAAACAAAACACAACTCAGAAGACTGTAACTGCACTTTAGACAGTGCAGTCCAACAGGATAGCCTTTTAGAAGCGCCTACATAAACATATAGAGCGTAAAACTATTACAAATGAGGCATTAGTGCTGCAGTGCTTTATGGGACAATACAAGTACTGCAATAATAACCAAAAGTACTTAGATACTTCACTACGTTTGAGTACAGTATTTTCTACAACACTACAATTTTGAACTGTACTGAAATTAAAAGTGTAAATTTTGGGGTTTTTTTTGGTTAAGTGAACAGCTCCTTTTACCTTTAGTTCAGTCGAGATCGGCAATTCCTTAAATGATCCAAATGATTCTAGTGAAGGTGTGTGGAGTTTAAAAACACAGTGGAGCACTTCCTGTATCACCGCATGAACTAAGAAGCCTAAATCTGCAGGTTTGTGTGTTAAACATGTGAATGAAACAAAACACAACTCCAGGTCTGTTTGTGACGAGGAAACGACATTAGAACACACAGTGGGCCCTTTAAAGCTCACAAGAGTTCATTTTGCGTAATATTGGACCTTTAATGGACTGTTTTCGGTGAATATGGCATTTTCTAGTCTAGTACCTCCTCTTAAAAAGAAAAAAAAAGCAGATATGAAGTCCATTACACATCAGACTTGTTCTTGGGAGAGTTTGGAGCTGGAGGCCCATAGTTAAAGTGTCAGAGCAGATCCGGTTTAATGGAAAAACTCCATGTAGCTTTAATAGGTCAAAACGACGATTACGTCAGACCTCCAGCCCGGTCCACTCCATCTCCCGCTCCCTTTGGCTCTGGTGGAAACTCTGGACCTCAGCCAGAACCTCCAGATTTACATTATGAATCCATTTGGCTTCACTTTAAACTCATTTGGCAGATTCTTAGAAGTAAAATCAGCTCAAAACATCAGGCTGTTACGGCACTTAAAGTTCTACTGTGTAACTTTTCTAGTGAAGGAAGCGCTGTTTTCTAGTCTAAACGTGAAGACAAGCAGGTGATGGATTCAGGCCGAGTTACAGGTCAGATCTGTGGAGAGGCGAGCCCACTCACAGCCCACACTGTTGCTGCTTTGGTATAAATTGGGGTAAGAAGCTCCGATTGTGTAACAGATGTTTGACATTTATACTTAATGCCATATTGTGGAACATTCCAGGTGATGCAGTAACACTAACTACATGGAGATAAGCAGATAGCAGACCCATAGACTGTAAATATAAATGGACATGGCGAACAGTAGCCGCTTTCCAAAATCAGAAGTGAGCATGGGGCACTTCCAGCTCCTACTGATTCTGGCTCAAACTGATTTTACATTGAAAAACTGTCCCCTCTCTCTGTAAGCCCTGAGCGCCAAGCAAATGGGCTCCATTTTCTAAGTTTTTTTTTGTTTTTGTTTTTTTTCACAAACAACTCCCCCCAAAACAAATTGTTGCTTTTTTTTCTTTTTTTTTGCACATTTTTTACTGTTGATGTAGCTGATGAAAAAAAAAAAATCTAAAATCCGACACTCCTGGACCTCAGTGTTTTCTCAGTATGTTAAAATGCCAAAGTTCAGCACAGGCTATGGAGTGTTTAATGTTTTGTTTTTTTGTTTTGTTTTGTTTTTTCCATCGCAACAGTTAACAGTAAAAAATAAAATAAAATATAAGCCGTATGTGCAAAAAAAAAAAAAAAAAAAAAAAGAAGACAAGAACCATTTTCTTAAATTGATGGTGCAAAAAAAGAAAAGAAATGGCATGAATTTTATTTTATTTTATTATTATTATTATTTTTTTTTTTTTTTTGGGGGGGGGGGGGGGGTAGGTGGAAAAAAAGAATACTTAAAAAAAGGAGACACATCATTTGGGCTTCATTTTTTTTTTTCCCCACTCAGGGCTTCCATAGTACCTGCTGCTGTGGCCTCGTCATTTTGGTCTTAAAATGTTCATATTAACCCCTCTACATGATCCTGGAATTTTTATTTTTTTATTTTGCCATTTTGTTTATTAAAAAAATCCTATCTGCTCCAAATCTGCCCCATCGATTGTCCTAGTATCGATGAGCTTCATTTGACTGGAGCTGAACGCTATGGGTGACGTCACACTCACTTAGCCCATTTTTCTTTGTAATGCAAAATCGATAGCAATTTTAAAAACTAAAAAACAAATTATTCATAATCAAGTCTTTTAATTCATTTATTAATGTGCGTCTGAGCGATTTTTATGATTTATGATTATAACTGTTGTAAATATAAATTATAGTTTTACAACAATCAAGAAGCAATTTGTGAAGAAAAGTTGAAAAATATGTTGAGAATTACAGGAAGTTGAGCGTTTTCAACATACTGAAGACAAGCGGGTGACAGACCCTCCACAGGAAAAGTTACACAGTGAACTTTTACGGTGTTGCCTGCATCATTCTTAATAAACTATTTGAATTAAGTTTTTATTAAAAAAGCTAATTTCAGTGTAGCTGTTAAAGACGCTCAACCTCATTTTTACTTAGACTGAGACAAACTTTACTGATCCACAAGGAAATGATTTGGACACAGCAGCTCAAACATCACAATATAAAATAATAACAGAGGAACAAAAATAGATGGTGTAGTAAAAAGAGCAAGAGACACGTGTCAAATGAGACAGAATTATAAAAATAAATGTATATGTACAAGTCAAAATAAAATAGAAAAATAAGTAATAAAATATAAAATAAAATATAAAATCACAGCTATAGACAAGAACGACATTATATATACATTTTATTTTATATTTTATTTTATTTTTTATTTTTTTATTACGCTTATATTATTTTAATATTTTATTTTGACTTTTGTTTATTTTTCCTATTTTATTTTGACTTGTACATATACATTTATTTTTATAATTATGTCTCATTTGACACGTGTCTCTTGCTCTTTTTGCTGCACCATCTATTTTTGTTTCTCTCTGTTATTATTTTATATTGTGATGTTTGAGCTGCTGTGTCCAAATAATTTCCCTTGTGGATCAATAAAGTTTGTCTAAGTCTAAGTTTATCCGTTACATAAGACTGAGTTGATTATCAGTCGATTATCTTCTTGATTATCGGACAATAAAACGCCTCATAATTAGATGCAGACAGAGCGCAGTGGACTTACTTTGATTATTTTGACGTTACGAGCTGCTTATACAATAAATCTGCACTGGGGTAAGACACATTTTACTGAAACTCGTGACAAAGTGGCGTCCGTTTCAGCTGCGGTTCAGGAGGCTCAGAGGAGGAGCTGGTGAAACGTTCTCGTATCGACTCGTTCCATGGAGCAGTGAGGATTTAAGAGGCCGGGGTCTGAGGCTGCGCTGCGATGCAAAAGGGAAGGGTCTCTACATGAATAAGTAATACTGGGAGCTCTGCACGGAATTTATGGGTCCATTTTGTTCAGGGCAGCAGTGGCCGGTTTCAGATACACCACTGTTGTCGTAGTAACATTTTTAAAGGAGACGTATACAGCTAAATGAACTTTTATGAGCTTTTAAACGAGTTATATCTGTGTTCTGTCGCCATTAGTGGTTTTAAAGGTTGTATTTAAAGTCATCGAAGCAGGTTGGAGTAACCCTGTAGTGTCCAGAAGCGAAGCAGGGGTCCGGTCAGTACTCGGACCGGCTTCTTCCCACTTCTTTTCAAGGTTAAGTTAGAAAAAATATGTGAAATCTACATTAAATGCACTGGATACATGTGTCCCAGGGCAGCTGTGGCTACGAGCGATGGGACGAGACGTGTCGATATTCAGTCCAGGAGATCGAGACAGTCCTGGTTTAGTCCTGGTTTAGTCCTGGTTTAGTCCTGGTTTAGTCCTAGTTTAGTCCTGGTTTAGTCCTGGTTTAGTCCAGATGTAGTCCTAGTTTAGTCCTGGTTTAGTCCTAGTTTAGTCCTAGTTTAGTCCAGATGTAGTCCTGGTTTAGTCCAGATGTAGTCCTGGTTTAGTCCAGATGTGGTCCTGGTTTAGTCCAGATGTAGTCCTAGTTTAGTCCAGATGTAGTCCTAATTTAGTCCTAGTTTAGTCTTGATGTAGTCCTAGTTTAGTCCTAGTTTAGTCCTGATGTAGTCCTAGTTTAGTCCAGATGTAGTCCTAGTTTAGTCCAGATGTAGTCCTAGTTTAGTCCTAGTTTAGTCCAGATGTAGTCCTAGTTTAGTCCTGATGTAGTCCTGGTTTAGTCCAGATGTGGTCCTGGTTTAGTCCAGATGTGGTCCTGGTTTAATCCAGATGTAGTCCTAGTTTAGTCCAGATGTAGTCCTAATTTAGTCCTAGTTTAGTCCAGATGTAGTCTTGATGTAGTCCTAGTTTAGTCCAGATGTAGTCCTAGTTTAGTCCTGGTTTAGTCCTAGTTTAGTCCTAGTTTAGTCCAGATGTAGTCCTAGTTTAGTCCTGATGTAGTCCTGGTTTAGTCCAGATGTGGTCCTGGTTTAGTCCAGATGTGGTCCTGGTTTAGTCCAGATGTGGTCCTGGTTTAGTCCAGATGTGGTCCTAATTTAGTCCTAGTTTAGTCCAGATGTAGTCTTGATGTAGTCCTAGTTTAGTCCTAGTTTAGTCCAGATGTAGTCCTGGTTTAGTCCTAGTTTAGTCCTGGTTTAGTCCTGGTTTAGTCCTGGTTTAGTCCTGAAGAAAAAAAATTTTGCTGTGATTTTTGATAAACTGTTGCATTCAGTTCCTGATTTTCGTTTTCTTTAATTTGACAGTTTTTCTGCTTTTGGGAATTACAGCTTCTCGAGACGACTTATTCAGCAGAGTTTACTCCTTTTTTTTTACTCAAAGGCAAATGTCCAAATACGAGGAAAAAATAATTTTCATAAGTCTGTCCAGCCCAGAGTGTGGAGTGAATGAAAACTGCTGTAAAGAGATTTGATTGGTCGATATAAATCCAATACGTTCTCATTTTTATTCTTATCCCGTGTCCTCGCCCAAATCTCGACTTGGTGACGATTATTTAAACAAAAAAAACCTCTGAGTCATAAACTTGGGGTTGGAAAACTGCAGAAGTCGTTTTTCAACAATAAAAACACAGAAATGAAAATCTGCTGTTCATTTTTGTTCAGTTTAACAGGAGCCGATGGGCCGATGTTTCGGTTTAGATCAACACTGAAGTTTACAAGAAAATGTGAAACGGTGAACTGCTTCTGCTGTGGAGTAATATGGAAAGAAAGAGAAAGAAAGAAAGAGAGAGAGAGAAAGAGACAGACAGAGAGAGAAATAGAGAAAGAAACAGAAACAGATTGAGAGAAAGAGCAAGAGAGAGAAAGAAAAAGAAAGAAAGAACAAAAGAAAGAAAGAAAGAAAGAAAAAAGAAAGAAAGAGAGAGAGAGAGAGAAAGAGACAGACAGAGAGAGAAATAGAGAAAGAAACAGAAACAGATTGAGAGAAAGAGCAAGAGAGAAAGAAAAAGAAAGAAAGAAAGAAAAAAGAAAAAGAAAGACAGAGAAAAAGAAAGAAAGAAAGATAAAAAAGAAAATGAGAGAGAGAGAGAGAGAAAGAAAGAGAAAGGGAGATAAAGAGAAGGAAAGAGAGAAAGAGCAAGAAAGAAAGAAAGAAAGAGAAAGAAAGAGAGCGAGAAAGAGAAATAGAGAGAAAGAACGAAAGAAAGAGAGAGAGAGAAAGACTGAGTATCCAGAGCGAGGGTCTCAAGGATCAAATAGATAAAGTCTGTCAGCGGAGAGAGGGAGTACCCAGAGAGAGAAAGAGAGAGAGAGAAAGAGTACCCCCATAGAAAGAGTACCCCCATGGAGTCTAATGTAAAAACAGCTCATGGGACTAAACCTTTGCTCTGTTTAGATCTACTGTGTTTATAAAACATCATCACAGCGTCCAGGTCCATCCTGATCCTGTCCTCCTGAAAGAGGCTGAACTAGGACAGACTCGGACTCTGTAGTCCTGGTTTAGTCCTGGTTTAGTCCTGGTTTAGTCCTGGTTTAGTCCTGGTTTAGTCCTGATGTAGTCTTGGTTTAGTCCTGGTTTAGTCCTGATGTAGTCCTACTTTAGTCCTGGTGTAGTCCTGATGTAGTCCTACTTTAGTCCTGGTGTAGTCCTGATGTAGTCCTACTTTAGTCCTGGTGTAGTCCTGATGTAGTCCTACTTTAGTCCTGATGTAGTCCTGGTTTAGTCCTGGTGTAGTCCTGATGTAGTCCTACTTTAGTCCTGGTGTAGTCCTGATGTAGTCCTACTTTAGTCCTGGTGTAGTCCTGATGTAGTCCTACTTTAGTCCTGATGTAGTCCTGGTTTAGTCCTGGTTTAGTTCTGCTTTAGCCCCGTCCTTTAGTCAAGACTAAACACGGGGAGTCAGTTTCGGTTTCCTGCGGCTAAAACCTGGAACAGCCTGAAGTGTGAGACGAGCGTCTGCCCAGACTCTAAACGGTTCTGTTCAGCTGCGTCTGACTGACAGGATTTTACTCTGAACTCTTCTTCTCTCACATTTAATCTCTTTTTTTAATTTTATGATGATTATTGATGTTTTGATTTGTTTCTATTGTGATTTTAATGTCTGTCTTATTCTGTAAAGCTCTTTGAATTACTTTGTGCTGTACAAATAAACTTTAGGTAGTGACCGTTCAGATCCTTTTCGGTTTAAACCAGCTGGATTTCAGCGCTGAACCTGGCAACCCAAACGAGAGACCGATGTGAGGCGACGGGAATGAGTTCGATTTAACATTCACGAGCGCTCACGGTTTGAAAATGAGATAGTCCCGCTTTAATGAAACTGCAAAAAATAAGTCATTAATAACAGCAGGTGTGACAGAGGCCTACATAGAGGTAATCTCGTAACTGTTACCTAGCAACCGCAACGTTCACAAGGGCCACAACTTGTCTAAATTACACAATAGATAGAGCGGATTAATGAAAATAAAAGACAGCGCTTTTATTATTACAAATGAAACTGTCAGAAATAGCCTTTCCTTGTGCGTAATTTGCATTTTGAAAAGAGTTTTCTGCGTCATGACATAGACAGAGGGATTCTGTTTAAGAGCTGATCTCTACTTCCTGTATTTTTGTGCTTTTTTCTCAACTTTTTTCCACAAACTGCCATTTAACTCATGTAAAAATATAATAAAATATAATAAAATATAATAAAATATCCCGGACCACAGGATCTATCCACCAAACCAAGTCAGAATTTGAAAAACCTGAAAACCTGACGTAAGCACTTCACTTTAAACTGTAACCATAACCGATTTTAACCCACATCTGAATTTTAAAGCTATATTGCGCAACTTTTCTGGTGGTGGGTCCATCGCCTGCTCGTCTCCATGGAGATGTTGTTGCTTGGCCTGGAATGTTCCGTGGTATTAACATTAAACACGTCTATCTAGCAGCTCTTCATTACAGGTGTTTCTGTTGCTCAAAAATACAATAATTCTCTTGTGAACAGTGAATAGGGGCGCCTCTCCACAGATCTGACCTGTAATGTGGCCTATAGTTGTCTCCCTCGACATTCTCGACAAAGCAAGAACATCTCCACGGAGACAAGCAGGTGGCGGACCCTCCACTAGAAAAGTTAGTGGAATTATAAAGGAATACCTCATGGGGACTTGAGGACTACACCTGGACCTAAACCAGGACTAGAACAGAACCAAACCAAGTCTTAATCAGGACTAACCTGAGCTCACACCAGAATCCAACCAGGACCAGTGTGAACGCAACCCAAGTCCTGAACCATCTCTTCACCTCCGCCAGTTTGCTTTTCATATCGATACTCTGCTGTCACATCATTCTGGGGGTGTTCTACATGTAGCTCTGTTGGCAGAATGTTCAGCAGTTACCATGGTGACACAATGCACACATCAGCAAACAGACAAGTTTTAAGATCGTCTGAAAAGTCAAGAAAAAAAAAGATTTAAACGGCACATTTTCAGGAGCCCTACTTTCCTGGTAGAAGGCTTGCGAGATACTTGTTTCCATGGAAATGTTATCGCTTTACCTCCAATATTCCAGAGTATGGCATTTAACTTTTCAATCGCCATAGAGACGAGCGGGAGACGCCACCAGAGCAATTTACAGGCAAGATCTGTGAAGAGGCGACGCCACACACAGTCAGAATGCAGGTTTTTAAAGGTAATTTTGAGCTATAAAAACACCTATAATTGAATAAATGCATCTTATATGAGTTTAATGCCACACTGCGGAACTTTACACTCAAAGAAATGGCATCTCCATGGTGAACCCCCAACGTGAAAAGTTTTAACAAGCCTCAGAGAGAGAGAGAAAGAGATACAAAGAGGGAGAGGGAGAGAAAGAGAGAGAGAGAACAATAGAGAGAAAGAAAGAGAACAAGAGAGAGAGGGAGAAAGAGAGAGAGAAAGAGAGGGAGAGAGAGAGAGAGAAACAATAGCGAGAAAGAGATAGAGAAAGAGAGAGAAAGAAAGAGATAGAGAGAGGGAGAGAAAGAGAGATAGAGAGAGGGAGAAAAAGAGAGGGAGAGAGAGAAACAATAGAGAGAAAGAGATAGAGAAAGAGAGAAAGAAAGAGAGAGAGAGGGAGAAAGAGAGAAGAAGAAAGAGGGAGAGAAAGAGGGAGAGAGAGAAACTATAGAGAGAAAGAGATAGAAAGAGATAGAGGGAGAGAAAGAGAGAGAAAGAGAGAACAATAGAGAGAAAGAAAGAGAACAAGAGAGAAAGAGACAGAGAAAGAGAGAAAGAGGGTGAGAGCAAAAGAGAGATAGAGAAAGAGAGAAACAGATTGAGAGAAAGAGACAGAGAAAAACAGTCTCGAGGATGAAGTGCATAAAGTCTGTCAGCGGAGAGAGAGGACCTGAAGAGAGGGAGAGAAATCAAAGTATGAATAAAGTGTCTTGCCCAAGGACACAACAGTATAAACTAGTAAAGGCGATTGAACCGCAGCCGCAGGTGTACGTGAGGACGATGGAGCCGTCGGGTTTTCAGACTGAACCGTGGAACTGTGGCGTCTGTGTGAAACGCTCACGCCAACGCAGCATCGCTCCCAAATGAAAAGCTGATGTGTTTCCATGGAAACAACATCATCAACCCGCGTCCCAGGGTCTGTCAGCGGAGAGAGAGGACCTCAAGAGAGGGACAGAGGGAGTACCCAGAGGGGGAGAGAGAGAGAGAGGACCTAAAGAGAGGGAGAGAGGGAGTACCCAGAGAGAGGGAGAGGACCTCAAGAGAGGGACAGAGGGAGTACCCAGAGAGGGGGAGAGAGAGAGAGAGGACCTAAAGAGAGGGACAGAGGGAGTACCCAGAGAGGGGGAGAGGACCTCAAGAGAGGGACAGAGGGAGTACCCAGAGAGGGGGAGAGAGAGAGGACCTGGAGAGAGGGAGTACCCAGAGAGAGGGAGAGGACCTCAAGAGAGGGACAGAGGGAGTACCCAGAGAGGGGGAGAGAGAGAGAGAGGACCTAAAGAGAGGGAGAGAGGGAGTACCCAGAGAGGGGGAGAGAGAGAGAGAGGACCTAAAGAGAGGGAGAGAGGGAGTACCCAGAGAGAGGGAGAGGACCTCAAGAGAGGGACAGAGGGAGTACCCAGAGAGGGGGAGAGGACCTCAAGAGAGGGACAGAGGGAGTACCCAGAGAGGGGGAGAGAGAGAGAGAGGACCTAAAGAGAGGGAGAGAGGGAGTACCCAGAGAGAGGGAGAGGACCTCAAGAGAGGGACAGAGGGAGTACCCAGAGAGGGGGAGAGGACCTCAAGAGAGGGACAGAGGGAGTACCCAGAGAGGGGGAGAGAGAGAGAGACGACCTAAAGAGAGGGAGAGAGGGAGTACCCAGAGAGAGGGAGAGGACCTCAAGAGAGGGACAGAGGGAGTACCCAGAGAGGGGGAGAGGACCTCAAGAGAGGGACAGAGGGAGTACCCAGAGAGAGGGAGAGGACCTAAAGAGAGGGACAGAGGGAGTACCCAGAGAGGGGGAGAGGACCTAAAGAGAGGGACAGAGGGAGTACCCAGAGAGAGGGAGAGGACCTAAAGACAGAGAGAGAGGATCGAGAGAGGGAGTACCCAGAGAGAGGGAGGGAGTACCTAAAGAGAGGGACAGAGGGAGTACCCAGAGAGAGGGGGGAGTACCTAAAGAGAGGGAGAGAGGGAGAACCCAGAGAGAGAGAGAGAGAGGGCCTAAAGAGAGGGACAGAGGGAGTACCCAGAGAGAGGGAGATAGGGAGTACCCAGAGAGAGAGGGAGAGGACCTAAAGAGAGGGAGAGAGGGAGTACCCAGAGAGAGGGAGATAGGGAGTACCCAGAGAGAGAGGGGGAGTACCTAAAGAGCGGGAGAGAGGGAGTACCCAGAGAGAGGGAGAGGACCTAAAGAGAGGGACAGAGGGAGTACCCAGAGAGAGGGAGGGAGTACAGTGAGAGAGAGGACCTAAAGAGAAGGAGTACCCAGAGAGAGAGGGGGAGTACCTAAAGAGAGGGACAGAGGGAGTACCCAGAGAGATGGAGGGAGTACCTAAAGAGAGGGACAGAGGGAGTACCCAGAGAGAGGGGGGGAGTACCTAAAGACAGAGAGAGAGGGAGTACCCAGAGAGAGAGAGAGGCCCTAAAGAGAGGGAGAGAGGGAGTACCCAGAGAGGGAGAGTACCTAGAGAGAGAGCACCTAAAAGAGGGAGAGAGGGAGGACTGAAAAAGAGGGAGAGAGGGAGTACCCGGAGAGGGAGAGTACCTAGAGAGAGGACCTAAGAAGAGGGCGAGAGGGAGTACCCAGACAGAGAGTACCTAGAGAGAGAGGACCTGAAGAGAGGGAGTACCTAGAGAGAGGGAGAGTACCCAGAGGGAGATGACCTAGAGAAAGGACCTAAAGAGAGGGAGAGTGGGAGTACCCAAAGAGAGAGGGAGTATATAGAGAGAGAGGACCTAAAGAGGGAGAGAGAGAGAAATGGAGTACCCAGAGAGAGAGGACCTAAAGAGAGAGAAGGAGAAGAGAACCAAGAGAGAGATGGAGGAGAAGAGAGGGAGTAGCCAGAGAGAAAGAGTACCTAGAAGAGAAGGAGGACCTAGAAAGAGAGAGTTTCAAGGATAAAGCATATAAAATCCATCAGTGGAGAGAGGGAGAGACTACCAAGAGGGAGGGAACGTGAGAGCCAGAGATGTATAAAGTACCCAAAAAGAGAGAGAGTACCTCCCAGAAGGATGGCATGAAGAGAGAGAGAGTACCCTGAGAGAGAAAGTACCCTGAGAGAGAAAGACTTACAGACATAAAGTACCTAGAAAGAGTACTTACCAGAGATGCAGAGAGAGAGACTACCCTGATGGAGGGTACCTGGTGAGAAAGTACCCAGACAGAGAGAGAGAGGGTACCCAGAGACACAAAAATATAAAGTACCAAGAAAGAAGGAGTACCCAGATGGAGAGAGTACCCAGACTGAGAGAATCTGGAGAGTAAAATGTGTCTTGCTCCAGTACAGACGCTGTATGTTGTATAAGCAGCTCTTGAGGTCAAAATAAGTCCTCTGTGTGCTGTGAGCAGCTAATTATAAAGGATTATACTGTCCGATAATCAGGAAGTGCACTGCTAGTTGCATGCTAGTTGTTAGGATTCACGTCACAGCAAAACTCTCCGCTATGGTCTATGAGAGGTTAAAAATGCTTATAAACATCATGGTGAATAATTAGGATGTTCTGAATCCATAAGGGAAGTGAGGAAGAACTTTGGACAACTGCAAACTGTTTAAAAGTCCTGCACAAAACTGATTATTTAAGTCATGTTTTAATGCCATTACCTCGTTAAAAAACAGACCTGGAGTCGTTTTGTTTCATTCACACGTTTGAGTAACTCTTTATTATTCTGTTTACATCTCCAAAGCTCAAAATGTTCTGTTCCACCTTGTGATGTCATGAAGCTGTAGTTTGCAAGTGAACAGCTCCTTTTACCTTTTCTGTGGAGATTGGCGATGATCCAAATGATTCAAGTGAAGGTGTGTGGAGTTTAAAAACACAGTGGAGCACTTCCTGTATTACCACATGATGACATCACAAGGTGGAGTCTTTTCAGTTTGAGAGAAGAACTCAGCTTAAATATGCAGGGTTTGTGTGTAAATGGGTCTAAAATACAAGTGTACACCTGTCCCTGGCTTAATTTTGGCATTTTAGTGCAGATTTGTTAAAAATCTGACTTTTTGCTTAAAGTCGTGTCTGTTCC
>CM057086.1:34412506-34667506 GCA_029959045.1 Taenioides sp. WSHXM2023 | reverse complement strand
GCTTTAGAGATGTAGACAGACGAATAATAAAGAGTTCCTCAAACATGTGAATGAAACAAACACAACTCCAGGTCTGTTTTTGAGGAGGAAACAACATTAGAACGCAACTTTAACCTCACAAGAGTCCATTACGCGCAACACAAACCTTTAAACCAGCAGAAAGAAGCCTTGACGTCCTTGATTGAGCCCTACGCTTATAAAACGGAATTTGAAAGCTTGTAGTTATCGTCATTAAGTGAAAATTGTCAACGCAAAACGACGCAAAGTCACTCGGCGTGTTGTGTCCTTTTAAAGAGCCGCTTTTCCTGCACCAGATCGATACCCGAGACATAATGAGACTGTACATAAAGCCGGCCTCAGTACTTATGGGTATTATCACGAGTTATGACGCATGTCCAAGTGACCTTCAAGCCAACGTGGATTTTAATAATGTGTCCAATAAAAGCAGACCTGGATCATATGGGCGCTATGGCGACGGCACAACTGTCACTGTACAGAAGACGTCCGTGTGGGTTTGAAGGGGCATTGTGTAACTTTTCTGGTGGAGCGTCCATTAAACGCTTTTCTCCATGGAGTTTTTTATTATTGCTTTGTCTGGAAAGTTTCACAGTATGGCTTTAAACCTTTCTATCTTCATGGAAACCGGACCGAGTTACAGGTCAGATCTGTGGAGAGGTGACCCCGCTCACAGTCAGAATGCCTGTTTTTCTAGGGATTTTTTAACTTTTAATTGAATAAATGTAAAAATTAGATTTGTTTAATGTCACACTGTGGAACTTTCGAAGCGGAGAAGTGATCCATAGAAACAAGCAGGTGACGGACCCTCCACCAGAAAAGTTACACAGTGCATCTTTAAACTGCAGATGACAGGTTTTCATGTCATAGTTTTACATCGGTTAAATGGAAGTTTGTGGAAAAAACGTTAAAAGTGCACTGTGGAACTTTTCTGGTGGAGGGTCTGCTACTTGCTCGTCTCCATGGAGCTGTTATTTCTTTGTCTGGAATGTTGCACGGTAGGGCATTAAACACGTCTCTTGCATTTGTTCACTTACAGGTGTTTTATAGCTCAAAAATACCTAAAAAAATAAATAAATAAAATAATAAAAACATGAATTCTTGCCATGTGCAGGCTTGCTTCTCCATAGATCTGACCGTTAACCCGTCTCCATGGTGATTATTTCTTTATTTCTATGCTGGTGGAATAATCAAGGGAAAACAGTGACATTTAATCTACCTCCACCAGAAAAGTTACACAGTGCAACTTTAAGAAGAAAAGTACAAAAAACAGGAAGTAGTGGTGAGTTCTAAAACAGAATCCCTCACCCAAACTAAGATGGCGGCTGAGAGAAGAGTTAAGAAAGTTTTATCATGATTTGAGTAAATTTCACTTGACAAGAAACTACTGAAATATGAAAATGCATCTTAAAAATGCATCGAAAAAATGTTGCTTGAATTAAGAAAAACAGTCCTCATGCTGCCCCCCATTCCCTGACCTCCTTCAGTGAGCAGTTCCAGAACTTTAAAGAACTAAAGGTGCATTGTGTAACTTTTCTGGTGGAGGGTCCCAGGTCAGATCTGTGGAGGGGCGACCCCACAAGGTATTTTTGAGCTATAAAACCACCTGTAATTGAATAACTGCAATGTAGAGCTGTTTAATCTCACACTGTGGAACATTTCAGGCAGAGCAGTGACGTATCCATAGAAATAAGCAGGTGATGGGCCCTCCACCAGAAAAAAAGTACTAAAAAGTACTGAAGTACCTGTTTAAAAATGTACTTTAAAAGGTAAAAGTATTTGGAAGACACAGGAGTTAAGTATTAGCACTAGCTATACTCTGTACTATTGTGACAATGTACGACCGCACTGTTCCTGTCAAATTAAAAAATAAAAATAAAACAAACATTATGTAGAACTTTGACTTGGGCTGTGTTTGAATGTCCCACCTAGTTCCTAATCCCTCATTCACTACATAGACTACATAGGTCCGCACTCTTTAGCGCCCCCTACAGTGCACTCACTCACAGAGAGATTCGGACACGCAGCTCACTACAGTCGGGTCATGTGACGTCAGGGTGAAAAAAAAAGTCCACTAAACTCTGATAAAACTTGATTTGTGTCATAAATAACGATCAGATCAGACTGACACACAAGTGTTTACGGACTAATAATAATCAGACAAATTTGGATTTCAATGGATTTCACCTAAACGGACTGGATTATTTGCTTTTTGTCTGAGATGTGGAAATCATCGTTCTTTCAACAGCTGGAGCTAAGGTAAGAGGCTAATGCTAGCACCGCTAACACCATAACATTTTATTTAAGGGTGTTTTATTCAGAATCAGAATCAGTGCCAAAAACCAGAGATTTATTCAGTCGTGTTCATAGAACTAGAATACAATCTGAAAAATGAATCCAAGATGGCGTCGTATTGTTTTCAAAGGCCTGTGCTCATTGGCACATGTGCCCAAAAAAGATTTTTACTTTTACGCCGAAAAACCTGTGACGTCAGAAACGTGCAGTTCTGACCAATCAGAGCGAGAGCTGCTAGAGCGGCGACTCTTACAAAGCTGATTTTTAGGCGCTTTGACTATTTAAAGTTCATGCGCAAATGCTTTGCGCTCTATGGGACAATTTTTCTGGGCCGGCGCTCCAGGGAGCTGCAGTACCTGGAGCCAGGACAGAGTCGGGAATATTGTGGACATTCGGACACAGGCAGAGAGAAACTTTATTGATCCACAAGGGAAATGACACTGTAGTTCACAGCATATTATAACAACAGAGAAATTGTATAATAAATTCTAAATAAGTAGCAGAAATAGCAAGAGACTGATGTCAAAAAAGGCATAATTATATAAATGTATATGTACAAGTCAAAATAAAATATATCAAGAAACAGGTTATATACTTGTACACGGGGACTGGCTTAGGTTCATCTGTGTGTGTCCTGGATGTATATGGAACATTTGACTCCACGGGTATTGGGCACGAGCCGTGCATCTCCAGTATGTGTGTGCAGTGATGCCTCCATTTGAAATCATGACAGATTCTAGTGTGACGTGAACACAACATCTCACTGCAGATAATCCCTCCTACAGTGTGCCGTGTGCGTTTGTATCTGACAGTTCTCAAGGCCACCCTCTCTCTCCACACTCGCGTTACAGAGGAACAGAGGAGCTGCGGCCATCATTCAACCGTGTGTGGGTGCAGAGTCATCGCCATGGAAACAAGGTAACACCGAGGCATTCTGGGACGTCACCGAAATCTCAGACTAACGAAGGCTTTCCCAATCAGGGGGAGGGGGGCACCTGGTACACATATCAGCAGGAGGTATGAGGAATTACATAACGAGTGACAAGAGTGGTTCAGGTGGGAGTTGTTTAAAGGAGAAATATTGTGCAAAATCTACTTTATGAGACCTAAAGGTGCACTGTGTAACATTTCTAGTGTAGGAAATGTTATTGCTTTGTCTAGAATATTCCACAGTATAGATTAAACCCATCTATCACGAGGGGGACAAGCAGGTTATGGCACTATGCTACATTACTTCACTGTACGGGTCAGATCTGTGGAGAGTCGCCCCTATTCAAGGAAGGAATTATTGTATTTTTGAGCACCCGTAATAAATAAATGCTAGTGGATACGTTTTGATGTCATACCGTGGAATATTCCAGGCAAAGCAATAACATTTCCACGGAGACAAGCAGGTAGCGGACCCTCCACCACCAGAAAAGTTGCGCAGTGCACCTTTAAGTGCGCTGGAGATTTCAGTTTTCACCTACCCCTATCTCCACCTCCTTCCCACGGTCATAAACTTGGGGTTCATGTTGTGAGGCCATTTTATATTTAAATGTAGAACTCAAAGATCTGCTGCTGTGAACGGCTCATGTGTTCTGGAGTTTTGAGCGGGAAAGTTGGTCTTGTTTCTATTACTAAACCCTTTAGATCCATAATAAATGTTAAAAAAAAAAAAAAAAAAAAAGTAATAATAATAAGGAGTGTGCCCCAACATGCATTAACAGCAGAAATGCTTAGAACAAGTGGCGAGGAGTTACGGATTTAGATACTGAGCAAACTGTTTCTACCAATGACGTCACAATCCTGGGAAAATTCAAGCCAAGTGTTTCGTGAAGCTCAGAGGGAGCGTGAATAAAGTGAAATACAACTCCAGGTGCTTTTGATGAGGGAACAACATAAAAAAAAAACCAAAAAAAAAACAAACAAGAAAACATGCATGACGTGTTCTTAAACGCAACACCCTGTAACTATGGAGAATGCAAGTCGCCTGCATGATTCAAAGGAAAGAGGAAGTGAAAACCACTTTGCTCCTTATTAAAATAAATCACTAAACATGACTTTTCTAGGTAGTCAAACTGTGACTCCTGGAAGGATCAATACTGAGCTGTTTTTTGTGACGTGGTTCATTAGAACAAAGAGGCACTTCCTGTAATGGAGTGATGGAGTTACACGTTTCACTGGATTATTCTCCTGCAGTAACAGAAAAGTGTGCAAATGGTTCAAAGTCTAAAAGGCTCAGGCCGAGACACACTGGAGGATTTTAAAGTCTTCTGCAAATGTAAGACAGACAGAAGGACATTTTGTACATTTTCAAGAAAGATTTGCTCAAAGTAAAATACACTGTCACTGTGGGTTACCATTCGACTCAGACAGCCTTGGTATAAAGTCTCTGGCTCACACACACAGCAGTTTTTGAAGCTTAGTTGGCTAAAATGTCATGATATGTTAAAAACCGAGCTCAAAAAACAAAGAAGTGCAGCCTGAGCAGTTCAAATGACAATTAAGGGACTGTTGGATTGTGTGAAATGAACAGTTTTCCCCATATCCGTGAAAACCGTGTAAGAGGCTATGGACCTTTGAGATGCTACAGGCTTTCTACACCAAATGTGGCAGCAGACCTTACAGAGGAAATACTTTGAGGGAATGAGCCATATCATCACTGACAGAAACACCAGAGCGGACTAAGAGTGAGGCCTTTTCTGTTGTGTTCACCTGGCGCCCCCTGGAGGCTGCTGTGATGCTGCAGGACACTTTTGGCTCTTCCTTTCAGTCCTCCTGTTAAACTGCACTAAGACCTGCGACCTTTGACAGACACAAAAGCCACTGAGATGCACAGAGGAAATTTTGCTGTAGTTAAACCTGAATTTCCCTCTGGATCAATAAAATATCTTTCCACCTCTCATAAAAGTGTCAGGCCCTGTGGTCATCGTTTGGTGAGATCAGGTTCAGACTCATTCATCCCTCCAGATCATGATTCATCTGAGCTGCACCAGACAATAAAAACCGTAATCACACAACAGACATGATCGAGCCCATTCATAACTACAGTAAAACCAAGCCTCAGTGACCTGCCGTCTTGTGTAGATGTTAAGGGTACCACACTAAATGGAGCTAAATTATTCCCTGATTGTGGGAAACATGGACTGGAGTGGGTAGTGTTGTGTTTTAGTTTTTGTTTTTCCTCGAGTGATGCAGAAAAGAGGGAGCCACTGTCTGTCAATGCTCATGTACATTAGCTTAATGTGTGACATGTTGGTGTGGACTGCCTCTTCCTGGTGGCTGGGCGGGTACTCAGAGCTTTGGTACTGCCAGGATGTGCCCGTTTCAGCCTAACCCCGGTATGTTAATGGAACTTTTGCTTTGTTTAGTGACTTATTTGTACTCGTGCTGTCACTATACTAAAATTTTCAGCTCTATTTCGATACTAAAGACATGTGATGCTGATTTTGATCATTTTAAAACCTTTTTTAGACAATATTGTAATTTTAAAGGTCTTATATTATGCAAGATTGACTCCAGTTTCATAATGTTCTTACCTCATGCAGCGTGGCGTGGCGTAGATTGGCAGCCTTACTTCCTTCAGTCTGTCCCAGGGCATCTGTGGAGTGAACAAATGATGATGGGATTAAAAAGGTATTATTATCCATCATTATCTATGGTGAAACAATTTGCCCACCAGCGCCCTCATCTGGCCACACATAGTGCACCTTTATTCATTCACTGACAGGTTTTTGTAATTGAGTTTGTAACCTTGTGGATTCCTCAGAGTCTTTAAAGCACTCAGTCTGTGCGTGTGTGCGTGTGTGTGTATAGGTGTGTGTATGTTTGTGTAGTATAAACAGAGTGGTGGATTTATGCGCGTCGCTCGGCTGCCGCCATTACGCCGGCGCCAAAGTGGAACGGGGCGTTTGTGGTGAAGTATGACACCTGCCACTGGCCTCGTGTGATGGATCTGTGCGGATTAGCCTGCGAGAGAGCTCCCCTCCTCTGCATCCATCACCGGGGCCTCACGGGGTTAGCTAAACATCGCCAACACCAGCTCATCACGTTCAGTTTGTGCGTACCGCCAGGGCTAATTATGTGAGTTAGCGTTAGCGTTAGCGTCGTTCTGTTATTGAGTTCTGATGTGAAGTAAACCGTTCAGACAAACACACAGATCTGTCAAGGAAACATACGAAAGCTTGTGGAGGGTCCGCCACCTCTTTGTTTCCATGGAGTCAGGAATGTTCCATAGTATAGCATTAAAGGGCCCGTATTACTCTGTTTTCTGATATATTAAAATTGTGTTTGTTCATCATAAACATACAGTACCTGGAGTAAGGTTTTGTTTCATGTTGAATTCTTCTTCCTTGGAGTTTTAACAGCAGTTTATATCCAGAGAGTTTCACTTCCACTGACAAACAGCCCCAGAACCCGCAGAGCGCCCCTTACCTCTTAGCTCCGCCCCTGGGTAAACGATTAACAAACCACAGGGTTTAAGGTTTAACTTAAAAAACTGTACTCATGAACCATTTAGGAAATTGTATATTAACATCATCAAAATGACAAAAATAACACCCCCTTTGGCGATTACTTTAATAATTCATAATAATAAACACAGAAATTATTAATAATGGTTTAGTCCGTGGTCACGTGACGCCCAAGCGCGCGCCACCAAGCGCTATTTAAAGTGTAATCCGGAAGTGCTCGGGTTTGGCACATGAACCCGGGGACGGGGAGCGCCGTGAACACAGCACCAGGTAAGGAGCGCGCGGCCTCTCGGGAAAGGCGGCGGGAAACAGTTTGTACGGGTACAGGGTACAGGGTACAGGGTACAGGACCGCGGGACACATGTGCGGGCCTCCCCCCGCGGGGCTGCGGGGAAACGGTTTACCGGAGCTCGGCCCCGCGAGAGCGCGAGCGCTCCGGGCCAGAGTCGGACGCGCCGATCGGTAAAACCGGGGCACCTGAGGGCCCTCCGTCACTAAACATAAATGAAAAGTGTGTCCAAACGTTTGACTGATCGTGTCTGTGCAATGTTTTGACTCAAAACAGAAAAAACAAATTAAATCATAATTTGAGCAGCACAACGATCAAATGAAATCACAAAAGCTGCAGTGATTTGAATAACAGACCGTCCTCTGCAAAGAACAAAATATCCTGCCTCTTTTATCGAAACATCTTGTACCTGTCGTTTAGACCAAACATGTTCTGAAATATCTGGGATTCTGTTGTTGGTCTGTTCAGATTTCAGTCTGTCTCAGACGTGTTGTTCACAATTCACTGAACAGAATCCTGTTTTTAAAGGTTCTGTATTACACAAAATGATTCATGTGAGTTTTGTTCTGTGCTGGTTATGTTCAGCCATGTTTTAATGCTATTTCCTTCTAAAAAAAAAATACCTGGAATTTGTGTTTTGGTTCATTCACACATGTTTGAGTAACACCTTGTGATGTCATGAAGTGGTAGTTTCCTCTCTTTCCTCTCTCCTCTCCTTTCTCCTCTCTCTCCTCTCCTCTCTTTTCCTCTCTCTCCTCTCTTTTCCTCTCTCCTCTCTCCTCTCTCTCCTCTCCTTCCTCTTTCCTCTCTTCTCTCTTTCCTCTCTCTCCTCTCTTTTCCTCTTTCTCCTCTCTTTTCCTCTCTCCTCTCTTCACCTCTCATCTCTCCCCTCTCCTTCCTCTCCTCGTTTCCTCTCTCTCCTTTCCTCTCTCCTCTCTCTCCTCTCTCCTCTCCTTCCTCTCCTCTTTTCCTCTCTCTCCTCTCCTCTCTTTTCCTCTCTCTCCTCTCTTTTCCTCTCTCTCCTCTCTTTTCCTCTCTCTCCTCTCTTTTCCTCTCTCCTCTCTTCACCTCTCGTCTCTCCCCTCTCCTTCCTCTCCTCGTTTCCTCTCTCTCCTTTCCTCTCTCCTCTCTCTCCTCTCCCTCCTCTCTCCTCTCCTTCCTCTCCTCTTTTCCTCTCTCTCCTCTTCTCCTCTTTCCTCTCTTCTCTCTTTCCTCTCCTCTGGTATCTCGTCTGGACTAATACCCGTCCAGCCAAGTGTGAGATTGGCTGTGGCTCTGATGGTCGCCCCACTCCACCTGGGGCGACGCCGGGGAAGAGCCGAGTCTGTCCTGGAAGAGAGAGAAGAACTCAGCCTTAATCTGCGGGTTTGTGCGTTAAACTTGTGTGAACGAAACAAAAAAAACACAACTCCAGATGTGTTTGTGACGAGGAAACGACATTAGAACAGATCAGAAAATAGAGTGATATGAGCACTTTAAAGCGGACCAAATGGTGTAGGTGTGTCAGCCCGTGCTCTGTGGTGTACTGTGTGATGTTCTGGTTGGGGGTCCATCACCTGCTCTTTTCTATGGAGACACACAGTGTGACATTAAACAGCTCTACTTTACATTTATTCAATTACAGGTGGTTTTAGAGCTCAAAAATACCAAGAAAAACAGACATTCTGACTGTGAGCGGGGTCGCCTCTCCACAGATCTGACCTGGAACTTGGTCTGGTTTGGTCTCCATGAAGATAGAAAGGTTTAATGCCATACTGTGGAACATTCCAGACAAAACAATAACACTTCCATGGAGAAAATAATTTGATGAACCCTCCACCAGAAAAGTTACACAGTGCATCTTTAAAGGAGCCGTAAAAATGCCTTTATACAAGTAAATGCAAGAGACACAAGTAATGCCGTACTGTGCAACCTTCCAGGCAAAGCAATGACATCTTCATGAAGACAACCAGGCCAAGTTACAGGTCAGATCTGTGGAGAGGCGATACAAGAATACATGTTTTTAAGAGCGTTTTTGTTTTTTGTTTGTTTTTTTGTTTTTTTTTACCAGGAAAACCAAGAGAGACTAGTTTAATTCCGTAACTTTTCCAGAACAAGCAATAACATCTCCATAGAGACGAGCAGGTTTCAGAGTTAGTGCCCTTTAAGTCTGTGTAAGCTGTTTGTAAGTTTAAACTTAAACTTGAGACTCTGGAGGATTTGCAGAGCTGCTTTTAAACACAGTCATATTTCATTTGGCTGTTGTTATTTTTTCTATTTTCTGCTTCCTGGAGGAGAAATTGACCCGTGCTCTGGGATTCTGAGCTGCATTAACGTTCAGACGAGCTTTAGGCAAATGGACAGGGCACTCTGCTATGTAGAGTACACAGAAATAATACTCAAATTATAGTACGGGTACTTCAAAATATTATCACTCAAATATGAAGTACTTACTAGTCTGTATAGATATATATTTATCAATACAAAGTGATGTGAGAGAGAAAAAGAGAGAGAACTTCCAGAGGGAAATTCAAGTTTTGCTGCAGTAACATTTCCACGGCTCTTCTCAGTCCCTTTGTGTCTCAGTCAAAGGTCTCAGGTCAGTTTAACAGGAGGACTGGTCAGGGAGGGTCAGCAGATCCTGTGGAAGAGCCAAAAGTGTCCCTCCTCTGTGTTCAGCAGCATCACAGCAGCCTCCAGGGGGCGCCAAGTGAACACAATAGGAAAGGCCTCATTCTTTCTCCCTTATGTTGTTTCAGTTGGTGATGAAATGGTTAATTCCCTCAAAGTATTTCCTCTGGAAGATCTTCTACCACATTTTCTCTCAAATATAAAAATCCTGTAGTATCTTTAGTTAGCTCCTTAGCTAGCCTCTTGCACTGTCTCCATGGATACGGGAAACAAGTTAATTTCACACAATCCAACAGTCTCTTACTTGTGTCCTTTAAACTGCACATGCTGCACTTCTTAGTTGGTTAAAATCCCATGATATGATGTTAAAAACTGCTCAGTGTGTGAGCCAGGTAGCCACAAGAGCAGACGCCACGCCGTCACCATGGGACTAAGAACAAAATAGATAAAGAAAAAAAGATGCATTATCCATGTTAGATGTTTGTTTTGTACCAGATCTTAGGTTTGGAAGCTCAGTTCCATCTGCACACGTTTACCTCATCACAGAAGTGTCTAAACTTTTCCATCTGTGAGCCTCAAAATCTCCTTGTATCTTGTTTATTTCAGTGTCATACGTTTGTAATGTTTGTCTGTAATGTTTGTCCATCATTTGTTTATGTGCGTATGACAGGGTGGACGCATTTTACTGAAACACACTTTAGATCATTAGAATTTAACTTACGGTGAAACTGAATTTATCATCACTGCTGTTCAAAAAGCACCAGAATCTGAATCTGAATGATTTTGCACAGAAAAACAATCGACTTCTCATTGGCTGTATAAAGTTTTGTGTTCCATTTTGAGATTTCAGTTAGGTTAGCATTAGCATTAGCATTAGCTTTAGCTTGTTTCCTCTGGTGAAGCTGTAACGTCTGAACACGCTGTCTGTGATTATGTTTCCGTAACCTGCTGCCTGATTTAAAGGGCCAGTGTTACACCATTTTCTGATTTTCGTTCTAATCTCGTTTCCTCATCACAAACAGACCTGGAGTTGTGTTTTGTTTCATTCACACATGTTTAATTAACGCACAAACCCTGCAGATTTAGAGTTTGAGCTCTTCTCTCAAACTGAAAACACTCTGTTCCACCTTGTGATGTCATGTGATAATACAGGAAGTGCTCCAATGTGTTTTAAGCTCCATACACCTTCACTAGAATCATTTGGATCATTTTAGAACTGGAATTACCAATCTATACTGAGCTGATAACTTGAAAACTACCACTTCATGACATCACAAGGTGGAACAGAGCATTTTGAGCTTTGGAGATGTAGACAGACTGATAATAATGTGTTACTCAAACATGTGAATGAAACAAAACACGACTCCAGGTCTGTTTTTGAGGAGGAAACAACATTAAAACATGGCTAAAAGTTCACAAAGGTCCATTTTGTATAATACAACAGGACCTTTAAATATAGATTTCTTTTTAGCGTGACTCGGCTGATTCTCAATACACAGTGAAAGGAGCAGGAAGTGTGGCTTTTGAGTGAACCGAAACCAGAACCAGCCAAGCGGCGCAGTGAAAATAGGCCGTCTGGATCCATATCACTAAAATATACTGATTCAATAGACACAGACAACCAAGCGACTAACCAAGATGTTTGTCCAACTTTCCTCCAAACATCTGAGCAGGCCTGTCCCCTCCTGGACCTGCCTCTGACTCACATCTCTGCTGGGGCTTTTGTGACGATAACCGCGTGTGCTCCGTCGGTGTGGCAACACAAACCGGCTCCGTGTTGTGGCGAGGAGGCAAAGGAGCGCCCGTAAACGCCTCTTCCTCGTGCTTTCATTTGGAGCAGCGCTGTCGGCAGAAGCAATAACTGCAGATTAGCACAAGTCTCACGGGGCTCAGCGTTCCAGGCCATTCCTCCGCAAATGTTTTTCCCTCCTCCACTTCCTCCTCTCCTCTTCCTCCTCCTCTTCCTCCTCTCTGGATCTCAGCGTCTCATTGTCTCCACAGCCCTCGTCTTTTCCTTCTCTTCTCCTCTTCCTCTCCTGTTCCTCCTCTCCTCTTTTTCTTCTCCTCTCCTCTGTCTCCTCTCCAGATCTCAGCACCTCATTGTCTTCACAGCCTCCATCTTTTCCTCTTCTCCTCCTCCTCTCCTCTTCTTTCTCTCCTTTTCTGAGCGTCTCATTGTCTCCACAGCCCCCGTCTTTTCCTCTCCTCCTCTTCCTCCTCTCCTCCTCTTTTCCTTCTCTCCTCTTCTTTTTCTCCTCTCCTCTTCTTCCTCTCCTCTTCTGAGCGTCTCATTGTCTCCACAGCCCCCGTCTTCTTCACCGTGGGGCCCGGCGTTTATTTGCGAGGGTAGGAGAGGACGCGCGATGAAGGCCATTAATCACCAGGCAGGCCATAACAGATAATTGTAAAGGGAGAGGAAGAGGAGCGGTGAGGTAAGAGGAAGTCTACGGGGGACAAAACAAAATAAATCAGCAAAAGCAGTGTGGGGATTGGTGCATACAACCACCTCCAATTTCCCCCATGTCTGTGGCCCTCCAGTGGCCCCGGGGCCCGCCTGATTGAGTGCAGTGGGAGAGTGAATTATTACAGGGAGCTTCAGGTGTTTGGTGGTCTGGGCTCTGCAGAGAACTGGGTGAAGTTGACATGTAGGTCATCCCGGCCTGTCAAATCCTGATCCTGTCAAATCTCAGGAGCTCAGCAGGTCCGGGCCTGGGCAGGACTCGGATGGAGACGCTGGGGACGCTTAGGCAAGGCACTTCACCCACATTGCCTAGTATGAAAGTGGTGTGTGCGTGAGTGTTGGTGATGGTCGGAGGGGTGGTGCAGATTGGCAGCCTCGCTTCCATCTGTCTGCCCCAAGGCAGCTGTGGCTACAATGGTATCACCACCACTGAGTGTGGAGTGAATCAATAATGAACTAAAGTGTCTTTGAGTGTCCAGAAAACCGTTATATAAAACTGATGCATTATTATTATTATTATTATTATTATTATTATTATTATGTAGTGGAGAGGTGGATTGTGGGTATTGTAGTGCTGACGGGCAGGTAGAGTGTGGATAGTGGCTAACCTTTTTAGTCCCTAGTGCCATATGTGGCAGCCAGTGTGGAAGACGACCTTCAGAGGAAATACTTTGAGGGAATGAACTCAAGGGACTGTTGGATTGTGTGACATGAACTGTTTGTTTTTCCTGTATCCATGGAGATTGTGCAAGATGCTAGCTAAGGCGCTAGGTATGGACATTTGAGATGCTACACCATATGTGGCAGCAAATGTGGCAAGAGACCTTCCAGAGGAAATACTTTGAGGGAAAGAACCATTTCATCACCAGCAGAAACACCAGAGTGGAGTAAGAATAAGGCTTTTCCTGTTGTGTTCACCTGGCGCCCCCTGGAGGCTGCTGTGATGATGCAGGACACAGAGAAGGGACACTTTTGGCTCTTCCACTGCCTGGAATGTTCCATGGTATGGCATTAAATGTGTCTTGCTTAAATGTTTTTTATTGCTAACACAAGTACATTTTTGCAGATAGATGAGTTTAATAATGTGGAACATTCTAGGCATAATAATTACCAGAAAAGCTACACCTGGTTTAGACCTTATTAAACCTGGAATAGTCCTGATTCAGATCTGCTTTAGTCCTCATTTAGACCTGCTTTTAGACCTGCTTTAGACCTGCTTTAGACCGGGTTTAGTCCTGTTTTTAGTCCTGTTTTTAGTCCTCTTTATTCAATATGACCTAGTTTCCCCCTTCTCAGTCCCGGTCCAGACCTCATATTAGTTCTGACCCGATACAGTAGATCTGGTTTAGTCCTGGTTTAGTCGGGATTTTGACCTATTTAATGTGTTTAATGTGATACTAGAAAATATAACTGCACGTCAGTTATATTTACTTGTGCCTTTACAGGTGTATTATGTAATCCTTCTGATAGGGGGTCTGAAATTCGCTCGTCTCCATGGAGATGTTTTTCCTCTGCTTTGTAGTCCCGTTAAGCCAATTTGCTCTGGTTTCCCCCTGTGGCCCTCCAGTGGCCCCGGGGCCCACCTGATTGAGTGTAGTGGGAGAGTCAATTATCACATCTTCTTCAGTTGTTTGAGGGTCTGGGTTCTGTAGAAGACTGGGTGGAGCAGATAGGGGGTACAGAGGTGGATTGTGGGTATTGTAGTGTTGAGGGACAGGCAGAGTGTGCAGAGTGGTTAACCTTTTTAGCCCACCAGGGTCTTAGAAAACCCATAGTCTTAGAAAACAGAACTGATTGGTACTTGAGATTTGCAGTCTTGTGTATTTGCACTGTGTAACTTTTCTGAAACTAATGCTCGTCTCCATGGAGATGTTTTGCCTCTGTCTGGAATGTTCCACATATGGCATTAAATGTGTTTTGCTTAAATAACAAGTGTTTTTATTGCTAACACAAGTAACTTTTAAAATATGCTGTGAGTGTGTTTCGCCTCTCCACAGATATGACTTGTAACTTGGCCTGAAATCCTCACCTGCTTGTCTTCTTGGAGATGTTATAGTGTGGAACATTCTGAGCAAAATAATAACTGGTAGGCCTTCTACCAGAAATACTATACTTGGTTTAGACCTTATTACCTCCGCCAAGGAGGTTATGTTTTCGCCTGAGTCTGTCTGTTTGTTTGTTTGTTTGTTTGTTTGTTTGTTTGTTTGTTTGTTTGTTAGCACGATAACTCAAAAAGTTATGGACGGATCTTGATGAAATTTTCAGGAAATGTTCCGAATGGTAAATCCAACAGATGATTAAATTTGGTGATGATCCAGAAGAAATCCTGGATTCTGGATCACTTTGAAAATTTCATTAGCATTGCGTTAAATGGGGCTTGGCGGAGGTCTGCGCTCTCTGAGTGCTTTTCTAGTTTAGACCTGGTTTAGACCTGGTTTAGACCTTATTTACTCCTGGTTTAGTGCTGGTTCAGACCTGCTTTAGTCCTGCATTAGACCTGCATTAGACCTGCTTTAGTCCTGGTTCAGACCTGCTTTAGACCTGCATTAGACCTGCATTAGACCTGCATTAGTCCTGCTTTAGTCCTGGTTCAGACCTGCTTTAGACCTGCATTAGACCTGCATTAGACCTGCATTAGACCTGCATTAGACCTGCATTAGTCCTGCTTTAGTCCTGGTTCAGACCTGCTTTAGACCTGCATTAGACCTGCATTAGACCTGCATTAGACCTGCATTAGACCTGCATTAGACCTGCATTAGTCCTGCTTTAGTCCTGGTTCAGACCTGCTTTAGACCTGCATTAGACCTGCATTAGACCTGCTTTAGACCTGCATTAGTCCTGCTTTAGTCCTGGTTCAGACCTGCTTTAGTCCTGCTTTAGACCTGCTTTAATCCTACTTTAGTCTTGCTTTAGTCCTGCTTTAGTCCTGTTTTTAGTCCTCCTTAGTCAATATGACCTATTTTCCCCTTTTCAGTCCCGGTGCAGACCTCATATTAGTTCAGACCTGATACAGTAGATCTGGTTTAGTTCTGGTTTAGTCGGGATTTTGACCTATTTAATGTGTTTAATGTGATACTAGAAAATAATAAAACTGCTGTGTACTTGTGCCTTTATAGGTTTATTATGTAATTTTTCTGATAGGGGGTCTGAAATTCGCTCGTCTCCATGGAGATGTTTTTCATCTGCCTTTAGTCCTGTTTAGTCAATTTGGTTTCCCTTGTGGCCCTCCAGTGGCCCCGGGGCCCGTGTGATTGAGTGCAGGGGGAGAGTGAATTATTACATGGAGCTTTAGTTGTTTTTGAGGGTCTGGGCTCTGTAGAGGACTGGGGGGAGCTGAGGTGGAGTACAGAGGTGGATTGTGGGTATTGTAGTGCTGATAGCTAATCGTTTTAGTCCTCCGTGCGGACTTCATGTTAGTTCAGACCCGCTTTGGTCCTGGTTTCCTCATTTTTTTTAAATTATTATTATTATTTTTTAGTTTCATTTAACCTTAACAGGTGAGATGCTTTGTGCAGGTCGTAGCACCAGAGTTAATTTCCACCTGTCGTCTCTGGTGCAGGTTTTTTTTAGGTTTGGCGTTGGTTTTGTCCTGTTTTTAATCCTCTTTAGTCAATATGATCTAGTTTCCCCATTTTTAGTTCCTGGTGCAGACCTCATATTATTTCAGACCCCCTTTAGTCCTGGTTTAGATCTAGTTTAGACCTGGTTTAGATCTAGTTTCTTCCTGGTTTAGTAATGCACTTTTAAAGGTGTACTACGTAACTTTTCTGGTAGTGTTGGCGATATCAACAGAAACATGTGTGAATATCTGTGTGCTAAATGAGGTCTTACGTCTCGCTCATAAACGATGAGAAAATATTTGTTTACTTTCCATAACTTGGATTAAAAAAATGAAAAGCACCAGAGGCGAGAAAGAGGAAAAAAGGTGAAGAAAGAAGGAGGGAAAGGGGGAATAGGACAGACGGCACCGCACACACACACACACACACCGAGACAGACGCACACACACAGACAGATACACACAGAGAGGCAGACGCACACACACAGACAGATACACACAGAGAGGCAGACGCACACACACAGACAGAGGGAGAGAGAGACTGGACTTTTAGTCAAATCGTGTCAAAACTTATGAACACGTGAGGAGACAAAGACACACACTGTGACTCAGGCTTTTTCCTAAACAAGAGAATGTAAATTCTTACATATCACTTACACTGTTGTTCTTGTCTCTTGTTTATAGCTGTGATTTTATAGTTTATTTTATATTTTATTACTTATTTTTCTATTTTATTTTGACTTGTACATGTACATTTATTTTTATAATTGCGTCTCATTTGACACCTTCTCTTGCTCTTTTTTGCAATAAAGTTTGTTTAAGTCTAAATCCTCGTCAGCTCCTCGCGCTCGTGCTGACACACGACTGGCTGTTGACCTGTCGATTAAAATGCGCTCGACTTATCGAGATCGGCCAAAGCAGAGATCGCGATCTATGGATCTTTTGATTTTGGTCACCTACTTGTCTTACTGCAGATAGATTAATTTAATGCTGTAGTGTGGGACATTCTATACAAAATAATACGTGCATTTGACGTTTTGCTGTGATGTTTGCGGCGTCGTCAGCTCCCATTGGACACCACAGTTTTCTAACGCAGAAATCAACACACTTTTTTTTTTCTTTTATGAAGTCATTTTAGGTCAATATTGTGATTGAAAATGTGCAAATTATAACAATGATTCACAGGTGTCTGAGATTATAACTACAACACACACAAGTGTTCCAATTTATTATGCAAATGATGTTTTCTGATTTTGCCAAATTGTCAATATAAATGAGTCAATATAAATGACAGTCATCATAAATTTCAAGTCATCAACATTTAGAGTATAGTTCAAATGTTACTGAACAAACTATTAAAAAAATAAATAAAAACTTAAAATGCACCGATCTAAATTATTCTGCACCACAGAGTTTCAAACGATGTTATTATTGTAAAGAACTGAAAATGGTCATTTGTTTGTTTCAATTAGAAGCATTTGCATATTACTGAAATCAAAAGCTTTTTCAATCCAAACATCTGAACAGGTCCAGTTCCAGTTGAACATTGGACCCTTATTTGACAGGAGCTTCACAATTCTGCATCCACTGAACTTGTGAGTTTGTGGAGAGTTTCTGCTTGAATTTCTTTGCAGGATGTCAGAATATCCTCCCAGAGCTGCTGTTTGGATGTGAACTGCCTCCCGTCCTCATAGATCTTTCGCTTGAGGAGCTCCAGAGGTTCTCAGGAGGGTTGAGGTCAGGGGAGGATGGGGCCACACCATGAGTTTCTCTTCTTTTATGCCCATAGCAGCCAATGATGCAGAGGTGTTCCTTGGAGCATGAGATGGAGCATTGTCATGCATGAAGATGATTTTGCTACAGAAAACACGGTTCTTCTTTTTGTACCGTGGAAGAAAGTGTTCAGTCAGAAACTCCACATACTTTACAGAGGTCATTTTCACACCTTCAGGGGCCCAAAAGGGCCGACCAGCTCTCTCCTCATGATTCCAGCCCAAAACATGAGTCCTCCACCTCCTGCTGACGTCACAGCCTTGGGACATGGTGTCCGTCCACCAACCGTCCACCACTCCATCCATCTGGACCATCCAGGGTTCACGGCTCTCATCAGTGAACAAGACTATTTGAAAATGAGTCTTCATGTATTTCTGGGCCCACTGGAGCCGTTTCTGCTTGTGAGCTTTGTTTAAGGGAGGTCCAATAGAAGGTTTATGCAGAACTGCAAACCTCTGGAGGAACCTACATCTTGATGTTCGCGGGACTCCAGAGGCACCAGCAGCTTCAAATACCTGTTTGCTGCTTTGTAAAGGCATTTTAGCAGCTGCTTTCTTAATCCGATGTATTTGTCTGGCAGAAACCTTCCTCATTGTGCCTTTATCTGCACAAATCCGTGTGTGACTCTGAATCAACTACAAATTTCTTAATAGTTCGATGATCACGCTTAAGTTTTCGAGAAATATCTAAGGTTTTCATACTTTGTCCAAGGTATTCAACTATTTCACTCTTTTCGGCACTAGAGATCCTTTTTTTCCCAAATTGCTTGAAAATGTTGCTCTGCTTAATAATGTGGAACGTCCTTCTTAAGTCGTTTTTCCTTTAATTCACTGAGACACAAAACCATCCATGAGTTTCACTGGAAAACTAAACATTTACCTTCATGACACTTAAACACAATTTGCATAGTACTTTGGAACATTTGTGTATAGGTGTGATTTAAGTATGTTTTAACCTGTCACAAGTACTTTTCTTACTCGAGTACATGGTTTGATAGTTCACCTGTCGTCTCCACATCTGCCTCTGCCTCTCACCTGCCCCAAACGCCAGGATCAATCACTTTAATGCAATTCAATAAAGTTTTACTGTACCCTGGAGAGAGAGGAGAAGAGAGGGCAGAGAGGAGAGAGAGAGAGAGAGAGAGAGCAGAGAAAGAGATGGCAGAGGAGAGAGAGAGAGAGAGAGAGAGAGAGCAGAGAAAGAGATGGCAGAGGAGAGAGAGAGAGAGAGAGAGAGAGAGCAGAGAAAGAGATGGCAGAGGAGAGAGAGAGAGAGCAGAGAAAGAGATGGCAGAGGAGAGAGAGAGAGAGCAGAGAAAGAGATGGCAGAGAGGAGGGGGAGAGAGGAAAAGAATGGAGAAAAGAAGAGAGGAGCGGAGCGTTCCCAAAAGCACAGGCCACACCTCAGCAGTTTTATGTTCCTCTGCAAATGTCTCTGTGCTTTATCTCTCCATCTCTGCTCAAAGTACACACAGTATACACAGGTACACACAAGTACACAGGTACACAAACAGTACACAGGTACACACAGTACTCTGATACAGCCACTCCTACTTGGTTCTCTTAGTTTTATTAATCGACTGATCTTTGTATGTAGATTATGAAGATTCATTTGGGACAACAGCAGAAAGAAGTGAGTGAAGCTGAAGATTTGGTATTTTTGGATATTTATCTGTAAAAATTCAAATTAAACTCAATATTCACAAGTTTAAAGCTGCGTTGTGTAACTTTTCTGGTGGAAGGTCCGTGAAACGCTTTTCTCCATGTTGATGTTATTGTTTTCCGTCTTCATGGAGACCAAACCAGACCAAGTTCCAGGTCAGATCTGTGGAGAGGCGACCCCGCTCACAGTCAGAACGTCTGTTTTTCTAGGTATTTTTGAGCTCTAAAACCACCTGTAACTAAATAAGTCGCTTGGACATTTTTCAGCATAAATCGTAGTTTTTGCATGAGCTCCCCCTGCAGGTGTAGTGTTGTGAGTGCAGGTTGGGACAGCTACAGAAATACAGAAGAGTTTTGTCTAACAAGAATTTCTTTCGTCGACTACAACCCACTTTTCAGTTCTACTCAGGGCCGGGTCTGGTCAGTATTTGTGATGTAACAATAACGGAAATATCGTATCGTCAAAAGTCGCTCAATAACATCGTGGGGCCATCACAATATATCGATTTACAAGTCCCTTTGCTTAAATTCATTGTTATGGTGCAACAGTAGCTAAAAAAATCAAAGGGAACTACATAGACCATAATGCTTTGCTCTGTTTAAGTGCAGACGATGTGAAGAAATAACTGTTGATAGGCCACCGCGCGCTACAGGCGAATTTGCCCGATTTAGGCTGCAATTTGCTTCTCCCTGAGTTCGATTTTGTGTCTTTGTGTGCGATTTTGTAGCTGCTGCGCTCCTCGTGTGTGTGTGTGTGTCCGTGTGATTCTGAGCTGCTCTGTCAGATCGTAACAGAGCATCAGGGGCAGACGGAGTGATGGACAGAGAAGACAAGATAGCAAAATAGCAAAATTCATTATTATTATTATATTAATTATTCCTCACCCCTCGAAAAGCTGCACATTTAAACATCAGCGTCTCATCCACATTATCCATAGAATTTGTCCTCCACAAATAATGACCCCAGTCCACAAACCCGCTCTGTGAATCCAGTTTTCTGCGTTCTTTAAAAGTCAAAAGTCCAGAGTGGTTCCTCACGTGTGTCTGTTACATCCACAGCGACGGATCGAGGTGAAGCTGCAGATTAGTGACAGTGACTCTACTTCCTGTGGACTTTATCTTTTATGTTTTAAAAATCCTGGATCTGAAGTTTTGCTCCACATTTCACAAATAATAATAACACAGTTTTGACTTGTGTCTAAACTAGAAGTGCAGAGCTCTGATCTTTGAACACTTCAGAGTCTCAGAGCGAGTGGTTTTACTGTAGGAAACAGATGACGAGCTCACAGCTTTAGCCTGTGGTCCACAGTCGTGTCCCACTGAAGTCTTTGAGATCAGAGATTTAAAGTCTCATCAGATTCTCCTCGTGTCTGTGGTCTGCACTTTTTGTCGCACATTTAAAAATCGCTTAAGACTGAAAAATCCTGTAGTGTGTGGCGGACTTTAGTTCTTTGTATGATGACAGAAGAAAAATCTTGTCAACTCCATATTTGCTGTTTTAACCTTTACAAAATATCGCAATAAATATCGAATTGTGAGCTGCATATCGTGAAAATCATAGAGAGATTTGGATATCGTCACATTCCTCGTTAGGATGGGAGACCTCTGGGAATATCAGGGGCCACAGTGGGGAGACAGTAGCTCTAGTGGGAACTGTTGTTGTGTTCTTAGGCAAGACACGTCACCCACCTCGCCTAGAGTGTGTGTGTGTGTGTCTGTGTCTGTGTGTGTGTGGCAATAGTATATCAGAGAGAATGAATATTGTGAGTGCTTTATAAATCACCTGCATTTTTATGAAACTATAAACTTGTGTGATTAATAGAAACCAAATACAGTGTCAGAGCTGTGAGGATTTGAGGTCTGAGGAGGCAATAAAACAGAATAGTGAAAGAAGAAGAAGAAGAGAGGGAGGGAGAAAAGAGCGAAAAGAGGAGGGAGAGGAGAGAGAGACTTAAGAAACTGGAAAAAAGGAGGAGAGAGGGAGATGGAGAGGGGAGAGAGAGAATGGAGGACAAAAGAGAGAGACAGGAGAAACATGAGAAAGAGGAGGAGAGGAGAAGAGAGAAACAGGATAGAGAGAAAGAGAAAACAGGAGAAAAAGGTGTAAAGAGTGAGGAAAGAATAGAGAGATGGGGGTGGAAAACTGCAGAACAGAAAGAAAAATAGAAGAGGTGGCACGAGGAAACAAGACAGGGAGAGGTGGAGAGAGAGAGGAGGAGTGAGTAAGACAGTAAAGAGAGAGGGAGAGAATCAAGATGTAGGGAAAAGAAGAGAAGTGAGAGAAAGAGGAGAGAGACAGAAGGAAAAAGGGAGGGAGAAAAGGGGGTGGAAAAAGTAGGGAGAGAAGAGAGAAACTTGAAAGAAAGCAGAAAGGAGGAGAGAGGGAGATTGGACAGATGGAAAGAGGAGAGAAACTGGAGGACAAAAGAGAGAGACAGGAGAAACATGAGAAAGAGGAGGAGAGAGGGTGATGGGACAGAGGGGAGAGAGAAAGACTGACAGAGTTTGAAGGATGAAAGATGGAGAGATAAACAGGATAAAAAGGAATAAAGAGGAGAGGAGAGAGATGGAGAGGGAGATGGGGGTGGAAAGCTGCAGAACTGAAAGAAAAATAAACGAGGTGGCACAAGGAAACGAGAAAGAAGAGAGGGAGCAATGGAGAGAGGAATAAGTAACACAGTAAAGAGATAGAGGGAGAGAATCAAGATGTAGGGAAAAGAAGATAAGTGAGAGAAAGTAGAAAAGGAGGGAGAAGAGTGGAAAAAGGAGGGAGAAGAGAGAGACTTGAAAGAAGGAGGAGGGGGGGAGAGAGATTGGAGGAAAAAAGAGAGACAGGAGAGAAAGAGGAGAGAGAAAGAGATAAACAAGAAAAAGAGGTAGGAGAGACAGTAGACTGAGAGAGTGAAGGACAAAGGAGAGAGAGAAAGAGACGGGAGAAAGAGGAGGAGAGAGAGACTGAGAGAGATGGGGGTGGAAGCTGCAGAACAGAAAGAAAAAGGAGGGAGAGGAGAGAGAGACTTTAGAAAGAAACCAGAAAGGAGGAGGAGAGAGGGAGATGGGACAGATGGAGAGCGAGAGAGACAGTAGATGGAGAGAGTGAAGGACAAAGGAGAGAGACAGGAGAGAGAAAGAGACAGGAGAAAGAGGAGGAGACAGGACAGAGAGAGAGAAAGAGGCATGGAGAGAGAGACTGAGAGAGATGGGGGTGGAAGCTGCAGAACAGAAAGAAAAATACACAGTAGAGGTGACACGAAACAAGAGGGAGCGATGGAGAGAAAGAGGAGGCAGTGAGACAGTAAAGAAAGAAAGAGAGGGAGAGAATCAAGATACAGGGAAAAGAAGAGGAACAAGAGAAAGAGGAGGCAGTAAAACAGTATAGAGAGAGAGAGAATAAGGATAAGGAAAAGAAGAGGAGAAAGAGGAGAGAGGCACAGAGTCATGTTGTGCACAGATAAATAAAGCTGTTTCTGATGTTCTCATAAAAAAACCAGAATATTTGCAGTGGGAGTGCGTGTGCGCTGCTCTGTCACTGCCCCCTGGTGGAGAGAGGAGAACCTGCGCTGAACGTTCACAACACTGAGGTCATCCAAATCCAAGAAGTCCCTGTAAAGACCAAAATCCAAATCCACTTTATTTCTACAGCACATTTTACAAACAAAACAGTTTCCAAAGTGCTGCACAGATAAAATGAAGACAACAAAAAGGTAAACTGCTAAAATTTGACCATACTAGTCCTAAAACAATAAAACCAGTCAAATCAAATCAAAATCATAAAATAGCAGTAAATATGCAAGATAAATAAAATAAATAAAAGACACAGAGGACCACACAACTCACGCGGTGCTAAAAGACAGAGAATAAAAGTGGATCTTAAGACGAGACTTGAAACACTTCCAAGTGTTAACTAATTTATGTCATATTCTGTGTTACTTGTGTATTTTTCTTGTTGTATTTTCTTTCTATATTCATTAAAAAAATCATGATTGTATAAATGTTCATTATTTAAGCAGACCACTGTGAATATCTGCAATTTTATCTTAAGTTTCTTCTTTCAAATTATTTTGTTTTTAGTAACTACACGAATAGTCTTCAAGTGCCTGCACAGGTTGAGCTGAACTAAAACACAGTGAAGATTAAATTTTTCAATAAACTTCACTTTTTTTTTTCAGTTTGAGGATTTTTTTTTTAGGTTTCAAATGGTATTGTTCTGAGTCTGAGCTCAAAAGATAAAAAGGTTCAAAAAGTGCTCAGTGTGTGAGCCAGGTAGCCACAAGAGTCTTCTGTAGGTTAAATTTAACACTGGGCTGTTGTTAAATGAAGTGTTTTGTTGTGAAATGGTGAGTTCTGGGTCGAGTCACTGTAGAAACCATCAGGGTCATAATGTGTGGATTTACATACTGGATACTTCAGGCCAAAGTACAGTGGAATCAAGAGGAAAACACCAACTGGTCCAAACTGCTCCTCTCCAAAAATCTGAGTCCAGCCGTGACTCGGTGACTCGTGGAATGGAATGAAGGCAGGTTAAAGCCATACTCTGGAACTTTGTGGAACTATTGTTTACATAGGAGTAAATTTAAGTGTAACGCTCTGAAAGTTTTCAAATGTTTGTGCCAAATCTGCTCCATGAACTGAATCGAAGAAGAAAAATACACAGGAGAGGTGGCAGACCAAGGTTTTTGGTCTAAACCAGATCTAAACCAGATCTAAAATAGGACTGAACCAGGTCTAATTCAGGTCTACAGTCACTAAACCAAGTTGTTTTGATGCAACATAAAAATTACAAATAAACAATTCTAATCTAATCTGGTCTAAACTCAATCTAAACCAGGGCTAAAATGGGACTAAACCAGTTCTAAAATAAATCTAAACCAGGTCTAAACCAGGTCTAACCATTGTGTGAGTTGCTTAAAAGACTGTGAAACAAGCCCATGCAGGTGTTCAGACTGTGTGAAAGAAGCCCCTACAGAACCCTGCAGGTGTCCAGACTGTGTGAAAGAAGCCCCTACAGAACCCTGCAGGTGTTCAGACTGTGTGAAAGAAGCCCCTACAGAACCCTGCAGGTGTCCAGACTGTGAAAGAAGCCCCTACAGAACCCTGCAGGTGCTCAGAGTGTATAAGTAGTCCATGTTCAGAGCAGACCTGCGGTGTCACGGGGCTGCACTCTGCCATAATCAGCTGGATTGATGTGAGTTGGTTTCCTCGGTTCCTGTTTGGCCTTGGACGGTGAAGTGTGATGGCCGGTTGTCCCCGCAGGCGTTCACTGACTCACTACACTGTATGAGAGTGTAACTGTGAGCAGCTTTGTGCAGACGCCGCGCCCGGTTTGAGCTAAATTAGGTCTGGACTTGAAAGTGGAATGATTGGAGCTATGCAAGAGTGAACTCTGAGTAATGGGGCTGCTGTGGCTGCTCTGCACAGGCCCAGAGAAGAGGAAGAAGAGGAAGAAGAGGAGGAGGGAGAGGCGCGAAATACATAACAACAGGGTTTGTCATTTTTTGATACTGTGCAGCTCATGTCATCAAAATTCTCCGGGGTTGTGAAGCTAACTGAAGGTACTACTCTATCTGAAGCTGTTACTCGAGTTAGACTTTAATCTGAGCTTTGTTTTAACACAATATGACCATAGAGCTGGTTTAGCTGGAACTATTGTTAAACAAGTCTCTCACAATTAAAATTGCAGTAACAAGCTCTTACCTTTTTGTTGAAAATCAAACTCCTAAACAAGATCGTGAACTCATATTGATCACAGGTTCCTGAAAATGTGGTGTTTCAATCCATTTTGTCAATTTTTTCTTGAGTTTTCATACTTTTTGTTTCAGCGTTCCCTGTACTGGAGTGTGAAGTCAACTACATACGCACACTGAACGCCTGCGGGGACAACCAGCCATCACACTTCACCGTCCAAGGCCGAACAGGAACCGAGGAAACCAGCTCACATCAATCCAGCTGATTATGGCTGAGCGCAGCTCCCTGACGCAGCAAGTTCTGAACACGTATTAGTCACTTATACAATCTGAGCACCTGCAGGGTTCTACATGTGTCTCTGTACATTGAAAGGGTTCTGTACTTTTACACAGTCTGGACTCCTGCAGGGGTCCATGTCTTGTTTATGACAGCCTGAACACCTGCAGCGTTCTACTTGTGTTTGCATGTGCATGTACTCAGTAAAACAGAGTTCTATGTTTTTGTTTCACTTACAACCCTGCAGGTGTTCAGACTATGTACTTGTTTCTTACAGTCTGAACACCTGCAGGGTTCTAGGTGCTTGTAAGACACAGTCTGAACACCTGCAGGGTTCTAGGTGCTTGTAAGACACAGTCTGGACACCTGCAGGGTTCTAGGTGCTTGTTACACACAGTCTGGACACCTGCAGGGTTCTAGGTGCGTGTTTCTTACAGTCTGGACACCTGCAGGGTTCTAGGTGCGTGTTTCTTACAGTCTGGACACCTGCAGGGTTTTAGGCAGCGCTCTAATGTGTTTAAACTCCATGTACTAGTAGACAGACCAATTAAGATGTGTGAAGGAAACAAAACACAACTCCAGGTATGTTTTTGAGGAGGTAGCATCATTACAACGTGACTAAAAGCTCACAAGAGTCACTTTAGTGTAATATGGGATCTTGAGGAGACAGTCTAAATATAAGAGGAACAAAACATAACTCCAGCTCTGTTTTTGACAAGTTAACTTCATTATAACGCCACTGAAAACTGCAAAAAGTCACCTCTGAGTTATTCTGTTCTTTAAAGTGTCCCTGCTCGGTCCCAGGTGAGGTGTAGATCCGGACACAGGCAGGAGAGCAGTGCATTCTGGGTACTAAATGGCCTGTTAGTGGAGCCTCGTCCAAACCGCAACACAGAAGCGATTTGGAGTTTTAATAAGGAGGTGGTAACCATGGTGATGGAGAGGTAAACAAACACAAGAGGAGCAGCGTGTGAGAAAGTGAGCAGAGTCCAGAGCGGAGTTGGGGGTCCATCACCTGCTTGTTTCTATGGATACATCATTGCTCTGGCTGGAATGTTCCATAGTGTGACATTAAACAGCTCTACTTTACATTTATTCAATTACAGGTGGTTTTAGAGCTCAAAAATACCTAGAAAAACAGACATTCTGACTGTGAGCGGGGTCGCCTCTCCACAGATCTGACCTGTAACTTGGTCTGGTTTGGTCTCCGTGATGATAAAATGTCTTTTAGTTTGTGTTTTAGAGTCTGTAATGTCCAGAGTCAAGTATAATGAGCAAAACACAATATTTTTAGTCGTTCCGTCCCTATAACTGGATGAAAGAAACGTATTGAGAAATAATCAAGTCCATAAAATGTAAGACAATAAAACCAGACCCAGTGTCCCAGACCAGACAGACTGTTCTCATTCTGTGTCCTAGTGTGACCTGGGCCCCCTCCTTTACCCCACGCCCAGGAGCCCCACGCCCAGGGCCCTCACTGAAGTGGGTGAAGAGGCGTTGGGGCTGGAGGAGCAGGAGGAGCCTGAATAATTGAACATGAGCGCTGGCTGACCCACTGTCTCTGATCTGAACAAGCAGCACAGATCACAAAAAGCATGTTTTTAATTTACATTTTTATGTTCATCGCCACAAACTCCCATATGTCAAACTTTTACTCAAGAGTCTCAATGTAGTGAGTAAAAGCCAGGAGTTAATTTTGAGATGGAAACGACTTTTACTGATTGATTTGTACGTTTACTCCAGAGGACACAGACGAGTGATTGGACACAGCCATAAGACGCTCCGTGGTGTTTTATTTTAGTTTGTTTTGTAATATTTTAAATTTTTTTATCTTAAAGTAGCAGTTGTCTTACTTAAACACAGTGTTGGCTGCGCTCCTGTGGCGTGTGCGGACAGCTGAATGAAGTTACATTTTGAGTCCAGCAGATGGCGACAAAGCCTTAACATGTATTTACACCTTTGTGATCTGACAGGGAGCAAGAACAGTTCAGACGTTTGTGTATTTGGAAGAGTTTGGCTTCATATTTGGGCATAAATGTTGATTAAATATTTGGTGGAACGCTGATTGGGTGAGGCAGGTTAGAACGTGCCATTTTTGTTTTATGCAGCCTCATATTTCCCATGTTCCAACAAAAAATTATGTAATATGGGCCTTTTAAAGTTCTCAGCAGCAAGAGTGGCACAGTTGGTTAAGCATCCACCCTCTAACCAGAAATTCACACGTTAAAATCTCGCTGGAAGTGCATTTTGTTTCTGTCCCATGCCATAAACTCTCATTCCATTTACAGTGAGACTTTAAAAAGTGAAAAACAGAAGTAGCTCAACTGTTATTTAGTAAAAGTTATTCTATTCCTCACTTACCTTACGCATCCCGAGCATGCTAACACGCACTTCCTGATTATCGGCCAATAAAAATGATAAGTTAGTGTGACAATACATTTATTATGTAAGCATACTTGAGTCTATAAAGATCCTACAGGTACAGAGAGGACAGCGGAGACTATGAGTATATACAGATAAACTACATCAGGCTCCTGTCGCACATGCAGAGCACAGAGGGGGGCGAGTCAGCCACAAGAGCACAGCACTGGAAATGGGAAATAGTTCATAAAGGTTTCAAAAGCCAAACGGATTTTTCTATTTATTAATCTATCCCGAATGTCATGGTAGTTTGGCGATTCGTAAACTCTGCAAAAAGCAAGGTAGGTGGTGACTTTTTAAGCGACGTGAACTAAGAAAAGTTACGTATTTTCATGCAAATTTTCGAATAAACTGCAAAAAACGTTCTATAGTCCCTTACAGAACGAATAGAGACGTGTTTAGAATTACAGAATGGTACCGATATGAACCATCTGTCCCATTCATTTCAATAGGACAGTGAGATGACGGCATTAGTCTGATTTTAGCAGACGGCACAGAAACAGGTTTGTTACTTAAAACGCGTCACACACTACGGGATGTTTGAGTCTAAAACTATTTTTAAATGTGGAGAATCTGATCTTACATTCCTCCGAGCGCCAAGACTGCACCAATGAGACCGTACACCACAAGCGTAAAGTTGTGAGCTATCAAAACTACAGCGCACCTCACGTCAGCCGTTTCCCGTCTCCGAAAATCAGAGAGAAGGAAATCTGGTTCTAAATCGGGCGTCTCATTTCTCTTTCCTCGCTTCCTTCTTCTTGATTCCTCTCCTTGATTCTCCATTTTTTAGCTGTCAATCAAGCGAAGAAAACCGCGGAGTGTAGGAGTAAACCTGAGGGAGGCTTCAGGAGCAACACCAGAGAAAAGAATCAAACTTTCTTGGTCTCAGTGAGGAGTGTAGATCCTCTCTCCTCCCTGTGTCTCCTCTGTGGACGGGACTTCCTCACCCGTTTCCTGCAGGATCGAGGAATCAAGGAAAAGGAAGCGAGGAAAGAGAAACGGGACTTGGCCCCTGTTAGTGTGCGCCGGGCTTTAGCTCAGTGACGCCAGCCGATATCTCCAGCTCCAGTTTGTAAAGTTCACAGATGTTTACAGGATTTGTCGTGCTTGAAGAAACATGACATTTTATTGTGAAACTAGCTGCTGTGTTTTTGGTGCATTTTCTCCAGCAGAATGTTTTCATTTTAACATAAGAAAAGAAAAAAACACTGCTACACGTGGTGGTGTTTTGTACAGACGCTGTGGTGGTCCCTCTGCGTGGTCTAGTGGTCATCAGGTGCAAAAACAGCCCTGGTTTTTCATATTTTGTTAGATTTTTCAGATGTTTATATTGTGAAAATAGAAAAGAATCCTACAAAATCCGACCTCTGTGAAAGCTGGATGCCCTGTCAGCTGAACACGGGCAGTTTGAATTCCTAAAAAAATGCATTATCCAGTTTTTTATTATAGATTCATGTAACTCTCCCATTGGAAATGCATTCAAATTGACATAGGGAACCCTTCTAGGCTTTAGAATGCACATGTTCTTTCTAAAGTATTGGAATTTCGGTTATTTATTTTGCCAATATCGCCCACCTCTGTGCGTATACAGCAGAACTACAGTCAGTGAAAACTTTACAAGGTACAGTTAGGTTTCAGTGTAAAGGTGCACTGTGTAACTTTTCTGGTGGAGGGTCTGGCGCCTGCTTGTCTCCTTGGAGATGTTACTGCATTACCTTGATTATTTCACAGTATGGAAATAAACTTGGTTATCACAATGGATCACAGGTTTATGTTCAGCTCTATGGAAAAGCAAGCCTGCACATAGTATTGTAGTAGAATTCTTGTGTTTCAAGGTGTTTTTGAGCTGTAAAACACCTTTGTGAAGAAACCCTCCACCTTAGAAGTTACATATTGTACCTTTTAAGAGGCTGGAACTGGTCTATGCTTCCTCCTGGTCATTTTGATACCATTGTCCTTTGTTTTATTTTAATCTTCTAAAATCATATTTATTTAGTGTTTCCTCAGCGGGTAAATTCTAAAATGCAACTGTAGTTCTCTGAAACAAAACACGACCAGCATTATTCACAAATCGTCCTCATATTTAAGAAGTCCCGGCTAGCATAAGCATACCCTGTTTAGTAAAGCTGTTCCGTTATCAGCAGTAAGAGTGGCACAGTCAGTTAAGCCTCCGCCCTCTAACCAGAAGTTCACGTGCCGACTGAAATCTCACCGGAAGTGCATTTTGTGTTTTGCCGCTGTGTCCTCAGGCAAGACTCTTCACACACCTCGCACATTCCTGTTATAGTTAGTGTCTGGTTGCCACAAGTAGGGCATCTGACATAATTTCCCACCACTTTAACCAAATGAAACAATACAAGTCCATTCCTCTACAGTTCTAAGCTCCGGAGTGCTCGTGTTTTTAGTAACGGTTCCCCCTCCTGGCCTCACATGGTATAGGCGACCCAGTAGATGACGTTGACCAGGGCGAAGGTGAAGGGGAAGACGGCGCGCGCGTAGATGTCGATGGTGTCGGCATCGATGGGTTTGCACGCACATTTGGAGCAGCATTTCCGGTCGGGCTGGGTGTCCTCGGGTTGGGGGGACCTCCTCCGCTCCTCGGGCTGCTCGGGGGCCCCTTCTCCTGGGATCTGTCCGCTGGGACGCTGGGCCCTTTGGCGGTTGGAGATGACCACGCCCTGGTTCATGCCCGTGACTGACAGCGAGAAGAGGACCATGGCCTGTTTACCGTTCTTCACCACCGTCTGTGCAGAGAGAAAGAGAAAGAGAGAGGATTTACATTCAATTTTATTTGTTCTTAAAAGTCCTATATAACACAAAATGGACTCTTGTGAGCTTTTAGTCATGTTATAATGTTGTAACCTCCTTAAAAACATACCTGGAGTTGTTTTGTTTCATTCACACATGTTTGAGCAAGTTCAAGTTTTGGGCAGTAAGGGCCATACTGGATTTGTGCAGTTTTATTACCAGATAAAAGATTTCTTTGAGTGACTCACACCAGCCGATCAAACTGTGCCCCTAAAGCTTTGTTCCGTTTGCCCAGTGTGAGTGCAGATGGTCCGTGCCCAGGCATGGCATGTTTGGGACTTTGCCCCGTTAGAGCTTTACTAGTACAGTAAGTACACACTAGTGCCTAGTTCATTATGTATGCAACTACCGTTTAAGCTCCAAACTAAGCTGTTAAAACTAAATAGTTTGAATAAAGTGCACCATAATTTATGTACAACCAAAATTAACACATGAATTATCCTAGAAAATGTCTGTAACATATACTGATGTTTTGTACTAAACTTAACTCATTTCAGACTAAGAGACGACAGTACTATGGCTTTTGTATGTGAGAGCCCTTTAGCGCCCCCTGCTGGCCTCACCTCAGAGCCCAGCTGCTTGGCCTTGACCTTGGCCTTCTCCTTGAGCCTGTAGTCGGCGTTGTAGTGGGCGAAGGCGTACTCGATGAGCGCAGCGAATACAAAGACGTAACAGATCCAGAAGTACACGTCCAGAGCTTTAATGGCAGACGCTCGGGGCAGAGAGGAGCGCGCACTGACCATCAGCGTGGTCATGGTCAGCACCGTGGTGATGCCTGAGGGGGACAGAGAGGGGAGAGTCCATTCAATTTAAGTTTGTATAAACCACAATCACAACAGCAGTCGCCTTGAACGGCCTGAACAGTTTTTTTTAACCAGTAGAAAGTTAGAAAATCAAACAGTCATTGGTCAGAACAGATAGTAACAGACAGAACCAACATTCACAGGAAACAGGCACATGGAGAAGAGCCCAGAGCCTGTCCTCAGATGTGAGGTGAACATGTGCAGTGGTCCCCCAACCCAAAGATCACAGGACTGATTCCCGCTTTTTTTGTCAAGTATGAAAGTGGCATGTGCTTGAGTGATGATGGTAGTTGGAGGAGCCGATGGCGCAGATTGGCAGTCTCACTTCTTACAGGGCAGCTGTGGCTACAATAGCAATTTACCACCACAGAGTGTGGAGTGAATAAATAATGACTACAGTGTAGTGCTTTGAGAGGCTTCGACAAGCCTGTAAACATAATGATCTGCAGGTTAAGGCTCTAGTAACACAGATTCAGTTGTGTAAAGTTGTGTTAATGGGACATACCCAGAGAGACCCGAGCGGGGACTGCTGATTGGCTGATCCAGAAGGAGACCCAGGACATGGCGACGAGCAGGATGGAGGGCATGTACGACTGGATGATGTAAACTCCTCTGTTCCTCCTGAGCTGGAAGCGCAGACTCAGTCTGGGGAAGCGTCCCGCTGCAACACACAGGGGCAGATACTTTAACTTCTTGGGTTCTTTTTCAAACACAATACAGTAACTTGTATTTACCTTGTTGACATGTTTTGGCTGCTGCTGCGAGCCGTCTTCAGAACTGTCACCGGTGAAGACGGCTCGCAGCAGCAGCCAAAACATGTCAACAAGGTAAATACATATTACTGTATTGTCTTTTAAAAAAGAACCCAGGAAGTGCATAAGAAGACAAAATAAACATCTTTGGTTTAAGGGGCAGATACTGTTATGACTATTAGAACACAGAACAGTTTTACAGTGAGCGCTACAGGTCAACAGTTTTACCTATACTGACTTTGAAAACATTACCACTATTGTTTACATAATGTTTCTTCAATAATCCTTTCTGATGTTTATTTCACATTCCACAAGGGGGAGCCAGAGTTCCACAGATGATTCAGGGGCCAGTATGGCATATGGCAGAACACATAAGCAGGTCTCCAGGGGTCCCTTGGGAGCCTTCAGATGGGGTAAAGGTTTACAGACTGTTTTAAAACTCTGTATTCTTTCTTGCTTTCACAGCTGCTGGTAAAACTAATGTGTGGTGAGCTGTGAGCTGTAGTTTCCATGGTAACGGTCCATGGAAGGATGGAGAAAGGATAAAAGTCGAGCACTGATGGTGCGTTAAAGACAACTCGGAGATTTGATGTTTCTATCGACAATATAAACGCAAGATTGAAAAGGGTAGACCAGTTCACAGTGACTTTCAGGTATTTAAGCAAATGCGTCTCACGTCAGTACAAAATATATTGTTGCTAGCTTTATCGTCATAGCAAAACTCCATCCTGGTCTCTGAAAATAGTAAAAAGCTCTTATAAACTCATCGTGGTGAATAATTAGGATGCTCTGAATGCATAAGGTAAGTGAGGAAGAACTTCCACTGCATTTTTATAGATTTTTAGGACAGTAAAATTCAGGTACAGCGCCTCTAAGGAGAGTGCATCAAATGCTTGTCCCATGGTCAAGTTACTTCTTTCCCTGGAATGTTCCACAGTACGGCATTTAACCAACCTATTTTGTATTTATTCAATTGAAGATGTTTTTATTGCTCAAAAATACCTTGAAAATCCTACATTCCTACTGTGATCTGGCTCGATTCTTCAAAGATCAAACCTGTAAATTGTTGGTGGCATCAAATTCTTGTTTCCATGGATCTAGATATAAGCCACACTGTGGAACATTACAAGAAACCAATAAAATATCCACAGTGACAAAATGACAACTCACCCGATTTGGAGTTCATCATCTCGGTGACGAAGCGGTAGTCTGTGATGGTGAACTGGGACAGCTCCAGTTTGTCCAGGCCGTGGATGTGCATCTGACTTTCTGACCAGTGGTACACGATGTCCTCTGAGGAGTAACCATCTGAAAGAACAGGACAGAAGATCATAAGGATCATCATACACACAGGAGATCATGGAGGAGCATCACACAGAGCACAGAAGATCATGGAGGAACATCATACACAACCATCTGAAAGAACAGGACAGAAGATGGAGGAACACCATAAATAGAGTACAGAAGATCATGGAGGAACATCACAAACAGGTACAACCATCTAAAAGAATAAAGCACACAGAACATGTAGCACAAACACACAAACATATACACACATAACAGTACTCACAGCTCTCCAGGTCCAACATACACTCCTGCTCGTCCATGGGGTACTTGGTCAGGTCCATGTCACAGGCCACAGTGGAGGTGATTCTACACAAACATCAGTGAGAAGAACGTCAAAGCCTGTCAGGCCTGGACACTAAACTCTTTAAAGGTCCAATATTACGCACAATGGACTCTTGTGAGCTTTAAGCCATGGTAAAATGTTGTTTCCTCCTCAAAAACAGACCTGGAGTTGTGAGAGATGTTTGAGTAACCCTTTATTATTAGTCTGCATCTTCAAAGCTCAAAATGCTCTGTTCCACCTTGTGATGTCATGTAGTGGCAGGTTTGTGTGTTAAACATTTGTGGATGAAACAAAACACAACTCCAGGTCTGTTTGTGATGAGGAAACGACACTATAACATCGATCAGAAAATAGTGTAATATGAGACCTTTAAAGTCCGTTTGACAGGTTTTCATGTTTGTAATTATTTGGTGGAAAAGTGCCTGGGGGAGTGATTTCTCATACTTTGTGAAGGCCTATTTATATTCTGCAGCTGATGCCATCAAATTAGACTTAATATGAGTTTTAATTTAACACATTTTTAACACATTCTGACCAGAAAGAGCTGAATGTGCTGTTAAACAAGACTCTCACTGTTGGTAACAGTGTAACGCATGACAATAACGTAACTACTTTCTTGGGTAAAAATATTGTGACGTGTTACATTAGGGCGCAGCAGGCACTGATCCCATGGCACCGGGAAGCGTCGAGGTTCGGGCGGCAGTACGCAGTCGGAGCGTCGTGCCACCTTCGCCTCCAGCCTTTCCTGGCCAATCCAGAACCGGCCGCGGCACACTGCCTCGGAGGAAGCGCACTTGGCCAGCAACACCCAGGGAGAGGTCCCTCGAGGGGATCCTCCTGCACCGAGAGGCTGTCCCTTGCCCGTCAAGTTGAATCTCCCGGGCAGACTGACCCCACCCGTTTACCTCTTAACGGTTTCACGTCCTCTCGAACTGTCTCTTCAAAGTTCTTTTCAACTTTCTCTTACGGTTCTTGTCGACTATCCATCTCGTGCCGGTATTTAGCCTTAGATGGAGTTTACCACCTAACAGTTACCAAAGTAACAAGTAATGTAAAAAGTTACTTTCCATAGAGGGTAACTAAGTAAAGTAAGGGATTACTTTTTAATGAAGTAACAAGCGAACACAACTTTTTTAAAGTAACGTCCCCCAAAACTGGTTGGTAATAATAAAATTGGGAAATGAGTGCGTAAATAAGGAAAACTGTTCTGCACTCGGCCCATTCATGACGAACATGTGAGTCAGTTTAGTCACATTTGCTTTGGTCATTTTTAAGCAGCTTTTCTGTATTTTACCTAAACAAGTGACAATTTATGCCTCTTTTTACTGTTGTCAGGGATCAAATTTGTCCAAAATAGGGACAGCTGGGACATTTCTTGTATAAAACTGGGACAAAACACTGGTTTTGGATAAATCTGCAGGGACAGGGGGACACGGCTCAAAACTGGGATTGTCCCGGGTCAATGGGGACATCTAGTCACATAAAATTACAGTCACAAGCTAGCTAGCATTAGCCAACAGTTTTTCAGTTAGTCACTCTCATCTTTTTGTTGAAAATTGAACTCCTAAACAGGACCATGAACACTCGGACTGATCACAGGCTCTTGAGTCTTCAGACAATCTTAACACTTTTGGACAGTGTTTGCTAATGTGTACTTTGTGTCACCATGGTAACTTTTAAACATTCCGCTATGCACATACACGCAGAACACCCCCAGCAGCGTAATGTCACTGCAAAGTATCAATTACTCTGTCTTATACACTTTAAACCCTAGTGTAAAGTGCATGTACCTGCTGCTGTAGAGGATGACTCCGTTGGGCTGCAGTCGGATCAGTTTGTTCTCCACGGTGACGTCGTGGAACCAGGCGGATTTGGCGTTGACAATGAAAGTGTCCGGGAGCCAGAGTTTGTCCACGAATCGACTGTCCAAGCCCAGGGTCTTGTTGGTGTGGTTGTAGGACAGGCGGTCGTCATGCCAACTCTGACGCAGGAACACGGTCATGGTGTACTCCTGGAGGCACAGAGCAGAGGTCTTCAGGTGGGCTTCTCTGGGTCAAATGTGGTCAGCTGGCGAATGCTCCACCAGAAAAAGCACGTGCAGCACCTTTAATGTTTATTATTTATATTTTCTTAATTTTGAGATATTTTTCCAGAGGACCAACCACACATTTGTTTTGATATAGACTTCATTAAGTATTGAAGAAGTGTGTATTCTTGATCCCAGCCATGCTTTTACAGTCATTTTCATCATGTTTTGGGAGATAATATTGAAAATATTGACCAAAATACACAACTGTCCGACTGTTATAACTGAGGTGTTCACAGGTGGGGAAGCACAGACTCACCATGTTGGCCTCGGAGATGTGGTCGATGCTGGCCACTTCGATGGCCATGGCCACGTTGACCGGGGGACCTGCAGGGAGAGGTTAGAGAGTGCATACGGCGATCTACAGCATCACCCACAGGCTCGGCATGGTAAGGCACAGTATGGAACAGTTATACACACACAGAAGTTAGGCACAGCTCACTTTTTTCACTAATTTTACTAAAAAAATTAAGGTTTTGCTCAAAATTATTTTAAAAATTCAGTTTGGCGGCAGTTTAGATTTCGGATTTTACTTCCTGGTTGGAAATCATGACATCACACTAGAGAATTTCATAGCTGTTACTTAGCCACCGTATTGTACACTGGGCCAAAACTCCTCTAATGTGCACAGAAATTATTATTTGATCCTACATTTTTCAGCCTCTTTGCATCTTGATTGTTGTAAAACCTTATTTTTTATTTATAACAGGTTCAATCCCGCCAAATTAAGTCAAAATTTGAGAACTGTCAAAATTATACACACTTTAAAGTTTTAAAACGCTACTATAATGACACTGAACTTGTGTCTCCAGAGCCTTAACCTGCAGACAGAGACACATCCAATTTTGTCTCATTCTCAGTTTATGGACAGGCCTCAAAGCATCTTGAGAACCAAAACACCAAATAATGTAATTAAGAATAAATCAGCATTAAAATTGTTATCAGTAAAAGCTTTGTTTGATTTGAACATGTTTACCTCATCAGGGGGCACACTGAGACCTGTTAATGACATTTTAAATCTTACATACTGTTCCTTTAATATATTATTGTCTGATTGTTGGTAGCAGACACTTGCAGTATGTAGCTTTACCAGCAGAGGGCACTACGTCCTCAGAGATATAAGGCACACAGAACCAATAAGGCACTACAGTTTGTAACACATTTCTCTATAAACAGTGATCATTTGAGATTGTGTTAAAGTGTCACTGTGTCACTTTTTAGGTGGAGGGTCCGATACCCTCTAGTTTCCATGGAGATGTTGTGGGTTTGCCTGGAACGTTTCACAAAATGTCAGAAAGCAAGACAAGTATTTTTGGCAAGAAAAATGCATGTCACTGAATAAATGAAACGTAGATAAGTTAATGCCATACTGTGAAACATTCTAGACAAGCAATAACATTTCCATGAGATGCGCAGGTGACGGACTGCCACCAGAAAATGACACAGTGCAGCTTTAAATGGGGCCTATATGCGATAGTTTGCTATTTTTAATCATGATGTTATTTTTTAGTGTTTTTTTGTTTGTTTTTTAATGTTAACCTTACACCTCACTAACACTATCTCCACCAGGGGGCAGCGTGTGACCTTTGACCTGTCCATATGTCTGTAATCAGAAGTGGATGTGGTATGAGCAGAGCAGAGCTGCAGGAGATGTTTGGAAACTCAAAGCAAAGCCATGACTCACTGAGGTATAAATAGACTAGAGAGATCAGGGATAAGGTTGCCATGGCAATGCAGCAGCCATCTTGTGATTGTAAAAGAGAGAGAGTTTTATTTTTCCACTGGCAAAAAAGTATATTTTGAGACGAATGCGATAAAAAAGTGCTCTCCCTAATGGTTTTGTTCATAACCGGAGTTTTACAGTCAGAATTTGGATGTCTGTTACAATCGGTTGCCGTGGCGACGATTCCTCTTGTTTTATTTATACCTCATTGACACAGACACCACTCATAATCCCACAGCCTTGGTTGCCATAGCGACAGAGGCATGTGATGGTTTGTGTTGCCATAACGACAGAGTTACATGATGTTTTTGTCATTGTCAGGCTTTACATCACTTGTTACATGATGTGCCGTGTTACCATGGCGACGGAGTTACAGTATGCTTCATGTTGCCGTAACAACAGGTACATATGTTGCGTTGCCATAGCGACAGAGTGCTGGCATAGGGACAGTTGCATGAAGCGTTGCCATGGCGACAGAGGCACATGATGCTTAGTGTTGCCATAGCGACAGTGATGCTTTGCAGTTCCACCTTAGTTGTGCTGAGTTAAGCTGTGAGGTTGAGAAATCTAAAGCTGCAGCCATTGGGTCTTTCACATCTGTCAGCCATTCTTAGCAACGAGAGAAAGAGAAAGAAAGAGGGATATACATGCTCCTGCCCCGAAGAGACAGAGAGAGAGAGAGAGAGATGTATATGCTCCTGCCCCGAAGAGACAGAGAGAGAGAGAGAGAGAGAGAGATGTATATGCTCCTGCCCCGAAGAGACAGAGAGAGAGAGAGAGAGATGTATATGCTCCTGCCCCGAAGAGACAGAGAGAGAGAGAGAGAGATGTATATGCTCCTGCCCCGAAGAGACAGAGAGACAGAGAGAGAGATGTATATGCTCCTGCCCCGAAGAGACAGAGAGAGAGAGAGAGAGATGTATATGCTCCTGCCCCGAAAAGAGACAGAGAGAGAGAGAGAGAGAGATGTATATGCTCCTGCCCCGAAGAGACAGAGAGAGAGAGAGAGATGTATATGCTCCTGCCCCGAAGAGACAGAGAGAGAGAGAGAGATGTATATGCTCCTGCCCCGAAGAGACAGAGAGAGAGAGAGAGAGAGATGTATATGCTCCTGCCCCGAAGAGACAGAGAGAGAGAGAGAGATGTATATGCTCCTGCCCCGAAGAGACAGAGAGAGAGAGAGAGAGATGTATATGCTCCTGCCCCGAAGAGACAGAGAGAGAGAGAGAGAGATGTATATGCTCCTGCCCCGAAGAGACAGAGAGAGAGAAAGACAGATGTATATGCTCCTGCCCCGAAGAGACAGAGAGAGAGAGAGAGATGTATATGCTCCTGCCCCGAAGAGACAGAGAGAGAGAGAGAGATGTATATGCTCCTGCCCCGAAGAGACAGAGAGAGAGAGAGAGAGATGTATATGCTCCTGCCCCGAAGAGACAGAGAGAGAGAAAGACAGATGTATATGCTCCTGCCCCGAAGAGACAGAGAGAGAGAGAGAGAGATGTATATGCTCCTGCCCCGAAGAGAGAGAAGGAGAGAAAGAGACAGGGATGTACATGCTCCCGCTCCAGAGGAGAGAGAGAGAGAGAGAGGTATTTATATTTGGTCCTGCTCCAAAACTACAGCATCATGGGGCCACTGATCCCTACGGTGACACACAAATCCAAACACAATCGAACTTTCAGGTGACGTCACAAGATTTTATAGGCCAATAATATTTAATACAGACGGGAGCTGCTCAAATAAATATTGTTAAAACACAGATTTTTGTTGTAGCCAAACTTCACTGCCTGATCTGGTCACATCTCTGAAGCAGAACCGGGCCTGGGACAACATCAACACCTATAATGTCATAAAAACAACTCGAATCAGAAGATTTATTTGGGACTTTGTAACTTCCATCGACGGAGGAAATACACCGCCAGCTCAGTCTGTGTCTCCTTTTCCTCATCAAACAAAACGACTCCATACAGGATACAACATTATACTAAGGTTATAGACTGAGCCATGGCCAGGGCCACAGTACGGCATTAAATGTGTCTGTCTCCATGGCGATGACATAACCAGGATCTGTGGAGAGGCGGCCCCATTCACAGTAAGAATGCATGTTTTCAGTTATATTTTGGCAGTAAAACACCTGCACTGGAACAAATGCCAGTTGGATATTTTTAATGCCATACTGTGGAACATTCCAGGCAAAGCAATGGAGACATGCAGAACAGTGACAGTGAAACCCAACAGCTAAAAACACTCAAACCTGGATGAACAGAGAGAGCACAGGGAGAAGATGCAAACTTTAAGTGAAGCTGAGTCAACACACGCCATAAAGAAAATAACTAAACTAAATAAACTCCAACGTCTATAGGGACTAAACCTGGACTGGACCAGGACTTGACTAGGACTAAAATGAGACCAAACCAAGTCTATGTAAAGCAGGAGTAAACCATGATAAAGCCACACTGGAGGAGGTGTGTGTGTATATATATATATATATATATATAGGACTTAAGATCTTATTGTTATTGTTGTGTTTGTCTTCTGTTTTCTGATTATATTAAACTGTGGAGGTTTCAGAGGCGTCTGGACTCTGTGCGATCAGGACGTTTCGGCTTTCATCTAGAAGTCCGGTTTAATCTGACGGTACCGGCCTGAGACGCTGGGAGTTGGATAAGTCCAGCCCCAAAAGGAGGGGTTAAGAATGAACGTGCCTTTGTTTAGAGCTAACATCTTTATGGGGAGCTGATGTTATGTCTCTATTTCTTTGGATTTCAGCCAGTGCCGCGGGGACATTTACCCTGAGGTATTGGTGTGAACTGGGGAAAAGTCCAATTTCACTTTTGAACCAAACGAAGAAACAAATCAGCCTTCAAAGTCAAACAGGAAGAACACGACACAAGGAAAATTCCTGCACCATATTTGTTCTAAATGGTGTCATTTGGTTGTATTTTTGTGGGTGATGCCGTGGAATCTTTTTTATCAAAAACCCTGCACTGTTGTAACTTGTCTAACGTGAGCTGAATCTTAAACCACCGTTTCTGTTCAAAGATTCAAAAGATTCACTTTCTTCACAAAATAACTTTCCTCTTCCCTTTTTCCAAACGTCGGCTTTGCTAAAACGCTGAGAAGCCACTGCAGGTCCCACCCACAGACCTGAGGGCCACAGTCTGACTCCAGGAGCAGGTCTTTGAACGCCTCGTGAAAACACAGGAGAGAGTGAGACAGAACAGGACAGCATGGAACACAGCACCCAGAGGAGTACCCAGAGGAGCACCCACTAGAGCACCCAACAGAGCACCCAGAGAAGCACCCACTAGAGCACCCAGCAGAGCACCCAGAGGAGCACCCAGAGGAGCACCCAGAGAAGCACCCACTAGAGCACCCAGCAGAGCACCAACAGAGCACCCAGAGGAGCACCCAGCAGAGCACCAACAGAGCACCCATCAGAGCACTCAGCAGAGCACCCAGCAGAGCACCCAGAGAAGAACCCAGAGGACCACCCACCAGAGCACCCATCAGAGCACCCAGAGAAGCACCCAGAGGAGTACCCAGAGAAGCACCCAGAGGACCACCCACCAGAGCACCCATCAGAGCACCCAGAGAGCACTCATGAGGCGGGCGTAGCTGAGGATGGCTGAGATGTGCGGGTGAAGCGCAGCCCAATGACCCAGAGCCCAGATCTCATACTCACCTCCTATCCCAGGGCGGAAGTTTCTGGCATAGCCCTTCATTAAATCGTCCAGGTTTGGCAACCAGGAGATTTCTATGTCTGTACCTACATAGTCCCCAATGTCACTCAGCATGGCCCTGTGGAGAGACAGAGACAGAGACAGAGAGACAGAGACAGAGAGACAGAGACAGAGAGACAAAGACAGAGAGACAAAGACAGAGGGGAAGATTAAAGAGGGAGTATTACACTTCTATGGGGTATTAAAGGGTCCATGTTACACTATTTTATGTTCTAATGTGTTGTAATGAGTTGTGTTTTGTTTCGTTCACACATGTTTAACACACAAACCCTGCATAATTAGACTGAGCTCTTCTCTCAAACTGAAAACACTCTGTTCCACCTTGTGATGTCATCATGTGGTAATACAGGAAGTGCTCCACTGTGTTTTTAAACTCCACACACCTTCACTAGAATCATTTGGATCATTTCAGACGTGGAATTTCCGATCTCTGCTGAACTAAAGGTAAAAGGAGCTGTTCAAACTGTTGAAAACTACCACTTCATGACATCACAACGTGGAACAGACTAATAATAAAAGATTACTCAAACATGTGAATGAAATTCCAGGCATGTTTTTGAGGAGGGAACAGCGTTTTAACATGGACAAGTGCAGATTTTGTGTAATACAGAACCTTTAACTGTAACATGTAAAATATTTAGATCACCATGTTTCCTTTTATTGTTTTGAAAATTCTAAACTCGCCGAAAACAACATATTAACATGTTTTATAAGTTTTATTTTTGTTTTTGATACTCTCACTCTCCCCTCTCTTTACTCCCGGCGCTAAATCACTTCCCCTTCGGAGCGTTTTCACAGCACAATCCCACTAATGAAACTGTTGATCTGACCCATAGCTTAGCATGGCGGCATCTCCATGTCGTCATGGAGATAGTGGAGTTTAATGTCATAATGTGGAGCATTCTACGCAAAGCCAAAACATCGGTGGTGATCTTTTAAAATTAAGGTCCTGGAGAAAGTCATCAAAAGTTTAACAGACTTACTAACTTGGAACTCTAACAGCACTTTTAAGTCCGCCACACACTACAGGATTTTTCGGTCTTAAACGATTATTAAATGTGCAACAAAAAGCGCAGACCACAGACACGAGGAGAATCTTATGAGATTTTAAATCTCCAATCGCAAAGACTTCAGCAGGACACGACTGTGGACCACAGGCTAAAGCTGTGAGTTCGATCACGTCATCTGTTTCCTACAGTAAAACCACTCGCTCTGAGACTCTGAAGTGTTCAAAGATCAGAGCTCTGCACTTTAGTTTAGACACAAGTCAAAACTGTGTTATTATTATTTGTGAAATGTGGAGCAAAACTTCAGATCCAGGATTTTTAAAACATAAAAGATAAAGTCCACAGGAAGTAGAGTCACTGTCACTAATCTGCAGCTTCACCTCGATCCGTCGCTGTGGATGTAACAGACACACGTGAGGAACGACTCTGGACTTTTAAAGAACGCAGAAAACTGGATTCACAGAGCGGGTTTGTGGACTGGGGTCATTATTTGTGGAGGACAAATTCTATGGATAATGTGGATGAGACGCTGCAGTTTAAATGTACAATGAGAGGTGAGGAATAAAGTCTTCTCATTATTTTTTAGATAGATTTTTAGTTTGTATCTTGTGTCTCTGTGTCCGTCTCTCCGTCTGCCCCTGATGCTCTGGTTTATCGGCTGTTCTCGTAGCGTTGCTCATGTTTGGTGGTTCTGCTCTGACAGAGCAGCTCAGAGTCACAAAGACACCAAACACGAGGAGCACAGCGGCTTCATAATCGCGCACGAAGACACAAAGTCGGGGAGAAGCAAATCGCAGCCTAAATCGGGCAAATTCTCCTGCGTGTGTGTCGGCCTTTACTTGAGAAAAAGTTCTGGCTAATCTTCCAAACTTGACTAAGTACTTTTTATTTCCACTTGAGTCGTATTGTTTTGCTGTAATTTTACTCTTACCTGAGTAAATTTCTGGCTACTCTACCCACCTCTCAAACCTAAATCATGTATTTTTATTGTATCCTTTTTGCTGTAGTACTGGAGCTGAGCTGTGCAGTGTCGAGCCGTGTGTTCATCACATTTCTGCAAACGCCAAGTCACACCATCCAATCATATTTTTAGAATCAATGAAAATTCGTATTAAAACATAAATCCGGAGCAGCAGAGCCAAGGCCTATTCCCAGTGACTTCCTTTTTCCAAATCTAAAATTAGCAGGACTTGTTTGTTTGGGGACATGTTTGGGGACAGGTGGCGTCGCTCAGAGGAGGCGCCAGCAGCTCACGCGAAAGAACAGGACCAAAACTCACAAATGTGCTCACATCACAGGATTAGAATCTCCGTGGTTTAAAGAGAGCGGAGGACAGGGGAGAAACTACAGGTATATGGTGGAATTTACTGTTTAAAAGTCTGATATTACACGAAACTGACTCTTGTGCAGCTTTAAGTCGTGTTCTAATGTTGTTTCCTCCTCAAAAACAGACCTGGAGTTGTGTTTTGTTTCATTCACATGTTTGAGGAACTTTTTATTATTAGTCTGTTCCACCTTGTGATGTCATGAAACGGTAGTTTTCAAGTGAACCATTACCTTTTACCTTTTGTTTATTAGACTTTGGCAATTCCAGAGCTGAAATTACCCAAATGATTCTAGTGAAGGTGTATGGAGTTTAAAAACGCAGTGGAGCACTTCCTGTATTACCACATGACATCACAAGGAGTGTTTTGAGAGAAGATTTGTGTGTTAAACGTGTGTGAATGAAACAAAACACAACTCCAGGTCTGTTTTTGATGAAGAAACAGCAGAAAATAGTAGCGATGGTCTGACAACACTGATGCGCCGGGACGGGCCTGGAGATACTGGGACAACCAAAACACCGTCTATCCAAACCTCTTCCGGCTTTCCTTACAATTTCTCTGCACTCCGGCCTCATCTGTGCCGTGTGAGCGGGTGTTTTCTACAGCTGGAGAAGTTGGATCAAAAAAGCGTAATAGACTCAATTTCAAAACGTTGGAAAAACGTATTTTTTTGAATAAAAAAAAAAAAAATCTCAGTCCACAAGCATCCTCATTCTCAACATGTTCACTTTATGTTATGATACATGTTCACATTATTTACTGACTGTATCTAAAAATATTAAAGATGTTTTAAATTTAAATGAAGATCTGAAATGATACGATATAAAATACAATGACTTAAATTATATTATTGTATATTTTAGGTCATCAAATCAGAGTCAGTCGAGTTTATAAACTGGGATGCCTGTAGGGATTTTTAAGATCCAGCAGGTGTCAGTATTGAGTGACACAGTATTGACACAGTATCGACACAGGATCGGCACAATATCGACACAGTATCGACACAGTTTGGCAGTGTGTCGGAACGCTTCATGACGCTTCATCTTCCACTAGAAAACAGAGTAATAAAGGTCGTTTAACTGTCAGACTGCAGATGTTTTCACCTGGTTTCTGGTTCATTTCTCTGTAATTCCAGGGCCCTTCCACATGAAACAAAAACCGGCACAAAGTTCAGCCTCTTTTCTGTCCGGAGAAATAAACTAAAGGTTTTTTTCCACAATCGCTTCAGAAAGTCGTGTTGTTATTCAGTGTTGGGTTTTTAATTATCACCAAATAAACACAACTAACTTCTAAAATGTTTTCCGATCACAGGGAATTCCAGTTGCCGTGGACACGTTCAAGCTCCAAGGACGACCGGAACACGCCGTCGTCAACGTGCTAACTGTAGGCTCTGCTCCGTCTGAAGCTCTGTTAGACTTTAATCTGGGCTTTGTTTTAACGCAATCTGAACTTGGTTGGAAGTACAACAGGTGAGCTGATTTCTACTGTTTAACAAGTTTCTCTCTCACGTAAAATTACAGTCACAAGCCTCGAGCATTAGCCAAAAGTTTTTCAGTTAGTCGCTCGTAGCTTTTGTTGAAAATCAAACTCCTAAACACGACCATGAATGCTCTACTGATCACAGGCTCCTGAAAACGCGCTTTAAATCCATTTTGTTTTTTCTTGAGTTTTCAGACGTCCCTACAACTTTCTGGGCAGTGTTTGTGGATGTGTTGTGGCACATTGTGTCTCCGTGGCAACTGCTGAACATTTGGCCATTAGAGCTACATGTAGAACACCCCCATAGCGCAATGTCACCACAGAGTATCAAGAGACCCCTGCCCTCCATCTGAAATTATGGCATTTTCATAAATTCCAGAACAACCTATAGCAAAAAATAAAAAAAATCTGAAAGAATGACAAAAATTCAGCCGTCTCTTCACGCCTGTCTTCACCTCTTCTCTCCCCATCCCTCCATCACGTTGTTGATTATATTATTTAAGAATATTTACAGTCTGAATCCTGATATTTTTGCGGTAGAACTCTTCATCTTCTGTTTATGGTCTCTTTTCGAGCTCGTCCAGACTCGTATCGTCCTTTTTTTTTACTGCGGAAGAGTCCAGGTAATGCTGATAATAAAACTGAAACAAACGTGAACAACAACGATCGTCTTTCAAAGGATTTCTGCTTCTTTTTGTGGGTCATTTTGCTCCTCGCTTTCCCTCTATCTCTCCTCTCCCTCTTCCCCCTCTGACTTCTTCTCTCTCCCCTCTCTCCGTGCCTCTCTTTCTCCCTCCTCTCTCTCCCTCTCCCCTCTTCCCTCTCCTCCTCTTCTCTCCTCCCACCCTCCTCCTCTCCTCCCTCTCCTCCCTCCCCTACTCCTCCTCCCTCTCTCCCTCTCTTCGTTTCCTCCCTCTCCTCCTCTCTTCCGTGGGCTCAGGTCCAGATTATCGTATTGGACCTGGTCAGGTCCAGATTATGGTACAGTAATGGCGTTGAAACGGTGGCCCACTGCTCTGTTCTTTATATTTCATAACGTCCTTCTAAAGCTCTGAGGAAACCCCGGTCTGGAGTCTGGACCGGAGCCGATGGTCACAGACCGGACCGGATAAACCTGGGAGGGCACCTGACTTTATTCTTGTAAATGAGTGAACTGAAGGGGCGATACATTGTTCCATTATCACGAGCCGTTATGTTGGACGGTTTCTCAGATATCGGTATCGGTTATGTCGATATCGCAAGAAAATACATAAATTTCAAAATATATTTGGAAAAATACAGATAGAAAAATGCAGATTGTAATGAGGAGTTTCCTTTTTAAGTCTCACATTAGACTTGGGTTGGTCTTGGTTTTGTCTTTGTTTTTATTTTTGACCCAGTTTGACTAACAATTTTTATTTTATTTTTTTAAAATAACTATTTAAATTATTATTATTTTGCCAAAATAGTATATTAAAATATTGCAATAATATCATTATCACAATACAAAATATACTTATCAAATATCCTCTGTAGCTGTAGTTACATTAATTACGGTATGCTGCTAAACAATATCTATATAAATTAAAATAAAATGACAAATTAAGAACATTTGCATTTACAACATTATATTTGAATCAACCAATGGAATAAGGTTTTGTTTTTTGGTTGTTGTTTTTTTTGGGGGGGTAATTAAAATATTAAAATGTAATTTGATTTTGTCTGATTACAAATAAAAAATTGATAGCAAAAAAAAGGAATAAGTGTGTTTTTCTTAATTCAAGCAACATTAAATTTGATTTCTTATTTTAAGTACAAAAACTCTTGTTCCATTGTAGATCATTTTACTTGTCCAGTGAAATTTACTCAAATCCTGATGAAACTTTCTTATTTCAATCATAATTTGGCTGGATTTCTGTTTTTGTATGTTTGTGTATATTTGGCACAATTGTTTTTTCTAATCTGCCCCAGTGTCTGTGCCGTTAGTTTGTCCTCGGTGCATCAGATTTGTCCTTTTGAAAATATAAAACAGAAGAGACATTAGTCCAAAAAGAGACTGGAGTTTGCTGTGACGACCCGACTGCAGGACACGGAGGAGGGACACTTTTGGACCGATACGAAAAAAGTCCCATTGACAGAACCTTTCCTGAATGTGTTTAGAACGAACTGGATCAGAACAAGAGCACAGAGACTAGAATACACCCATGGACCTGGTTTAGACCTGGTTTAGACCTGGTTTAGACCTGGTTTAGACCTGGACCACTGAGGGATTACACACATATAAGACACATGGGAAGAGAAAAGAAAGTTCTTCCATTTAATGCTGAAAATCACATTCTGTTGTCTAAAGAAAGTTCTTGTATAATCATGGTGGTATTAAGTATCGAGTCTATTCCTTAGTATTGAAATTGAGTTTGAAATTTGAGTGTCGTGACAACACAGTCTTAAAGGTGCACTGTGTAACTTTTCGTTTGGGGGTCCGTCACCTGCTTGTTTCTATGGATACGTCACTGCTCTGTCTGGAATGTTCCACAGTGTGACATTAAACAGCTCTACTTTACATTTATTCAATCACAGGTGGTTTTAGAGCTCAAAAATACCTAGAAAAACAGACATTCTGACTGTGAGCGGAGTCGCCTCTCCACAGATCTGACCTGTAAATCTGTAACATTACAGACGTAGCAATAACATCTCCATGGAGACAAGCGTTTGATGGATCCTCCACCAGAAAAGTTACACAATGCATCTTTAAGTGCAGGCGTGTCAGCATGAGTGTACTGTAGATGTGTTGTGTAGATGTAAATATGTTGTGTTACTGTGTTGGACTTACGACATTTGTCTTGATGATAATGTTGTTGATTAATTGTAATAATATTGATGAATTTAGTAAATGTCCAAACTATGGCCCGTGGGCCAAATGCGGCCCTCAGACAAATTTTTCTTGGCCCTCAGGCTTCCAGGTGAATTGGCCCAAATGACCTTGAGCATTTTGACTACAAGTTTTTTTGAAAATCTACCTTGATAAGACAATATTTAATATTTATTGTTGTGGTTTTGTGGATCTCAGCATGAATAAAGGACTGATCGCTCATTCTAACGTGTTAAACATGAATATTTCAATTATTCACTGTACTGAGCCCCAGTCTGTGGCCCTCGATCGGCCCTCTGCTTCATCTGTGTTTAGACATGTGGCCCTGGATGTTTTAGAGGATATTGATGACAAAGAAATGTTTAGAAGCTAATGATGAATCTGAAATCTTGTATTTACGGAAATTAGAATGAATGAATTTTGTTTGTTTTAAACGTTTAATGAATTGGATCGTGTTTATTTTAAGGAGACGCTGTTCCTGATGAAATGTTCTTGTTAGAGTTGGTCTGATGTAAATAGAACTTTAAAGTATTTTGTACCTGCCTGAGGACTGCAGATGGAAAGTAGGTTGTAGCTAAATCTGGCGCAGAGCATCTTTTCTCAGAGATTAATGTTTTCTGCGCACTGTCCTTGTTTTAAATAAAATAAATAAAAAAGTGCAGTTCGGGTCAGATACACGGAAAAACGCCGACTTTGGAGAATTTCTTTAATCGGCTGTAGCGTTTCCTCTTCTGTTTATCTACGCGAGTGCTCTGACATTGTGTGGACAGAGCCAGAGTGTGTGTGCGCGTGTGTGTGAGTGTGTGTATGTAAGAGTGTGTGTGTGTGTGTGTGTTTGTGCGTTTAAGCTGATGGCGTGTGATAGTGTCAGCCGTATATATGCAGAGGAGTGATGCTGTAGTGCAGAGCCGCTCTAATCCTGTGTGTCCTGTGTGTCCTGCTCACAGACTAAAGAAGACGACTAAAGGGACTGTGACGTCACCGACCGCGTTCAGCTCCAGTCAAATGAAGCTCACTGAGGCCAGCAGTTAGAGGAGCGAATATGGAGCCCAGTCCCTTATTGCTGGTAGATGTTGAGTCCTCTGATCTGAAGGTTAGTGGTTGGAATCCTACTCTGAACATAAAAAAAACCATAAAAGAGTCTCCCATATGAATGCTGTCATTGTGTCCTTGGGCAAGACGCTCCTGTTCTTGCTTGTAAATGTGTGTGTGAATGGGTGAGTGCTGTGGAAAAGCGCTATATAAACATGTTCAGACCAAAATGAGGAGCCTGACAGCAGCAGGTACAGAGGGAGGAGTCACGCTTTTTCAATAGAATAGAAGTGAATTGGGTGAGTCGATGGAGCCGGAAGCGCCCCCCATGTTCACTTCCTATTTGGAACGCGGCACCTGGTGGGTCTGTGTGCTGGAGTGTGATCCAAAAAGAGAGACAGAGGAGTGATGCTCGGGGCAGGGCTGTGTTTAATCCTGTGTGTCCTGTGTCTCTGTCTCTCTGTCTCTCTGTCTCTCTGTGTCTGTCTCTCTGTCTCTGTCTCTCTGTCTCTGTCTCTCTGCCTCTCTGTCTCTCTGTGTCTCTGTCTCTCTGCCTCTCTGCGTCTCTGTCTCTCTGCGTCTCTGTCTCTCTGTCTCTCTGTGTCTCTGTCTCTCTGCCTCTCTGTCTCTCTGTCTCTCTGTCTCTCTGTGTCTCTGTCTCTCTGCCTCTCTGCCTCTCTGTCTCTCTGTCTCTCTGCCTCTCTGCTTCTCTGTCTCTCTGTCTCTCTGTCTCTCTGTGTCTCTGTGTCTCTGTCTCTCTGCCTCTCTGTCTCTCTGTCTCTCTGTGTCTCTGTCTCTCTGTCTCTCTGTCTCTCTGTCTCTCTGTGTCTCTGTCTCTCTGCCTCTCTGCCTCTCTGTCTCTCTGTCTCTCTGTGTCTCTGTCTCTCTGCCTCTCTGCCTCTCTGCCTCTCTGTCTCTCTGTCTCTCTGTCTCTCTGCTTCTCTGTCTCTCTGTCTCTCTGTCTCTCTGTGTCTCTGTCTCTCTGCTTCTCTGTCTCTCTGTGTCTCTGTCTCTCTGTCTCTCTGTCTCTCTGTGTCTCTGTCTCTCTGCCTCTCTGTCTCTCTGTCTCTGTCTCTCTGCCTCTCTGTCTCTCTGTGTCTGTCTCTCTGTCTCTCTGTCTCTCTGCCTCTCTGTCTCTGTCTCTCTGTCTCTCTGCCTCTCTGTCTCTCTGCGTCTCTGTCTCTCTGCCTCTCTGCGTCTCTGTCTCTCTGCGTCTCTGTCTCTCTGTCTCTCTGTGTCTCTGTCTCTCTGTGTCTCTGTCTCTCTGCCTCTCTGTCTCTCTGACTCTCTGTCTCTCTGCCTCTCTGTCTCTGCCTCTCTGTCTCTCTGTGTCTCTGTCTCTCTGCCTCTCTGCGTCTCTGTCTCTCTGCTTCTCTGTCTCTCTGTCTCTCTGTCTCTGTCTCTCTGTCTCTGTCTCGCTGTCTCTCTCTGTCTCTCTGTCTCTCTGTCTCTCTGTGGTCTCCTCCTGTCCTCTGTCTTCTCTCTCTCTCTCTTTACAGGCCTCTGACAGGAAACCCCATCGGCCATGAAACACTGCGGTTAGTTTCTACTCAAACATGTTTGAATTACTTATAAAACCAGAGATAAATTCTGCCGATATTTAGGAAGACCCGACACAGCAGTTACTAAATCGACTTTGTGAATGAGACAAAATTAAATCTGATTCATTGCACGACCCTGTCCTGTCCTGTCTTGTTTGTCCTGCATCTGAGACTTGAGCTTTAGAAATTATTTGTTTTTTCACCCCTCATAACTTTACCTGAGGAACTTCTGGAACATGTTGTTTTAAAAGTACTTTTATGACTTCAGACTTTTACTTCTGTTTGAGTGCATCTGTTTTTGCTCTGTCACATCAGTAAAAGTCATAGTTACTCCTCCAACCGTGAATATAGAAAAACTCTATACAGCTGTGATCACACTTGGTTTAGTCCTGGTTTGGTCTTGGTCTGTGTTTAGTCCTGGTTTAGGTAGGACCAAGTCTTAAAAAGTGGTTTATACAGCACTTTTCACACACACCAGTGTGCTCAGACCGCAGGGACGCACCACGTGTCTTGGGAGATGAAATCGCACCGCCAACCCATGGGTCAGAGGATCTCACTGCTCGGACAGTGATGTTTGTGCTGTGAGCTTTGGATCAGAGGCGACTGAGCTGCTGCCCCGGTCTGAGGTCTGAGGTCTGAGGTCTGAGGTCTGAGGTCGGCTCATGTCTCAAGTCCTGTGCTCTGAGTGACAAATCTTTAAAGTCTTTTCACACATTACAGAATAAGGCTCCTACTTTTTACATGATCCCATTCCTGTACATGGTCCTTTTTTTAAATAGTTCCGGTCACAAAAAGAGCAGTTTGGTTTTACACTGAATATAACTTTAAGCATCTTCAGAGACGCGTTTAGTTACAAGGCTCCAGGTCAAGTCCAAGGTCTGGTCCAGTCTCAGGGACTGAGTCTGTCCTTCCCTGATCCCGTCTCTGGTTTACTTCTGATCAGTTTATTTTCTTTAAAAAATAAAAATTGTGTTTGTGTTTGCAATATAACTATAATTTATGACACACTTTTTAGATGTTATCCATGCATGTTTGAGTAATCTAGCGATCTCTTCAGGGCCCTGTACAAGCCCACACCTCTTGTACAATGCTCAGCCCACTCAGAGCGCGAAACTAATTAAATCCATTGTTTTCAGTGACTTTACAGTAACACGGTGATCTAATTACATATTATATAATTATGATCTAATATGGCTATGTTTATTATTATTATTATTATTATTGTTATTATTAATACTCCATAGAGTCTAATAATCTTTAATAACAGTTTTTCTTCATGTTTTATTTGAACTTTCGCTGCATCAAAACAATGTATTTAACCAAAGAAGTTTATATTTCCAAACACTGAAACCCCACGATATTTTAGATTTTTGTCGATACGATTTCGTGTATTTTTACGTCCCACTGGCCACACTTCGTTACTACGCATTTCGCATAGACTTTCTGCACTCGGAGGACATTTCCAAAAGCACGTGAACCGTACGGCAGGTTTGTTCGTTTAATTTCAGGAATAAATAAAAAAAATGATGCACCTGCTGTTTACGTAGGTCCAGGTGGAGTCAGTGCACATTTTGGAGAAACACTAAAGGACATTTCGATCACCTTCAGATTTTATTTTGAATTGTCCCGTTTGCGTAAAAATGATGTTGACTTGAACTCCGTGACTCACCTGCTAAACCTGTCTCCTCCGAGGAACAGCAGCGCGAGAACCCACGGCAACAAAGTTGGCACGTCCATTGTCACGCGGGTGGGACGGTGTCCACGCAGTTACAATCCCGAAAAATGTTCCGTAGTGGACGTGGGAGAAAGACGTGACGCCGGGGTTCAGTGCGCTCTCCTCGGGTTCCGTTGGCGCGTGTGGAGCGGTGAGGAGCGCTGCTGGAGGCGGTGCTGGAGAGCCATGATCCGGGCGCACACGAGCCGAGCCGAGCCGAGCCGAGTGGAGGAATCCGGAGGTCTGAGCGCAGGCACGACTCTGGAGAGAGAGAAAGAGAGAAAAAGAGAGAGACTAATCTGAGCTGCGATCGTCACGGCTCATCCACGGAGGCGGGAGGGAGGAGGGCTGATGGAAAGGAGGGAGGGCGTAAGAAGAGCCATAATTGGGAATCTGTTATGTAAGAATCACATATTTGGTTATGCAATGAGCTGACGCGGTGTCGGTAAGCTACGGGAGTTTGCGGGACATGATCCAAACCTGCGCGACGGGCGTGATGAGGTCACGGCTCCCACGGCGTCACCTGCGCGTTTCCACTGTTCACCCGCAGCGTGGGCCTAATGACGCGGGCTATTTTTAACCAAACACACACCGTTTAGACTGACACACAAAAGCACAGTCTGCTGATTAAACACGTTTTACCCGCCGAAGAAAGATGTGGGAGGGCATCTGATGTACAAGTGTGGGGATGGGAGGGCATCTGGTGTACAAGTGTGGGGATGGGAGGGCATCTGATGTACAAGTGTGGGGATGGGAGGGCATCTGGTATACAAAGTGTGGGGAGGGGAGGGCATCTGACACACAGGCGGAGGACAAAAGGACGGGTGATGTTGTGATATGGGAGGGCATCTGACACACAGGCGGAGGACAAAAGGACGGGTGATGTTGTGATATGGGAGGGCATCTGACACACAGGCGGAGGACAAAAGGACGGGTGATGTTGTGATAGGGGAGGGCATCTGGCACACAGGTGATGTCAGGCGTCCACCTGAGACTCACCGTTACATAACTCTCACTCACCACTGTCCTCATACCTGTGGGACGATCAAACTCACTACGAGAGAAGCGGGGGATGAGGAGAGAGAGAGAAGGAGAGATGGATGGAGAGATGAAGAGACAGAGAGATGGAGAGACAGAGGGATAGAGAGAAACAGAGATGGAGAGAGACAGAGATGGAGAGAGACAGAGATATATATATATAGAGAGAGAGATTGAGAAAGAAACTGACAGGCAGAGAGAGAGAGACAGACAAGTAACAGCAGAGAGATGAATGGATGGATAAATAGATGAATAGATGGATGGATGGATGGATAAATAGATGAATAGATGGATGGATGGATGGATGGATGGATAAATAAATAGATGGATGAATAGATGGATGGATAAATAGATGGATGGATGGATGGATGAATAGATGAATAGATGGATGGATGGATGGATGAATAGATGGATGAATAGATGGATGAATAGATGGATGGATGAATAGATGGATGGATGAATAGATGGATGGATGAATAGATGGATGAATAGATGGATGGATGAATAGATGTATACGTCTCTCTCCAGTAGGACTGATTTCTCTTCCGGGTTAATCCTCAGATCCTCGTGTTTCTTTTCTCTGATAACAGCAGCAGTTCTGGGTCTATAAGCGGAAACCCTCTGGGTCATGTATTAATACTGATATGGACCATAGACGTGTGGATTATATACGTACAGTGTGTGATTATAGAGCTTAAACAGAGGCCGGACCTCGGCCCTCAGGAGGTCGTCACTAACATGAGCCATGACAGTGACATGTTGTTTTTTTATTTTAGAGGTGTTTTTTTAAATGACATTTTTTGTAAGTCAGCCTCACTTTTTCATTGCTTAGTCATAACATAAACTCTCACCAGCGTCAAAACAATGAGATTTACTGCTTTTTTTTTTTTTTTTTAAATAAAGAAATACAATTAATGTTATGCAGAACTGAGTTAAGCATTTTGGCCCCTCCACAATATTTTCTGTTTCTCATGTGGCCCTTAGAAAAAATAATTACCCACCCCTGTTGTAGACTGCATAAAATAATAATAATAATAATAATAATAATAATAATAATAATAATAATAATAATAATAATAATAATAATAATAAATAAATAAATAAATAAAAAAAACAAAAGTTCAATTAAAACATTTAAATTAAAATTTACATATACGGTCTACGCTTGGCACGAGCTGACGTTCCACGTGGAGCTGCGCACGCCCCGCCCCTCACGCGTCTCCATAGCAACCGGATTAAACAAGAATCGAGCCGCGGAACAGAACGGACGAATGCAAAGAGTTTGGCTTGATTTTACGTTTACTAAAATAAACAAATGTGCACGTAATTGAAAACGGGCACAGTTTAAAGATAATTCTCGCTTACAGACAGGCCGTTAATGAGACAGAACACGGGTAAAAGTGCGAAAAATAACGAAAAATACATCGGGAAGGCGCTTCAGCAGCACACGTGAGCCACTTTTTATGTTAAAAATACAATAATTAACGTTATTTATCTCTATAACTATACTACAGTACAACGAAATGTCATATTATTTAGCTAGTTAACTGTTATCTACTTTTGTGGTTGATATTAACTCTAGTTTAGCTATAATACACATGTATTTCTAGTTTGCAAACAACTTTTTACGCGCTAGTAAGCTAAACTACTGGCGTTTTAGCTGCACTGCCTTCATTATTCAGTTAAAGTTAAATACAGTCTGCCTAGGGTCACCAGATTTTTATTTTTTTCCTGGTTTGTGGTGGTTGGCAGTAATAAAATTGTGAAATGAGTGCGTAATGAAGTAAAATTGTTCTGCACTGGGCCCATTTATGACTTATTCATGACACGTGAGTCAGTATAGTCACGTTTTCTTTGTGTTTTGGTAATTTTTAAGAAGCTTTTTTTGTATTTTACCTCAACAAATGACAGTTAATGCCTCTTTTTTACTGTTAGCAGGGATCAAATTGGTCAAAAATAGGGACATTTCTTGTATAAATCACTGGTTTTGGATAAATCTGCTGAGACAGGGGACACAGGACTCAAAACTGGGACTGTCCCGGGTCAATAGGGACGTCTGGTCACCGTAAATCTGCAGCAGAACATTATTTGGTGGAAGAACTCTTAATGAATATTAATGGATATTTATAATGAATTCAAATGTGGTGTTTGACAAAGGAATGGGCTGTTTTTGAAATACTCAGCGTCCATGTGAAGCCTGTTTGTAATAATATAACATTTATTTGCTGAGCGAGTGTGCTAATACATTTTTATTTTATTTTTTATGAAACTTACTTCAGCTGAAAACATGAAGCAGGAGGACAGGAGTTCTGATGAGGACTCCTCTTCATCCATCAGCTCCGACTGGCTGGCAATGTCCGAGTGAGTAAAATACACAGTACTTTCCATCAGCTGACACTTTGCTATGACGTTATGTTGGGGGTGCTCTACGTGTATGTCTATCGCAGAATGTTCAGCTGTTAATATGGTGACACAATGCACACAAACGTTGTAAGATAGTCTGAAAACTCGAGAAAAAATACTGAAAAATTGATTTTAACGTCACATTTTCAGGAGTCTGTGATCAATAGAAGCACGCACGGTCCAGCTTCAGGTTTCAGTTTGTCCGTCGCTCTCACGTTTTTGTTGAAAATCAAACTCCTAAACTGGACCATGAACGCTCGGACTGATCACAGGAAAATGAAAATGTGCTGTTTAAATCCACTTTGTATTTTCTCTTGAGTTTTTGGACTATCTTAAAACGTTTTGGGCAGTGTTTGCTAATATCTGCATTGTGTCTTCACGGTAGCTGTTGAACGTTCCACCATACACATACACGTAGAACACCCCCATGAATGTGTGTGTGTGCGTTGTGTCGTGTGCAGCAGCGACAGTGTGGAGCAGGAGGCCGGGTCTGACCAGAGGACCGTGGAGAGGTGTGTGGACACAGCGCGGATGTTCAAGCTGAGGAGAGCCCTGAGCCAGCTGGACCTGTACCACCAACAGAAGGCGCAAGACGTGCACACGGCCAGGTCACATGTCCACCCACTCTGCACCATAGACTGTATGTAAATGGACATAGCTAACCCGCTATTCTATTGAAAAAACGTCGCCCGTCTCTCTGTAACTGCTGCTGTCAGAGCCGTCTTTTGGTCTTAAAATGTTCGTATTAACCCGCTCTACTTGATCCTGTTTTTATTTCATTATTTTGTCCGTAAATAATAAAGATATGAACAGTAATAACAGACAAATCAAGCGCCTTCTTTTCCCGATGTGGCTCCCGCTAGCGTTAGAAACAGGTTTGATTGACAGCTCCCTGCCAAACCAGTGGCGTTGGCAGGAAAGTGTGTTACCTTCAACCGCCTCGCTCCTGACTGGCTTTTTGGTTGATATGATACTCGCGATCAGAAATCCAAATATGGAACTTGTCTCCAAAGTATAACTGCTTCATAACTGAGTCAATGAGCTTCGTTTGACTGGAGCCATCACACTCATGTCACACTCAGTCCACTTCTTTACACAGTCTACGCTCTGCACTCTGCTCATGCTGCTGAAGGGGATGATGTCCAGATAGTTTACGATCAGGTTCTACAGTTTGATGAAGCCTTTATTTCAAATCGAGGGCAGGGACCTATGCGAGATTCCCTTTGTCATTATTTGTTGTTGATTCGCGCCATAAACTTGCCATATTAATCCTACATTTTAAAAGTCCTAAATAAGTCAGTTTAGGATCTTGACTCCTGTGAACTTTTAGCCAGGTTATAATGTTGTTACTTCCTGTAGTTTAATTTGCCACAAGAACTCCAGTTGTAATGTCTGTGTGTAAAAGTGCGTTACTGATGCTGTGCTGTGTAAATAACTGTGTTTGTGTTTGCAGAGAGCAGCAGAGAGCGTGTCGTGAGCACATCGAGGAGCTGATGGGGCAGAGGGAGAGGCTGGAGGAGGAGATGGACAGTCAGAGGGCGGCAGACAACAGGTACAGCGCCACCTGTAGGGCGGTCGGGTCATTACGCACACTGTACTGTATACTGAGGCTGTGTTTGTGTGTTTGTGTGTGCAGTGCAGGGCTGTTCAGACTCAGAGCTCAGCACCGGAGACTCTGTGAGGAGCTGCGGAGGGAGGAGGAGCTGGAGCTGGAGCTGAAAGAGGCGCTCAACAAGTACCAGTAAGAGCACTGACTTAGACCATTACCTTTTGGATATTTCATGGCAAAACACAATGAAGTTAATAGGGAAATGTGTCTCTTATCCTCATCTGAGAGTCTGATTCATCACATTTAAGAATCTGAAAACCATCAATAGCTCCGCTTCATATTGTCTGACAAGCTTCTCAATGCACCACAGTGTTTATTCACATTCTTACATTCATCATAATATAGCCACAGCTGCCCCAAAACTGACAAAACAATGGATTCAACTACAAACCTTAATATGTAACACTGGTCTTTTTGCATAAAATAAATTATATTATTAAAAAGAAACATAATTCTATAGATCTTTGCCTTTGTGAAAGTTTATCGTGACTAACTGTTGTGTTTTTCCTCAGACTGGAGCTGTGTGAGGCTGAGGTGGAGCTGGCCAAGGTCTCGTCTCTGAGACAGGAGCTCCACCAAGACGAGCAGAGCTTCAACCTCCACAAACAGCAACAGAGCTCCAGAAGACTGCAGCGGGAGAGGCAGGCCTGCTCCAACCGCCAGGCCAAGACCCAGAGCCAGAGCCAGAGCCAGACCAAGAGCCACTCTAAGGACCAACAGACCAAGGAGTATGCACTATTTATCAATGAGATATATCTAGGTTTAATTTTGGAGGGTTTTAAGGGGTCATGTACAGTTCGCTTTTAGGTTTTAAAATGATCCAGTGTCATATTAAAATATACCTGGAGTTGTATTTTGTTTGAATACAACTTTCCTGAACCATTGACTATTAAGGATGAGGTGTAATAAGATAAGATAAGATAAGATAAGATAAGATAATCCTTTATTTGTCCCACAATGGGGAAATTGCAGTGTCACAACGCAAGTTACAGAAACAGTAGGAAAATAAGAGCATCAAAATCAAGATAAATAATAATAAGTATTTACAATCAACTAAAAACACAACACTGTAAAGCTCAAAGGCACAGGAACATTGCACAATAAGTGTTTTTGATTCTGAGATGATTGTGTACAGTGCAGTGATGGACAGTGGTGGGTAAATAAATAAGTAGCAGGTAAAGTGACTTTAAATAATATTGCACATTGTTATTATTACTATGGAGATGACACATGGTTGCTATGGGGATGACACATGATAATGCAAAATCAACTTTCTGAGCTTTCTGTTACCTCATCAAAAACCTGTTTTAGATGTCATCCGTCCATGTTTGAGTAATCTAGCGATCTCTCCTGGGCCCTATTCAAACCCTGCTTACAGTTAGCAGTATGATTCTCTTCACTGCTCCGCCCACACGTCTACATCACCCATGCAGATGCGCGGACATTTTTCATAAATCTACAAAAGCATGATAAAAACAATACTATACAACTTCACAAACCTGATGCAATGTGCAGTGGGAAACAAAATGGAATGAAAATGAATATGTTATCTGTTTTCTGTGAATATAAAATGTTCCACGGAGATCTAAAGTAAGTCATGTAGCACGGTTGGACTGTTTTTGTTTGATAGTAAAGGAAACCCTCAGAAGAACATCTCAGAGGAGGTGAAGAAGACGAGAAACAGCAGCATAGACAGACTGATGAAGGAGAGCATGCTCAGGTAAACCCAGAAAAAACAGGACTGGACTCAAGTTGTATCTGTCAACCTCCATATACTAACTGATACTTATATTACTATAGTAGTATCTTATGGGTGTAAAATCCCTCAGTCTTCCAGAATCCATAGCAAAAGGAGAAATTCACTTTGTCACCTGGACAAAAGTTTAATTTAATATATATATTTTTTTAATTTAATAAACTTTTGTCCAGTTGACAAAGTGAATTTCTCCTTTTGCCAGTAGTATCTTATATTGAAACGAGATCTTTTGAATCAGCATCAGTACTAAAAAATGGCATAAATAGGACACATTTTTAACTTTCCTGCATAATTTTACAACAAGACCTTATATAAGACCATAATGATAACTTTATACTATTATACTACTACTACTACTACTACTACTACTACTACTACTAAAGCAGGGATTATGCTTCAGGCTTATGGTAGCAGTAAAACGGTCTTCAACATTTATCGTTATTAAAATATAATAATATAATAAAATAATATTCCAATCTACTATCCTGATGTATGTTTCCATCTTGTGCTGCGTTCATGTGCATTTTCAGACTGTTGTAAAGTGTGTTCCTCACCAGGGCTCAGAGTCAGGACGTGGACAGGCAGAGGGAGTGCAGGGAGCGAGTGGAGATCCGGAGACAAGCTGTGAAGGCTCTGCAGACCAACATCTCAGCAGCACATGTGAGCAGCACCCACCCACACACTGAAACCTCTACAGCTACAGGATTTACACAGCAGCAGATCACAAGGGCGTCGTCTAATCACTGTTTTATTTTAGACTCGCTACATACAGCAATTAATCACATTTGAATCCCAATCAGATCATTTCTAATTATCAATGAAAATGGAGAGGTCTGCAGCCAAACCTCTCATAGAGTTTAGTTGAAGTTATCTGCACAATTTTGCATTTTATACATCTATACATGTGCATCTACCCACTTACATACAGGGTAGAATCAGCATATGATATTGTTTTTGGTCACAAATGGGAAAAAATGTGTAGTTGTTACCAGAATACCACCTGATCATGCAGCGGGGCCAAACCTTTTGCGCTCTCAAGAGGAAGAAAGCATAAACTTCAGGTGTATCTGTGGAAATAACATCGTAACATCATTTTCATCAGTGTATTACTATACTGGAGTCACTTTAACTGCTGTTTGTTCACTGCTCAGAATCAAAGACACTTATTGTGCAACGTTCCTGTGCCTTTGAGCTTTACACTGTTGTGTTTTTTAGTTGATTGTAAATACTTATTATTATTTATCTTGATTTTGATGCTCTTATTTTCCTACTGTTTCTGAAACTTGCGTTGTGACACTGCAATTTCCCCATTGTGGGACAAATAAAGGATTATCTTATCTTATCTTATCTTTAATATCCAAAGTATTTTCAGAAAATTGGTCTTTTAGCATCACACGCCCATACAATGTTGATGAGCTGCTGTTAATGCACTTTAACCGTGTTTGTTTTGTTTCCTTGAGCAGAGCCGAGCCAAAGCTCCCAGGCAGAGAGAGCAGAGGGTCCAGAGGGGTCAGCCTGAGGAGGAGACCAGGCTGTGGGCTGGAGGTCCTGGGTCTGTGATGGAGAAACAGCACAAACAGTGGTGTGTGAGCTTCTTCACTCACCCGAGCACGTGGGCGTATCACAGCTCTGTGCAAACACATGACCTGAAGAAATCTATAAATGTTGAACCTGATCTTTTTATATTAGTGATTTACTATATTTATCCAGTGGAAAAACACAGAATAACAAACAGAATAGGCTTGAAATCACTTAAAATACTATTCAACATCGACTTTTTGGAGCTTTCTACCATGTTATAACGTTCCCTCATCAAAAACAGGTTTTTAGATATCATCCATGCATGCTTGAGTAATTTTTATTTATTTAATTTATTTTAATTAGGAGGTGCATATTAATCAACATGTGAACAAACAGCATCAATGTAAATATGCAGGAATCAGCACAATAGCTACTTTACAACTGTTGTCCTAAGGCAGTTCAGAAACAGAGAACATTTAGAGAAACACACAGACGAGACAAAAATGCACAGACATGACAGAAAGTTAACCACAATAGACCTTCTCTGAGTTTAAGAGGCCCCAAGATGAAGATAATCCACCTGTGTGAGCATGTTTGATTATTTTTGTTATTATTGAGTGTTCTTGAATGTTGAGAAGGACCCACAGTTCCTCCCAATGTTTCAGAGTGTTCTTGAAGGTTGAGAAGGACCCACAGTTCCTCCCAATGTTTCAGAGTGTTCTTGAATGTTGAGAAGGACCCACAGTTCCTCCCAATGTTTCAGAGTGTTCTTGAAGGTTGAGAAGGACCCACAGTTTCTCCCAATGTTTCAGAGTGTTCTTGAAGGTTGAGAAGGACCCACAGTTCCTCCCAATGTTTCAGAGTGTTCTTGAAGGTTGAGAAGGACCCACAGTTCCTCCCAGTGTTTAAGATAAGATAAGATAAGATAAGATAAGATATGCCTTTATTAGTCCCACAGTGGGGAAATTCCAGTGTTGCAACGCACAGTTCAAGAACAGCAGGAAAATGGAACATGCAATAAAACAAGATAATAGATAATAGCTAAAAAAAGAATAATTTAGAAATAGACTTAAAGATTGTTCTTGAAGGTTGAGAAGGACCCACAGTTCCTCCCAGTGTTTCAGAGTGTTCTTGAAGGTTGAGAAGGACCCACTGTTCCTCCCAGTGTTTCAGAGTGTTCTTGAAGGTTGAGAAGGACCCACAGTTCCTCCCAATGTTTCAGAGTGTTCTTGAAGGTTGAGAAGGACCCACAGTTCCTCCCAGTGTTTCAGAGTGTTCTTGAAGGTTAAGAAGGACCCACAGTTCCTGACATGGGCAGGTCATGTGTTCCATGACTGTGATCCTCTGATAGACGTCACCATTTGGCCAAATTTGGTCCTGCGTCTCTGTATGTTACCGTCTCCTCTGGTCAATGCTCTCGTTTTAACTCGGTTAGTGGTTTTTTTTACTTATAAAATCCATTAATGGTGGAGGAGTGAGTCCATTTAAAACTTTAAAAATAAGACAAGCGTCCATAAATACCTGATACTTTCAAGATCCAAAATATTATACTTAAGATATTACAATAGTGATACTGTAAAGGCTTTTTGTCAAGTGTTTTCAATGTTTTTTTGAAGAGGAACTTTAGGGGCTTCAGGATGGCCTCTGATGTATGAGACCATGTGGTACAGCAGTAAGATCTGTGGCTGAATATCACGGCATGTAAATACGTCTTTGCTGATTCTGTCGTCAGATAAGGTCTTATATGTTTGAAGTTTGACAGATTTAATTTAATTTAGCGATCTCTCCCTCCTTACAGTTAGCAGTATGAGCCTGTGCAACGCTCAGCCCACGAGCCTACATCAATTAGCTTCTCAACTGAAAACTAAAAACACAGTTACATTAATTTGCTGTTTTCAGGAATCCCAGGGAGAGGCAGAAGGCAAAGGGTCTGGAGATGGAAGCGAGCAGCCCCTTTCTAAAAGAGCAGCAGCTGTTGAGGAGGCAGACGCTACAGCCTGCACAGCCCGAGGCTCCACAGAGGTCCTCCCTGCCCTCCACACCACCCTATCCTACTGCAGTGAGTCTTCTAGAGTCTCTGTGTACTGTGGTATCAACACTCTCATTTACAATTCAGTAGTTTTCTCATTGGTCAAATATGTATCCATCATTATACTATAGCTGCATGTGTGTGACTGGTGGTTAATTTAGTTTTTTAAGTTAGCTAGGGTTGTCAAAAGTTTCAAAAATCAGATACTAACCAATACTAAAACTAGTATCAAAGCTAGATACTCATTTTTCGCAGGTATCGATACTAAAAAAGTCCCATTCACAGGACAGAAATGAGCTTTTCTTGAATACCTTTAGAACGATCTTGAGCTGTATCAGTATAAGAGCACATAGACTAGTATACGTCCATGGACCTGGTTTAGATCTGGTTTAGACCTGGTTTAGACCCGGTTTAGACCCGGTTTAGACCCGGACCACTATGAAACCTGCCTGGACCACTGAGGGATTACACAGATATAAGACCACATGGCAAAAGAAAAGAAAAGTAGTACCATTTAATGTGGAAAATCACATTCTGTTGTCTAAAGAAAGAGTGTTTTTATTATCATAATGGTATCAGAATTGATATTGAGTATCGAGTCAATTCCTTAGTATCATTTTTGAAATTTTATTCTCCTGACAACACTAGTTTGAGTTAAAATGTATTGCTTGCTTTGATTTGATTTAGTTTTAGTCCTGGTCCAGATTTAGTTCCAGTTTAATCCCACTTTAGTCCCAGTTTTGATGTGGTGATTGCGTCCTAAAAACCAGGTCCACAGCCTTTCTAACCTCCTGTTTCTTTTGTGATCAGAGCAGGGAGCAGCACCAGGAGCCCAGCGACACTGAGGACTCATCAGACCCAGAGGAGCAGCTTCGGCCTGGGCAGGAGGAGGAGGAGGATGGGGCTGGAGGAGACCTGGAGCAGCCTGAGTTCTTTGGCTTGTGGGCCCATGACTATAAGGTACACACACAGAGCTCAGAGAAAACTCATAAATCAGGCTCCATCACAGAGGAAGAGGAGGGACACTGCTGCTTCCTCCATCCATCACTGTCACAACACGGGAGCGCAGGCTATTTAAGGAAACACAAATCTGCACTAATTTTAAAAGTACTACTGAGTTCTTACTGGTTTAAAATGATGGTCTGATCACAGCTGAACCTGAGTTGCCTTTAATCTTATTTTGAAACACATGTACATTATCATTGCTAGGGAATAATTGTGAAAACTAACTGTATGTACAATTGTGATCGTAACTATATTAAAGAAGTGTAATATGATTTTCTCTGGTTTTAGTATTAAACTATAACATGCATAGATCCCCCATATAACTTAATACTGTATTAGAAAGGTGAAGATAGGGTGTAGGTGTGTGACAAAGAGCGCCTTTGTCCCTGTAAACTCACCTCAAGTTAATTTAAATAGATTTTATTTGGTTAAATCTATTTAATTTAGTTAAACATTTCAGACACTGTTCCTCCACCTGGTCTGGAGACAAAAGAGGACGTGTCCTGGACATATTTAAAGCCTCTGGGGGGAGGTTTTGGGACAGACCATGTGGAGAACTGGTTTCAGTTCCTTTTGTTTGTTTGGTTTTGTATATTTGATTTGGATGTTTTAGTGTTTATAGTTTATGTTAAACTCTTTAATTTAAAGGAGACTTAGGCTGTTGTAGTAAATCGACGGTTTAACTTTAGACTAAAGTGAAGTTGCCTTAGATCCAACCTGATAAGAGATCGTGGACTCACCTGGAGGAAGGAGCTTCCTGTGGGGGAAATATAAACCAGTTCATCTCTCAGGGTAGCCGGGTACATGTGGGTTTTAGTTTTATTAATTTCTGTTGCTTTTGCCTAATTTTGAGCACAGTTATTTATTTTGAAATTTTGAATAAACCTTTGGGACCAATGGAATATTTTCAGAGTTTGCCTCCTGCTTAAGACCACATTGGCCGGCTTCCCCACATGGTGTAAACTGAAAATGTCTGAGCACTTAAGCCTCAAATGCAGAGCAGTTCTGGATTATTCAAACCTGTATGAAGCATGAGTTGTATCAAAACACAACTCTGAGCGAGCTAATGATGAGAGAAAAACATATAACATGGGTCAAAGTTCAAAACTCCTCTTTACTGTTAAAATGTATTTTGCCTTTACAACTGGAATCTCTTTTCAGGTTTATTTCCAAGTGGTTTTAGACTTACAAGACATGTTTTTAAATGAATATCATCTTTGGTTTGTTAATGCAGCTGCATTTGAGGATCACAGTCACTCAGCCACAATCACAGCCAGGTCCAGGTCTATGGTCAAGGTCTGTGGTCCAGGTCTATGGTCCAGGTCTATGGTCCAGGTCTGTGGTCCAGGTCTGTGGTCCAGGTCTATGGTCAAGGTCTGTGGTCCAGGTCTATGGTCCAGGTCTGTGGTCCAGGTCTGTGGTCCAGGTCTGTGGTCCAGGTCTATGGTCAAGGTCTGTGGTCCAGGTCTATGGTCCAGGTCTGTGGTCCAGGTCTATGGTCCAGGTCTGTGGTCCAGGTCTGTGGTCCAGGTCTGTGGTCCAGGTCTGTGGTCCCAGGGGTGAGGAAGAGGGGAAAGAGGAGGAAGAGGGAAGAGGGGTGGGGAAAAGGAGGAAGCAGGGGAAGAGGATGAAGAGGGGTGATGAAGAGGAGGAAAAGCAGGAAGAGGAGGAAAAGGAGCGCTCTTGTTGATAAATGAGTTGTAATGTGAGTGGACAGACTTCACCTCTGATCAGGCTGCAGTGTTTGAGGCCTGAGAATGAGAGCGCTGCAGAGGGACAGGCCCAGGGGTAGTCTTCTCCTCCTCCTCTTCCTCATCTCCTCCTCCTCTTCATCCTCTTCGTCCTCCTCCTCTTCCTCCTCTTCTTCCTCTCTCTGACTCATTATCTCTACACTGCCCTGACCAGCCGGACCACAAACTGCCCAAAGCTTTAGACTTTTGTGCAGAATCAAACAAATCAAATATTCACTGTAGTCAGAGTATTGTATAATAACCTGTTCTGAGTACTTTATATATCTGTGTGTACAAGACTGTGGGCTCGTCTTAAGGTTATGGTCCAAATATTTACCACTGTCTAATTAGGGCCCAGAGCCACAAGCTGCTAGATTCATAAGTTTACACAAAACCAGCCTCATACACTGATCCATAATTTCCTTTAGAACAATCTGGAGCCGTATCTGAACAAGTATAAGAGCACACAGACTAGTATACGCCTGGTTTAGACCTGGTTTAGACCTGGTTTAGACCTGGTTTAGACCTGGTTTAGACCTGGTTTAGACCTGGTTTAGACCTGGACCACTATGGAACCTACAGGAGCACTGAGGGATTACACAGATAAAAGACCACATGGGAATAGAAAAGAAAGTACTGTGATCTAATGCTGAAAATTACATTCTATTGTTTAAAGAAAGAGTGTTTTTATTATCATCGTGGTATCGGAATTGGTATTGAGGATCGGCAAAACTGTAAAAACTAAACAATAAAAAACTGTGTAACATTATGTTCATTATGTCGCCTGCCTCTATCTCAGTGTAACAGATACAATCAGAAACCTGGTATTATTATTATTATTATTTTATTTTACTGTTTTTATTGTTTTAAGACTAGTATTGTTAAATCTGAGCATTTATTTGATCCTTATATTATTATTGTTGTTATAACTATGTATTTGTGCAGCACTTTGGAAAGTTTGGATACTGTTTGTTTATAGAAATAAAGTGACTGTGTGTTTGTAATGGAATACCAATGTTCCAGTTCAAATAAAAATATCAAATACCTGAAAAGCTCATTCTCACTTTTGTTTGTGGAATTTGTTATATTCTTTTGTCTGTGTTTCAGGAGAAGAAGCCTTTGGTCCAGACTGAAGCAGCACAGAACAAATGTCCAACTCCCAGAGACAAACTCAACGCCTCAGCCCCAACAGGCCCCGCCAAAGAAACCAGAGGCAGGAGCTTCAGCTGTAAACCAGAACTGCTCCACTTTAAGGTCTGTGATGCTAACTGTAGGCTCTGCTCTGTCTGAGGCTTTATTTCAACACCATCTGACCATAAAGAACAGGTTTAGCTGGAACTACAACAGATGAGCTAATCTGTGCAAACTTTTATTTCACACATAACATTACAGTCCCAAACTAGCGAGCGTTATCCAAGAGTTTTGTTAGTCGCTCTCACCTTTTTGCTGAAAGTCAAACTCCTGAACAGGACCATGAACGCTCGGACTGATCACAGACTCCTGAAAATGTGATCTTTAAATCCATTTTGTGTTGTTTCTTGAGTCATAGGAGAATGTAAAAGTTTTTCACTGTGTTTGCTAATGTGTGCATTGTTTCACTAGCTAAATACTAACTAAGTAAACATTCCACCATTAGAGATGCATGTAGAACACCCCCAGCATACTGTCCCTGCAAAGTATCAATAAACAATATACTGTAGTTATATATATAAAGAAGGGCTCATGCACGATATACTGTAGTGTTATCTGGGCTTTGACTCATTGAACTCTAATAAAACCTGAAGCTGAACTCAACATGGCGTCGTGTTGTTTTCAAGGGCCTGGGCTCATTGGCTCATGGGCACAAAAATAATTTTCTCTTCCGCATTTACTTCCTCAATCTGGGCGAACTCCTCCCACCGTGTGACGTCTGTAACGTGCACGGCGTGGAGCGTTTGGACCAATCAGAGCACGGCGTGGAGCGTTTGGACCAATCAGAGCACGGCGTGGAGCGTTTGGACCAATCAGAGCACGGCGTGGAGCGAATGGACCAATCAGAGCACGGCATGGAGCGATTGGACCAATCAGAGCACGGCGTGGAGCATTTGGACCAATCAGAGCACGGCGTGGAGCGTTTGGACCAATCAGAGCACGGCGTGGAGCGTTTGGACCAATCAGAGCACGGCGTGGAGCATTTGGACCAATCAGAGCACGGCATGGAGCGATTGGACCAATCAGAGCACGGCGTGGAGCGAATGGACCAATCAGAGCACGGCATGGAGCGATTGGACCAATCAGAGCACGGCGTGGAGCATTTGGACCAATCAGAGCACGGCGTGGAGCGTTTGGACCAATCAGAGCACGGCGTGGAGCGTTTGGACCAATCAGAGCACGGCATGGAGCATTTGGACCAATCAGAGCACGGCGTGGAGCGAATGGACCAATCAGAGCACGGCGTGGAGCGTTTGGACCAATCAGAGCACGGCGTGGAGCATTTGGACCAATCAGAGCACGGCATGGAGCGATTGGACCAATCAGAGCACGGCGTGGAGCGAATGGACCAATCAGAGCACGGCATGGAGCGATTGGACCAATCAGAGCACGGCGTGGAGCGTTTGGACCAATCAGAGCACGGCATGGAGCGATTGGACCAATCAGAGCACGGCGTGGAGCGTTTGGACCAATCAGAGCACGGCGTGGAGCATTTGGACCAATCAGAGCGAGAGCTGCTAGAGCGGAGCGAGCGCGGCTCAGAGCGGCGAGGCTCAGTCTGACAAAGATCACTTTTAGGAGCTTTGAGGATTTAAACATTTTAAAAATTTTATGTTGTGAAAATAGAAAAGAATCCAACAAAATCTGACCTTTGTGAAAGCCGGATGCCCTGTCAGAACACGGGCAGTTTGAATTCCCAAAATGCATTGCGCTCTATGGGAGAATTCTGTCTGGGCCCAAGCTCCCAGGAGCTGCAGTACCTGGAGCGTCCACTAGAGCGGGGACAGAGGGGGAGGCGCTTATCCAGTTTTTATTACAGATCCATGTTTTTTTTGGTTTTTTTTTGTAGGACTTTGAAGTGAATCAGACGTACAAAAAGAGAGCGGTCCTGACCAACGTCGGCTACAGCACAAACTCCTGCAGGTTCACGGGCGTCTCTGCTCCCCTGAACAACTGCGTGTCCGTCAGGTGAGTGACCTCAGAGAGGCTGGGCTTCAGGAGAGGATCCTTTGAGCTGTTGCCATGGTGATGAAAACCAAATATTATATCTTTGGAATTATCAAAAGTCCTCAAAACGGCAGCCATAACACGAAATGAAAACCTATGAATGACGTTGTTTGCAATGTCCAAACATAAAAATCCTAAAAAATAATTTTGAGAGGCTTTTTAATCCATAGGTTTTAAAGTGATAAAAAATTATGACTGTTGCCATAGCGATTAACAATTTAAACCACAATAATATATCTTTTTAAATGGAAAAACTCCTCAAAATGTTCCATAAAACAGAAATCTGAAACCCACTGGGAACAATCCCACCTTTGCAACAGAATAATGCCACAACAGTTTAAAGTATAAAATTCCCCTTAGTTCATTTATGCTGTTTGAGACATTAAAGCTGCATTTTCGAACTTTTCGGTTGGGAGTCTGTCACCTGCTTGTTTCTATGGATATGTCATTGTGGAATGTTCCACAGTGTGACATTAAACAGCTCTACTTTACATTTATTCAATCACAGGTGGTTTTATAGCTCAAAAATACCTAGAAAAACAGACATTCTGACTGTGAGCGGAGTCGCCTCTCCACAGATCTGACCTGGAACTTGGTCTGGTAACTTAGTCATCTCCATAGAGAAAAGCGTTTGACGGACGCTCCATCAGAAAAGTTAATGCTCCTTCATGCTTTGTGCCCGTTTTGGTTTCATGTGGATATTTCACATGTGGAAATATGAACCATAAACCAGGTGGAAACACGTCTTCAGCTCAGTTTGTTATTTTCATTTAGCAGGTGCAGACGCAGTGCTTTGAGAACTAAACATCCTGTAGCTCTGTGCTTCATTTATGACTTAAACAGTTTGTGTTCGATTCTTCTCTCAGCTGTTGTGGACCTGAGCCTCACCGCAGCTCTGCAGACGTCCAGAGTATTTTATTTACTTACTGCCTGATGCATTCCTCCCACATCCAAAACCATGGCAACAATACAACCAGTGTTTTCCTGCTGGAGGAAACGGACACACACACGTATACACGGACGCACACACGGACGCACTGACACACACACGGACGCGCACACACACACACAGGCTGCAGTGTGTCCTGTGTGACTCAGTTCTGTTGGTGCAGCCCACACCAGAGCTCGACCAACACAAACAGATCTCCACCCAAAACACGAGCTCACGTTCTACTACAGGATTCAGGATTCATGATTCAGGAGATGATGAGCTGTCATATATGGTCATATGTGGTCATATTATAATAATAATAATAATAATAATAATAGGACACAAAAACCTATGAATGACGTTGACGTAAATCCTAAAAATAATGTTGAGAAGCTTTTTCATCCATAGGTTTTAGAGTGATAAAAAATTATGACTGTTGCCATAGCGATTAACAATTTAAACAACAATAATATATTTTTTTAAATTGAAAAACTCCCCAAAATGTTCCATAAAACAGAAATCTGAAACCCACTGGGAACAATCCCACCTTTGCAACAGAATAATGACACAACAGTTTAAAGTATAAAATTCCCCTTAGTTCATTTATGCTGTTTGAGACATTAAAGGTGCACTGGTCTGTCACCTGCTTGTTTCTATGGATATGTCATTGTGGAATGTTCCATAGTGTGACATTAAACAGCCCTACCTTACATAATGCATCAGGTTTATATAGTTCTTTTTTGGACACTCAAAGACACTTTACAGCGTTTATATAGAAAAGATGACCAAACTTATAATATAAAAACTTATTATGATAAAATAAAAAGCGGTCAAAAGGTCCAAGGCACAGCTGCCCTGGGGCAAACTGACAGAAGTGAGGCTGCCAATCTGCACCATCAGCCCCTCCCCCCACCATCACACACCCCCACACCACATTCATATTCACGCTTACGTCACAAACCAGGAAGACGTTTGGAAACATGCGACAACGACTTCCGGAGTATTTCCCGACGCTGTGATAAAACCCACTGGAGTAAACGTCATCAGCGGGAAAATGAAAACTGCAGACGGATGTGCTGTTTGGAATCATCTGGAATTTGGCGCCCTCGTCTCTTATAATCACATGAACCCAGTGCGCTCGGAGTTGTGCGTCAGTGGGGAAATGATAAAAACTAAGGTACGGTTGGAATTGTGGATTAGTCGAACATAACGGAACGCTACAATGACGTGGAGATGAAGAAAACTGGGACATTTTCTCATTTTTCCGAGATTTTGTCAGACTTATTACTGTGAACAGAGCCCGCTGGAAGTCATCGTCGCCTGTTTCCAAACGTCTTCCTGGTTTGTGACGTTAGTGTGAACAGAGCCTTTGTGGGTGAAGTGCCTTGCCTAAGGACACAGCAACAGTTTTTGCCAGTTTTTCCTTGCGGACTCCCATCTAAGAACTCTCCCGTTTGTGTAAAAGTTTGTGATGAGGAAACAACTTTAGAACATAGCGCACAGAGACTCTTTAAACAGGAACAGTACAAACCAAAGCCTCTGTGTTCCGCAGTGTTTTTGTTGTTGATGTTGCACAGCAGGGAGCCGTTGCCGTGACGCCCTGACAACAGTGGGCGGAGAACACAGGCTTCCCTCTCCACTTGGACATGACACCGTACGCCCTCTCCTTTCTAAAAATGTCTGTCTCTCCTCCTCTTTCTCCTCCTCCTCTCCTCTCCTCCTTTCCTTCTCCTCGTCCTCTCCTCTTCCCTCTCTTCCTCCTCTCCTCCTCCACCTCCTCCTTTCCTCCACTCCTTCTCTTCCTCCTCTTCTTCCCCCTCTCCTCCTCTCCTCCCCCTCCTCCTCCACATCTCCTCGTCCTCCTCTTCCTTTCCTCCTCCTCCTCCTCTTCCTCTCCTCCCCTCCTCCACCTCTACTTTCTCCTCCTCTCCTCTTCCTCCTCTCCTCCTCCTCCTCCTATTCCTCCTCTCCTCTCTTCCTCCTCTCCTCCTCTCCTCCTCTCCTCTCTTCCTCCTCTTCCTCTCCTCCTCCTCCTCTCCTGTGAGCAGGAAGTATAGTGAGGACACAATAAAAACATTTCCAACAGGGACAGTTCCTTTATTCTAGGGCACTCATATTAAAATGTAACTATAGCTGTTATTTTGCATATTTATAAGTGGTTAATTTGAAGTTAATTAGTATTAACTCAACTCTTATTAATGTCTGCATAACCATAAATGTTGCTAATTAGAAATTTACTAACACTTTTTTCTAAACTCATTCTTTATTACTGCTAATGACTTTAAATTATGTTATAAAAACCCAACTCCAGGTCTGTTTGTGATGAGGAAACATGAACAGATCAGAAAACAGCGTAACTCAGCCCTTTAACCGTACACCAGGTCCAAACATCTGCATTTTCCGTTACAGATTCAAAATTTCATGGCTCATATTTCCCAGATGCCCCGGTTGAATTATTCTTCTTGAGAACGAGAAAGCTTCGAATAGTGTTACCATGGAAACACACTGCTTCAATATGGACGGGGTTTTTTTTCACACTTTTTTTCACACATTTGTACTTTATTACTGATGTTGCTAGTTTTTAGACAATAGAATTTAGACTTTTAAACAACAGAACAGAGCTGCCTGGTGTCCCTTTCTCATACGGAGGAGGTTCCAACATTCTCTATTAATATTTTGAAGAGAACATATTGTCTAGTTTAAAAAATATTAAAAATGCAACAGAAAAATTGTTTATATAAAGTAATATGTAGTAATGTTGTTTCCTCATCACAAACAGACCTGGAGTTGTGTTTTGTTTCATGTTTAACACACAAACCCTGCAGATTTAGGCTGAGTTCTTCTCTCAAACACTCTGTTCCACCTTGTGATGTCATCATGTGGTAATACAGGAAGTGCTCCACTGTGTTTTTAAACTCCACACACCTTCACTAGAATCATTGGGATGATTTCAGCTCTGGAACTGCAAATCTCTACTGAACAAAAGATAAAAAGTAACTGTTTTTTTTGTTTTATTTTGTTTTGTTTTTGTGAAGTTTTAAAACACCATATAGTGACAAATAGAAGACAAAAAAAACAGAAAACTAACGACACAAACACTGCAGCGTACTATAAATAAACAAGTGAGTTTGTGTGCACGTATTACACATCTGTAATGCTGTCGGTAAATTGATACCCGGGTGACCATTGAAACCAAAAACAGTATGAAAAATGAAACTGTTCACTTGAAAATTACAACTTCATAATATTCTCTCTAATCCAACCTTATGCATCTTACACCAGTTCGATTTAAAGGAAAACTATAGTTATAATAAGGCAACATGGGTAAAAGTAACACTGACTCACCCTAACCCTAAAAAAGAAAAAAAAGAAAAAAAAGGAAAGTACCATCTGAAATGCTGTACACATAAATACAAGTTAATAAATACAAGTAAAAATACAATTAAATACAAATAAATACAAGTTTGAACCATTAAAAAAAAAAAAAAAAGGAAACTACCACTTCATGACATCACAAGGTGGAACAGAGTATTTTGAGCTTTGGAGATGTAAACAGACTAATAATAAAGTGTTACTCAAACTGAATGAAACAAAACACGATTCCAGGTCTGTTTTTGAGGAGGAAATGACATTAGAACATGACTTAAACCTCACAAGAGTCAGTTTTACATAATATAGGAGCTTTAAAGTATTTCTGCTCAAACGGAAACTCACATTTAGATCTTTATAGTATCACTACACACTCCGTCCCTATAGACATGTTTTATTAAAGAGTTTAAATAATTGAGTTTAAGCCCCAAACCTCCGAGTCTGAGTCTGTAAACAATCCTCAGAGCATCTTTTATTTATCGCCTCACTGTTTATGGATCGCTCACATTAGGAGCTGCTGTTTCTGCGCTGTATGATTTTCTTACACAGTGAATATTGAGACTTTGCAGCTCAGGTCGTCAGTATTCCCTGTCAGTGTGATGCTAACTGAAAGCACTACTCTGTCTGAAGCTCTGATACTCAAGTTAGACTTAGGCTGCATCCCATTACTCTGTCTTACCCCTTCCCCTTTATCTACGTCTTTGTCTTGCCCCTCGATACCGAGCTGTGAGGCTCGGGGTACGAATGTTCCCCTAAGAAATGGGACACCACTCGATTACCGTTTGCTTCTGTTAAGCAAATTGACTTCACACTGATTTCACCTAAAAAGTGCCACGTCAAGGATTATCGGGTACCTCAGCTCGACAAAAAATGAGCTTGTTTATACATGAAAGTTCGATGAAAACGATAACGTCGGCTAAACAGACATTACTACAATTAAAACCACAACAACAGTTCACTAAAAGTAACGTAGAACATAAGCGTCATAATTGTAAACCTGCTAAACTGTTAATTGATATTTCCAACTGCTGAAAATACATTTATGAGACTCCTTGGCTGGTCGATGTGACGCTCCATCCTGATCCCAACACCTGCCTGAGCTTGTAGGCCGACCCCTTCGTTTCAAGTCTGGTCGAGAGTTTACTTCGTTTCAAGGGGTATGTAGCCCGAGGTCGTGGCCTTAGCCCGTGATCAAAATTAGAATCGAGACACCCCTCGCCCTCACGTGAACGCGCCAAGGGGTAGGGGTAAGACGAAGGGGTAAGACGGAGGAATGGGACGCAGCCTTAATCTGAGTTTGTTTTAACACAATCTGACCAGAAGGAGCTGACTTGGTTGGAACTACAACAAGTGAGATGAGTGCACTTAAACAAGTCTCGAACTTGAAAAATTACAGTCACAAGCTGCGAGCATTAGCCAACAGTTTTTCAGTTTGTCGCTCTCACCATTTTATTGAAAATCAAACTCCAAAACACGACGACGAACGCTCGGACTGATCACAAACTTCTGAAAATGTGCTGTTTAAATCCAGTTTGTGTTGTTCTCAGATGATCGTAAAACATTTTTGGCAGTTTTTGCTAATGTGTGTATTGTATCACCATGGTAACTGTTGAACATTCTGCCAATAGAGATACATGTAGAACACCCCTGCGTGACGCCACTGCAAAGTATCAGTTGCGTTACAAATTGGTCAATGACAAACCTGGCTACATTAAAACCAACTGAATCACTAAAAAAAGCTTTAAAATACTATATACTTCAGAAATATAACTATTTAAATGTTGATAATAAAAAAAAAATCTTGTTGAGTTTTTAAATTCAGATCTGGAACAAGTGATGGAGTGACCAGCGCTGAGACGCACAGGCTTCAGTCACAGGTTCTGTCATTAATCTGCACTGTCCCTTTAAATACAGAAAGATAAATTAATCACAAATTTGACCAAAATCATTTACGTCAGTTTATGTTTGTTTACATTAGCCACTAGCTCCAATGAGCTCTATTCACCTTACGTCACAAAACCGGAAGACGTTTGGAAACATGGGGATGACGACTTCCTTTGGGCTCAGTTGGCGATAGTTGGCGATAGGAACTCTGGAAAAATGGCCCAGTTTTCTTATAATTTGTCTAAATGAAAGATTGTACAGAGGATATTCCAAGGAACAAGAAACACAGCGACTGTCCTTTTTCAAATGTTCCTCATGCGTGACACCACCTCCTTCTCCACAGCTCCATAAGTAGAAACGCCTCCTCCCGCCTCCTCCTGACTCTAGAAATCCTGTTTGTTTACAGCCGGAGCTCGTTCAGAATCGCTGTTGAAGTTTCCTGTCCAGAAGTAATTTATCGACCAGCGCGTCAGGAATCTCCAAGAATCACCTTAGTTTGGCTTCGCTCCTTTTCCCCTTCTCTTCTTCTTTCAGCGACCTCATAAACGGACTTTCTTTTGCGGCTAACTGGTCGTGGATTCTCGTCCACCATCGCAACAAACTTTGTGCAAACTGTGAGGAAGCTACAGTTGGAAAAAGCCGCTAAGAACCGCTGCGTTGGTCGAGTAAACGGCGTCTTGCGTCTGTGGAATGTGTGAGAGGCGAACGTAAACCACGTGATCCCAGAGCGCCGGAGAGTCAGTTACGCTAGAAACATAGGGAGGTTGATTGACGACCAAACAGCCAATAGATAATGAGGTAGCCTCGTTATCTATTGTCTAATGTTTATCTGGCCCCACCACGTCCACAGTTGATGGATTTTCATTCTTTTTTGTTTGGACATCATAATTACAAGGCTGCTGGATCTCTATAATGCTATTCTGAACTTTAACTGACAATTTAAAACAAAAAAAAATCCTCCATGCAACCTTTAATAAAAAAATTTAAAAAGATGTCACTGTTGCGTTTCGTTATGTTCAGCAGATCAACAGTTTCAACCAGCTTCCTTTAGGTGACATTGTGAAGACGCTGCTGCTGAATCTGTGGTTTTGGTTTTATCACATGTCCAGTGTCGGTAAATACACCAGAAGTCGTCATCCTCATGTTTCCAAACATCTTCCAGTTTCCGTGAATAGAGCCTATATGGCCGCTGGTGTTGTAGATGTCACGTGTCAGGCAGGTGAAACTTTAAATCTTAAATAATAAATGTCTTTGGTGTATACTCGGATGCTCAAAGCTATCGCTGATGAAATAACTTGACTGTTTCCTGATCCTTGCCTGGGCTCCGTTCTTTATCCGTTCAGTGTGATGTGTACTGGAGCAGGCAGTATGTATAATAGAACACTCTGTATCACTGCTCACTGTACTGCCCTAGATTATTCTGCTTTATATAGGCCCCAGTAAGTCCCCTGCGCTCTGCTCCATTTAGCCCCTCAAACTGAACGCCGCTCATCCTCACACACAACTTTAGTTTGGGTTTAATCTGTTGACTTACATCTTTTTAAGTTTGGACAGGTTAGAACACTCTTTTGGTTCAAACATTTTAATTAACACAAGCAGCAGAGATGTATGTAAAATCCCTCAGTCATCCAGGTAGAATCCATGGCAGCAGAGAGGACATAAGAAGAGCTAATTTTGATCCAAAAAGCAAAAAAGATAGCAAAAGACTGGTGTCAAATAAGGCGTAATTATATAAATGTAAATGTACAAAGTCAAAATAAAATATAGAAATGTAATAATACAAATATATCACACCTGTACAAAAGATCGTAAAACAGTGGAAAGATGATATGATGACTGACAGGACATAGGGTTATCTGTTACATAAGGGTGAGTTGTAGGGAGTATTATCTGTTACATAAGGGTGAGTTGTTGTTATTATTATTTTATTATTATTTGAACTAACAGTACTTGATAAAGACCCGAGACCAGGTCCAGACTGACTGTTGCTGTGTTTTGTGTTCAGCTTTGAGCCTCCTGCTCCTCTCTCCACTGGGATGTCCTGTGAGCTGCACGTCGTCTTTGAGCCATACGTAAGTCAGATGCCCTACCGAGATTTTTTGTCAAAGAATGTTGAAATATACAGTGTACTTCTCATATATTTTGCACCCCTCTAGTGGTTCTTACAGTGTCCTGGGCATTTGAGTACAGACTGGTTCATTTTTTTATAATCAGACTCACTTTACCGTCCATGTTTCAGTGCTTCAAAATTATCACCAAAACACTATCCCACCAACGAGAAGAAGTAATCCCATCCACCAGACCAAATACTACAGATCAAATACTACAGATGGTTCAACCTAATGGAATATTCAGTACCCAAAAAACAACCAACAATCATAGTCTCACAGAAAAAGAGTCTGATTTTTTAATATAACTGCTAATAAGGCTGGGACTCACAGGGTCTCTCAGGATTCGATACGATACTCGGTACATGGCTCGCAATACGATATTATCACAACATGCAATAATCAATATATTGCACATGATACTCAAATTGTTGTTTTTTAAGAGCCAAACACTTTTTAGCAACAATATTTCTTTATTAAACCACCACATGTGCAAAGTTAATATGAAATACATCTACATGAATCCTCAAAACAGTGAATATATAATAAATGTATTACGTAAACAAGTTTACCTTCGCTAAATAAGCAACAAAATTGTGGTGCGGTCACAAAAAAATCCTTAAAGACACCAAAAAATACTCTTTGCAATCAATATATTGCTACAATAGTGTCACCAAATTTAGTATCTCAATATATTGATATATTGATATTGAAAGTGCTGCTGTTGGTCCACATGTTCAAACTTTACAGGTGAATGAGGATCTGGAGGGAGAGATCCGATTCTCCACAGCCTCAGGGCCCTTCTCTGTCCCGGTCAGATGCTCCACCAAGAAGAGCCTGGTGAGTCTCCTCTTTTCCCTGACAAACACAAACAAGTATTTCACAAAACTTCAACTAATTGGTATTGGGAAAGTTATATGTAAGTTAATTTGCCTGAAACATTACTCTTGTGTATTAAAAAAAGAAGTTGTTTTTTTAATAAGGATGGTTCAAATATCAGTGATCCACATCAGTGTTATTGGTAAAATAAAAAATTAGATAAAATACTTTTTTTTTTTTTTTAAGTATAGAAGAATAAGAATACTGACATTGGCCATCCCATCCATACTGAATACCCCAGATTCATCCTGTTCTATTCGATCCACAGTAACTTTACTCCTTTACATGAACTCTAGTGTCCCTGTGTTTGTAGATGGAGGTGGACGGTCAGTGCCTGGACTTTGGTTCTCATGTTGTGGGTCAGACTGTGACTCGCTGTGTCACTCTGATAAACCGCGGGGCTCTGGGCTCCTCCTTCAGACTGGACATGAGTGACCGCACCAGCCCAGAACACGGCTCCTCTCCCTGGGCTCCCTGTGCTCCTGCTGCCCCCCTCCAGGTCAGACCACCACCGCTGCACTCTGAGCATCACGTGAGGCGTCACTATAAACGATGTTCTGGTTTGTTTGGCGCTGGCTCAGACCGATCACACGCTTCAGCCACAACTGAGCAAGACAGATTCATGAGAATTCATCTTGCTGGCAAATGCGACCCGGACGATACTGGTATCGGGTATCGGCGCTGATCCAGTTTGTAGTAAATTCAAATGAAATAATTTGGGGAAAATAATAATAATCTGCTCTACATATCGGCCCTAAATATCGGCTGACTTTATTGGTCATCCGTTTCCCTGGATTCTAAACAATTGTTTCAGCATCGGCCATGACGTATACACCTATCAGTCTCTCTCTGCCCTGACTGTAGCCACAGCTGCCCTGGGGCAGAATGACAGAACCACCACTAGCCCACACTCCACATTCATATGAGGCGGGGTGGGTGATTCCCAGTGTTTTACTAAAAAAAACATGCTGATGATGTCGTGTTTTGTCTTTAAAAACAGGAGGTGGTCTGTGGAGAAGCTGAAGTGGACGATGAGAAGAGACAGGAGAGTGAAGCCCAACCAAAGACTCATCCAACAGGTCAGAGTCACTGAAACGCCTGGACAGCCAGACTCTTCTCCTGTACAGAGGAGGCCAGTCTGGAGCTGCTTTGAGTCAATGACATTTCAAGGTTCCATTAACAGTAATATATTGTTATTTATTTCTTTTGTGCTGCAGCGACAGAAAGCCCTGCAGACCCGCTCACCTCTGCCCCCTCCCATTCCTCTGACTCCACTCCACTTGACTCCTCCCATTTACGTAACTCCTCCCACCATGCTGACTCCTCCCACTTTGCCGACTCCTCTGACGCCACGTGTGATGTGCATTTTGGAAGTGTAAGTCCCTCTAAAAACAAGTTGATTTAAAGGGCCCATAATTCCACTTCTGATCAGTTCTAATGTCGTTTCCTCATCACAAACAGACCTGGAGTTGTGTTTTGTTTCATTCACATGTTTAACACACAAACCTGCAGATTTAGGCGGAGTTCTTCTGTATTAAAAATCCTTCTGAAGCATGAGTGAAGAACAGGGCCTCTTCTCTTTGTGATGTTGAACAATAACAAGTTATTTGGCAATTCCTTCCTAATGGTTCTCTAAGAGGCTAAGAAATAAACGTCAGCTACATGACCTTTATTTTTTCTTCATTTATTTGTCAGGAACAATGCAGTCATACATAGTCACAGGCAGAACATGCAGCGTGTATAACTAGTGCTAATTCTCAACTCCTGTCCCTAGTTGGGCTTTTCCATTTAATGAGTGCATCTTGTGTCTTAATTTGTCTCATGGAGGTTCAGAGGGAGTACATTTTGAGTTCTCTGTTTCATATAGAACAATGTTGAGTTGAGTTCTTTCCCCTGCAGGTGACTGAGGGCTACATCGGACCTTCTCAGAGCACCAAACTGGACATCATCTTCAGACCTACAATCCCAGGAGACACCAGGCTCACCTTCTACATCCACTTCTCTGACCCGAGCAGCCCCCCGGTGAGGCCAGGCATTCATATTATTATGAAATTGTTCCCCAAAAGTGTTTATTTGAGCAGCTTAGTGAGTGTATGACATAATGAATTAATATTGTAGTTCTGTTTGTTCTGTATGTGTCTAACACTGGTGTTCTGTTTACTTTGTTTATGTTTAACACTGCTGTTGTGTTTGTTTTGTATACCTGTAACTCTGTTGTTGTGACAGATCCCGGTCCAGGTGAAGGCCACAGCGGTCAGTGAGCCTCTGTGGGTCACTCATCCAAACATGAACCTGAAGATCTGTGTGTGGGACCAGTCCTACCATCAGTCCATCTGCGTGCACAGCCGGTCAGTGCCCAGTCTCCACTACGGCACGGCTCAAATCTGCAGTATAAGGAGGATGGAACCCACCTGCGTGCCTTCATGGAGATAAACATGTTAAAGGAGACTTATTCCGCAAAATTGACTTTTTAGAGATTTTAACCGTGTTATAATTGTTTTCTCTCTTTCATTTGTTATATTTAGAATGATTTATGCATCAATATTCTCCTGTATTCAAGACGTATTTGCTTGGACCTTTTATTTTCTTAGATTGTGACACAAGTAGAAAAAAATCCACTACTTACACTTTGTTCTGATGATGTTTACAGTGACGTACCTTAGACGTGCAGAAGGGAAAAGGCTCCTATAGACTCCGATTGGCTCCTTTAGGCTACTTTAGGCTTCTGTGTCACAAGTATATATTACTTTGAATAAGTCCAGAGATTTCATTTTAAGAGTCATTTTTTTCAACTTCAAAACACACCCACCTCCCAGCTGCACCTTCACTCCTCCTTATATGTACATAAATGATCTAGATTTCTACTATCTACAGTAAATCTGACCGCTTCATAAAGAGTCCAGTCATTTGTCTATACTCTAGTCTGTACTGTCAGCCCAAATAGTATTAGTTATCTTCTCATTTGTTGTTGTCCCCAGAGCCAGCACAGCCTTGAAGCTGACGTTTGAGGTTTGTCCAGAGCTGAGGAGACACATGGAGGTGCTCCCAAAGACCGGCTTCGTCCAGACTCAGTCCAGCTTCAAGGCCCTGCTCAAGTTTACGCCAAGGTCAGAGCACACTACACGTGTACACTGTTCAGAAGGACACTTTATAATATCATTTACAACATAAACTGTGTCCCCAGATAAGAGGTAAACATGTTAAAACCAAACAGCTTTTAATGATAACAACACTAATGCTGATTTATTCTCAGTTACAAAAACACTGGACATGATGGACAAGTTGTTCATGTTCTAATTTGGTGTTTTGGTTCAAGACTCAAATCCAATCAGAAAGCAGAATGAGCCTCACATGACTCTCTCATTTGAGTTGCCAGTTTCAATGTTGAAATCCAGCTGTTTTCACATGAGTCAAGGCACTGGTGACCCTCTTCTGTGTTTTTAAACTCCATACAACTTCACTAGAATTATTTTGATAATTTCAGCCCCATCTTCACTAAACAAACGATAAAAGGTAGCTGCTAAATTGAAAACTACCACTTCATGACATCACAAGGTGGCACATACATACAAACATACATTAGGCATGTGTGAGGGCGCCATAGTAACAGCGTAAACAGATGTGATAAGGAGCTGCTGATACAGAAGCTGTGAGCGTGAGCTGCTGCTGCTGCTGCTGCTGCTGCTGCTGCTGCCGCAGAGAGAGAGGAGCCACTTTTAGATTTGGCATGAGCTACGGAAACACGACAGGGACAAACAACCCAGCCATCTGCCTCCAGAAGAACAGAGAGAGAAGGAGAGGGAGAGAGAAGAGAGGTGGAGAGAAGAGAGGGGGAGAAAGAGCTGATCCTGCAGGAGAGAGAGAAACAAGAGAGAGAGAAAAGAGATAGAGATGGTACTACAGGAGAGAGGAGGGGAGGAAGATGATCCTGTAGTAGAGAAGAAAAGTTGTGAATTTAAAACTGAACAGAAGGACCATACAGACTGAAGCTCTCACAGACCTCAGAACAGAGTCTTCAGATGAAGGCGGCGTGATGGGGACAGGCCAAAGGCTAATCCATGGAGCACATTTCATTTGAATAATGGAATTAATTTATATGGTGCTTCACAGAGACTCTGCTCCCATCTGATTGGTCGAGGCCAGACATCTTTCCCTCCACAAATGGACAAAGCACTTCCATCTGCACGTTTTTCACACTAAATAGTTTGTATTTCTAAAACATGCTGAAGTCCATTTTTGTTGTGGTTCCTTTGACTCCGCCAAACCACAATCCTCCTTACAGGTCCAGTTCTCCCAGGGACTGTGACAGTGTCTGTGGGGCAGTCGCCTGCCCAGCCTGCCCAGCCTGCCCAGCCTGCCCAGCCTGGTGTATGAATGGCTGTATGATCCTGGCTCCATCTGCCCCCTCTGACCCCGCACATCCCACTCCCATTAAAGCGTGATTATGAAAAGGATTACAAAGCCGATTACAGAGGTCGGGGGCGTGTATGCGGGGCGCGGCCTAAAGGAAATACAGTCATGATGTCACAGATATGAAAACGCCGTGCGGTCGGGGGCAGAGGAGCACAGGAGGAGGGTGATGGGTGGAGATGGGTGGTGGGTGGAGCTGTTTGTTGTAATCAGCACCAATCTGAACATTCGCTTTAATCTGCTCCATCAGCGCAGGGGGATTATATTGACAGTGACACAGCACACGCTACACTCCTCACTGGCTTTAACACACATCAACACACACTGTTTTATCTTCCCTTCACTGCCTGTGTGTTTTTGAATTGATTTTAAGATTTTACTGATCACTTTAAAGCTCGTTTAGGTCTTTCACCAAGTTACATTTCAGGACTTTTAACCCTGTACAAGCCCTCCCACAGCTTTAGATCCTGAGGCAGGTCCCTGTGGCTGTTCCAAAGTCCAGGCTCCAGACGAAGGTGATGGAGCCTTTTCAGTCCGGGCGCCTCGGCTTTGGAACGACCTGCCTGAGGAAATAAGGCTCCACCATCAGTACATCTTTTTTTTTTTTCATTTTATTGATCTATTTATTTTAATTAATTGAATTGTTTGCATCATTGTCTGATTTTATGCTTTCTGGATGATATTTTTATTGTTCTTTGCTGCTTTATAAATAAAGATTTATTATTATTATTATTATTATTATTATTATTATTATTATTATTATTATTATATTACTCACTCCAGTCACAGTGTTCTCAGAAACACTTCACTGTGACGTGTGTTTACTGCACCGATGTTTACACAGATCCGGATTATTCTGTTACACGAGGGAAGCAAGATTAAAGCGCTCATATTACACTGTTTTATGTTCTAATGTCGTTTCCTCGTCACAAACAGACCTGGAGTTGTGTTTTGTTTCATTCACACGTTTAACACACAAACCTGCAGATTTAGGCTTTGTTCTTCTCTCAAACTGAAAACAATCTGTTCCACCTTGTGATGTCATCATGTGGTAATACAGGAAGTGCTCCACTGTGTTTTTAAACTCCACACACCTTCACTAGAATCATTTGGATGATTTCAGTCCTGGAATTGTCGATCTCTACTGAACTAAAGGTAAAAGGAGCTGTTAACCTCAAAACTACCGCTTCATGACATCACAAGGTGGAACAGAGCGTTTGGAGCTTTGGAGATGTAAACAGACTGATAATAAAGGATTACTAAAACGTGTGAATGTAACAAAACACAACTCCAGGTCTGTTTGTGGGGAGGGAACAACACTAGAACATGACTTGAAGCTCAAAAGAGTCAATTTTGTGTCATACAGGACCTTTAAACGTGTCGACTCACACAAAAAGGAGAATTCACACTCAGAAGACAAATTAGGCTTTATATTTCTGCATACAGAACAAATAATGTTTATAACACAATTTACTGTTTATGATCATTGTTGAATCCACTTCATATCATTATATCATTATATACTGTATTACTATTTTCTGTTACATAAAAGGAACTATATGTACCCTGTGCTCAGGTGTTCTCATGATCTCATATGACTAAAGGAGGGGCTGGAGGCCTGGGCCGAAACACTCAGTTTATGGACAGGCTCATGTGAAAATCAGAACCTCCAGAATTCCCTCCCTGAGCTGCACAGGCTGCACTAGCACTGACCCAGGATCAGCTGCAGGTGCTGGGGTTTAGGGAGAGACCGTTCAGATCAGAGAGAGACATTTTAGGTTTAAACACACTGGATTTCAGCTTTGAACCAGCAACTCACATGAGAGAGTCCTCCTCCCCTTCCTCCTCCCCTTCCTCCTCCTTTTCCTTCCCCTCCTCCCCCTCCTCCCCCTCCTCCCCCTCCTCTCGCCTCCCCCTCCTCCCCCTCCTCTCTCTCCTCCCCCTCCTCCTCCTCCTCTTCCTCTCTCTCCTCCTCCTCCCCCTCCTCTCTCCTCCTCTCTCCCCTTCCTCCTCCTCCTCCCCTTCCTCCTCCTCCTCTTCCTCCTCCTCCTCTTCCTCTCGTATAAACACATATCTGCTGTGAGTCGGGGCTCTGAGCTGGTCTCCATGGCGACAGTCAGAGGTGCTGTGGAGGCGCTGTGCTCCACAGACCTTCTGTGTACTCTGTACTACAACATGTACACACTGTACTCTAACCTTCTGTGTACTCTGTACTACAACATGTACACACTGTACTCTAACCTTCTGTGTACTCTGTACTACAACATGTACACACTGTACTCTAACCTTCTGTGTACTCTGTACTACAACATGTACACACTGTACTCTAACCTTCTGTGTACTCTGTACTACAACATGTACACACTGTACTCTAACCTTCTGTGTACTCTGTACTACAACATGTCTCTTGAGTTTTAGGTCATGTTCTACTGTTGTTACCTGGAGTAGTTTTGTTCCACTCACATGAGTTTGAGTGAACCTTTATTATCTGTATAGTGTATACATATATATCTGTATACATATACATATATATACATACATATATATATATATCTGTATACATGTACATATATATATCTGTATACATGTACATATATATCTGTCTGTCTAGTGTAAAATGGGCCCTTTAATGGAGCGGTTAATTTTCTATGTCAGTAAAAGAAAGTGGTTTGTGTTTAGGAAATGAACAGAAAAACATGTTAAATAAAAAAACAGAATAATGATCAGTATGAAGGGAATAAACAGATTTGAACAGAAATATGAATCTGTGTTCATGTTTGTAAATTTACTCACCACACTGTCCCTGCGTCTGTCCACAGACCCTCCCTCCCTGAAGACGCCAGGGACTTATTTGACCGTGACACCGGCGTGTTGGAGGCCCCACTGGAGGTGCACGCTCCAGGACAAGTGTGTACCACTGGACCATACACACACACGCATGCACACACGCATGCACGCACGCACACACACACACACACACACACACACACACACATGCTTTTCCTGGTGGTTCTCTCCTTCTTTGGTTTAAATTTACTCCTTCTCCTTTTCATCGTGTGCCTCTTGTGCACTGAACAGTTTTTGGATATTGAATGGTTGTATATTTTTGTTTGCTTTATACAAAAGCAAAGCAGTGTAGAATTTTACTAAATCAAAATGTTTTTATAATTTCGATTTGAAAAACAAGTCGTTTGTATGGTCCAGGTAACCAACCTTATGCATTATTCTCACAGCACGTTTTTGCAATTTGAAAAGGAAAAGAAGTAAAGTTTGGTAATTGTTGCCCCAAATCTCAATACAATCAGTGCTCCTAAATCTGGAAAATGTCTCCATTCATTTTCACAAACTGTTGTCTTCCGATCAGATGCTTTCAATCCAGTTTAGTGCAATGCCCCTTGTGCCATACAGTTTGAGTTTTTTGAGTAGTATGGCGTGGTTAAGAGTGTCAAAAGTTTTCTTTAGATCAATGAAAACCTCCATGACATACTTTTTACTATCTAGTGCATCAGTTATCTCCTCCACAGCATCCATCCATCCATCCATCCATAAGTGCCATTATCTCATGTTTGTCTAAAAATGATTCCAATACTTTTACATACTTTACATACTTTTGCAATTTTCATCTTGTCCAGGAACGATCCCTTTAGAAATGATAGATTAAAAATATATGTTAAGGGTTTAATAATGCCATTAATTACGTTTTAAACTGTAGTCATGTCAATGTCATAAAAGTCAGTTGACGATTTATTTTTAAATTAATTTACAGTGGTTATAATTTCAAGTTCGGTTGCAGGAGAAAGAAAAATTGTATTTGGATATCTTTCAATAAGTGTTTGGTCTTGTATTGTGGGGCTTGTTTCTGAATTTTTTTTCTGCCAGTTCAGGACCTATTTTTACAAAGAAATCATTAAAGTTGTTAACAATACTGGGCATGTCATCTATCACACCATTCCTATCAACAAAGTAATCAGGGTACAGTTCTTTTTAGAGCCTTCTTTAATTACACTATTCAATATAACTCACATTTTTTAACATTATTTTTATTATTTTCAAGCAGTTTATTATAATATAATTCTCTACTGTTTCTTATAATATCTGTCAACTTATTCTTATGTACCTTCTTTCTGAATCTTTCATTTTAAATTTTATAAATTGTCTATAAAGATTATTTTTCTTTTTACAAGCGTTTTGTAACCCCTTCGTTAACCAAGGACAGTTTGAGTTTCTTTTTTTGGTTCTACATTGTTGAACGGGACAGTGTTTATTGTATAATGTTAGAAATATATCTAAAAAATTATTATAGGCTCTGTCAACGTCTTTCTCCAAGTATACTGAGCTCCAGTCTTGATCATTAAGGTCTTCATTCAGTGATCTAACAGTTTCATCGGATCGCATTCTTTTATAATCATAATTATTAATACAGTGAATTCTTTAGTCAAGAATTGAAAATACCAGGTTCAACATTTGTGAACCTTTACCTTTTGGATACTTCATGGCAAAATACAATGTTATCAATAGGAAAAACTGGCTCTTGCCCCCCATCTGAGAGTAGCACATTCTAGAATCTGAAAACCACCAATAGCTGTTTTTAGAATTGTATATCGTTATGGCAACAACAATAACAATGCCATTCCATCCTTTGTGATGTCACGTCTCAAAGCTTGATGACATCACACCTTTCTATGTAGGTGTGAGCACGGCCAGAAGACTGTTAATTTATCCAGATCTTCTGAACAGACAAGACACATTTCTGAAGCAGAGACCAGTTCACAGAGACTCACCAGTTCACAGAGACTCACCAGTTCACAGAGACTCACCAGTTCACAGAGACTAACTTAAGAACCACTACAATGGCAAACTGTACAGGATACACATTGCCCTTACAGAAAAAGATAGATGTTAACTACAAACATGAAGTTAATCAAGTCTATGAACTAGGATGTAAGCACTGCTTGCCAGTAAATTTTAAAGAGGTGAAGACAGAAGGTCCTCTCCACGATGCAATCTTCACCTTTCGCGTAACGGTTGGAGAATTTTCTGCTGAAGCAGAAGCACCAACCAAAGCACTTGCAAAAAAGCTGGCAGCACAACTTATTCTCCCAGACCTGCTCCGCCTAACTCCTCCACCCGAGAAGGAGGACAGTTATTGGAGGATAAGGAAACGTAAACGCACTGGTGTCTGCTGGCGAGAACTACCCATGTTTAAGCCAACAGAAAACCCAGTGCAGTGCCTTGATAACCTGGTGACAAAGTGGCATGGAAAGCCCCCTCAGTACAGGTTATTGGAAGTGGACAGGGAGTCTGAGCCTTGGATCCATCATATCCAAGTGACTGTAGCAGACCAAACAGTAGTAGGAATGGGTGAGTCAAGGAAGGAGGCAAAAAAAGTAGCTGCAATCAAAATGCTCAACTCCTTCGGTTATAATTATATTTATAATGAGCCACAACCATCTCCCCGGAAAGTGCCGCTGGATAGTATGGAGAAAAATAAGACTCCAGTTTCCCTAAATGAGGAGGTTACAGAGAGTAGCGAGCATCTGGAAGAAGCAGCAGACACTCTTATAGTTCCTCAAGGGAGCCACTCTGAGGTGGAGATTCAGTCATCATCAGTGGACCAGGAACCATCTGAAACCGTTATAGAAGAGGCCACATCTGGTTTTCCTGTAGAAGAACCATCTAAAACACTGCAGGATACATTTATAGAAGACAGAGGTAACGCCCTCCACCTACTGCCTCCAGATGTTCCTCCTATGTTGGTAACAATGGGCATGATTCAGAACAAGGACGGCACAGTCCAGTGGTGTGAAGATAAATCACCTCCAGATGGTGGAGAGATGGCCTCTGAAGCTGCCCCAGTTCACCTACCTGAGGTAAGTGAGGCCACCACACCTGAAGGACAGGTAGAGGTAACATCGTCAGAGCCCCAGGACAAGGCGTCCGACACAGCCCATGATGTGCCACTTGATGCGCCCCAGGACTCCCGGGAGGTTCTGTCCCAGGAAGTATCATCTGTAGCAATCCAGAAAGACACACCACAAACAGTCCAGAATGATCTTCTGGAGATTACAGGAGAATGTGGCTCAGAAGTTTCCCACAGTGACTTGTCCAAACTAGAGGAGGTCGAGTTGTCATTGGAAAATGCTGAAACATTCGCAGAGCCAGAGGCAATTCTGTTGGATGTAGTTGAAAAGTTACTGGAACAGTCGCCTGCTGTAATCGAACATCAATCAGCTGAGATTATCCAGGACCCAGTTTCAGAGACCAATGCAAATGCAGAGCCCCAGGAGGTGGTCCAACAGCCAACGGTGAACCTCCAAGTGCTGCCTGTGGAAGTCTTGTCTCAGTTGGCCTTCATTGGAGTCATAACAGAAAGCGATGGCTTCATACAGTGGAGGGAATCAAACCCAACCACCACTCAGGAAGAGCCTGAGGTCTGCAGTTTGAATGTAACTCCAGCTGAAGAACTCCAGACCAGCACGTCACCGGCCCCGTGTGAAGCTACACATGAGCCAGAGGACACCAGGGAAGACAGCCCCGTCGTATACACCCTGCATCAAGAAAATGGTGAACTCACCACTGTTGTAACAACCGTAACAGAGAAGAGCAACGCACCTGCACCACCCTATGGAGATAGACTGTCCTTCGCCCTTACACACGCGTGTGTGAAAAAGATCTTTAAAATGTCAAAATGCCACAATCGGCATGACCGTAACCTAATGGCTGTCGGTCTGCATAGAAAGATCAAGGAGCACATCATTGTCGATGGGGATATCCCCTTTGAAGACTCGCAGAAAATTGGCAAAAGAGCAGCCAAACAACTCAAAGTGGAGTATGGCTCTGCTGGTGCCCTCCTGAGGGCAGCTTCTGCACCAGACACTGCAGCTTTCGAAGCTGCTGCTGTGACCCATCTCAATGATGCTCTGACAGCCTACCACAATCGCCCCAAGTCCTCCGCCCTCTCACGCTTCCTCTCCAGAGTGAGGAGGGCGTTCACTTTTTAAGAGGCCCATTTAACAAGTATGTGCATTTACATCCATTTTGATGGAAAGAACGTTTCCTTTTAAAATGTGTTAAAATGCATATATTGAAGAACCTTCCCCAACCTTTTCATCCATCCATCCATCCATTTTCTCCCGCTTAATCCGGCTGGGTCGCGGGGGCAGCACGCTGCCCATTACTCTGTACACCAGACCCAGACCCCTATGAACCCCTCTGCAGGTGGTGAGCACCAGACCCAGACCCCTATGAACCCCTCTGCAGGTGGTGAGCACCAGACCCAGACCCCTGTGAACCCCTCTGCAGGTGGTGAGCACCAGACCCAGACCCCTATGAACCCCTCTGCAGGTGGTGAGCACCAGACCCAGACCCCTATGAACCCCTCTGCAGGTGGTGAGCACCAGACCCAGACCCCTATGAACCCCTCTGCAGGTGGTGAGCCACAGGAGGGAGGAGTTCCTTGACGGTCCTTGATTGTAAACTGTTCATAGTATACAATACTGTTCATAGGGTGCAAATATATGCACCCCTAGGGGTGTAGGGGTGCATATATTTGAGAACCTTCCCCAACCTTTTCATTTGGCCCAAAATTTGACTATGTGTATTTTAGAAACATTTGGATGGAAAGAACATTTCTGTTCATATGTGTTAAAATACATTAATTTGATTAAAAATAAAGAATGCATAGCAAATATCTTTACTCTTGTGTATATTTATTTGCCTTAAATACTTTTAATATTTCTCCAGTGTTAAGTGATTTTATTTTTTTTAAAATAATGACCAGAAACAGTGTCTCATCAAAACAGTACAACAACATAGTACATTTTACACAGATGCGCACACACACACACACACACACACACGCACACGCACACGCACACACACACACACACACGCACGCACACACACACACACACACACGCACACGCACACGCACGCACACACACACACACACACACACACACACGCACACACAAACACGCACACGCCTTTATCTGACAGTCCTAACTGCTGAGCTGTTGTGTTTTTCAGTGTGTGTCTGTCATGGTGAGTGCAGTTCTGACCTCCTCTGACCTGAGCCTGGACCTGTCTCTGTTGGACTTTGGGCCCTGCTCTGTGCTCCAGGCCGTCAGGAGCAGAGTGCACCTGTCGAACCTGTCTCTGCTGCCTCAGGACTTTGGCTTTTGCAACGTCCCCGAGGTAATACTGTCCTCAGAGCTCCAGAAACAGGCTGCCCTATCTGGGACAGTCACTGTGTGTGTGCAAATGTTGTATTCATTTATGTTATGTCATTGTCTATTCTATGTTCTTTTTAGACTATGAGGGCCACCGTAGTCTATTCTGTTAACACTGAAATTATACTCTTTACACAAACTACTGTATTTACAAACTGCTCTGTGGCTCTTTACTTTAATACTTGGGTATAAAATGATTTTAAAGAGCCTGTGAAGGAAGATGAGGAAGTGTACAGTCTCTATTATTTGTGTGTGTGGGTGTGTGTGTGTGTGTGTGTGTGTGTGTGTGTACAGTTCCTGGAGGTGCAGCCGGACCACGGCTTTGGGACTCTGCTTCCTCAGGAGACTTTGTCCATTGACCTGATCTTCAGACCGAAGAAGGTCCAGAGCTACAACTTCCAACTGTGCTGCAAGACCGGACTCAACCGGTACACACACACACGAACACACGCACGAACACACACACAAACACACACACGAACACACTCAGACACCACAGTTTTACTACTGATTATGACAAGACACAGTGTGACAGAGCAGTTTTATCCCTCAGGCTCTGTCCTCGGGGAGAACATGTGAAGACGCTCATGCCCATTTCCTTATCTGCTGCACTCGCCGCGCTGAACTCTTTCGTTACCAAACGTACCGTAAACTTCATTTTCCACAGCCTCTCCAGCGTGTTCTGTCGTGACTAAGGGCGCACACTTAGAACCACCAGTTTTGCCCATTCAAATCACGTTAAATTTGTTTGTTTATTTACCCTCGTGCCGCCGTCCTCTCCCTCCTCCTGTTCTGGTAAAGCCGGACACATCCGCCGGTGCTTTAAATCCACCAGTTGTAAAAACAGTTTTTAGTAGTTTATCTAGCACCTTTCAAGACACACAAAGCACTCTACACTCCACACTTTTATGCTGAAGTCCCTCTCTGATAACATTACGAAAGGAGGGGCCGAATAGTGTCTGGGAGAGATCACTAGATCATTCAAACATGCCTGGAGGACATTTAAAACCTCTTCAGGGAGGTTTTTGATGAGGGAACAGCTTTATAACATGGAAGAAATTGTGTATAATACCCCGTCTTTAATCATATGTAGCTGTGATTGTGTTTCTAACTGTGGAACTTCGTCCTTCTTCACAGATAAAAACAAAGATAGACTTAGATTTAGACAAACTTGGTACAAAAGTGGTAATAATAAATTCAAAATAAGTCACAAAAAGAGACAGGTACATAGTAAAAATTCAAAAATATATAAAAATATAGTAATAGAAATATGTCTCTGAGCTGTATAAGAGGACGTAAGGAGAAACAGTGCAAAGATAAAATAGTGATTGACAGAAGGAGATTTATTCCAGCGTTAATATCGAGTCTGTAAATACTGACTTTACATGTTTTGGTGTTGACCCTGTTTTCTTCAGGGACCTGGTGCTGTCCTGCAGAGGCCTGGGAGTGCGCCCCCCTCTGGAGCTCTCTCACTCTGCAGTTCAGTTTGGAGCCACCGCGGTGGGACACTGTTCGTCCGCTCTGGTGTACGTCACCAACACAGAGCGACCTCTGACCCCTGCTGAGCCCCGCCTCTTCAGCTTCCACGTCCCCGACCAATCAGACGTCAGCGTGTCACCGTCCACAGGCTGCCTTTTACCTGGAGAGGTACAGCGCTGTTAAATTAGTTAGTACATGTCTAAATTATTATTATTATTTTATTATTTGTTTATTTCATTCATAAAGTATAAAAAGACATAAACAGTTTGTAAACTTACAAGAAACGAGAAGGAATGAATGAAAAGGAGCAGAAAAAGGAGTGATCTTATGTTATCTGCCCCCTTTTCCAGACATGAACACTGAGAGTCACTTTAAAACATTTAAAACGTTTCAAATCAATATATTTCATTTCAGTCACAAATATTGAAATTGCGTTTTGGGTTTGCAAAACAGAAAGACTACCCATAATCTTTTTTACACAATTAAATTTCACAGAGAACTGTATTTTTGTCTCTGCCGATTTTCAAACAAATCAGCAGAATCTGGGTCATATCAAGAGAGCGACACACTTTTACCATAAAATTTTTGTATTTCACTTGAAGACAATGTTTTACATGTGCAAAGAACACAATGCAAGATGTTTTGTAAACTTTTACAAATCCTACAAAATTTGCAGTATTTTTATAGTCATATTATTCCAGACTTTTCAGATCTTTGTTAGGCGAGCTCTGATCAAAACCTGAGCCGGGAGCACAGCCTACATGGGCTAGTGGCGCAATGGATAACGCGTCTGACTACGGATCAGAAGATTCTAGGTTCGACTCCTGGCTAGCTCGCAACTAGTTTTAACCTAACACTGGACTACATCATTTAAAAGCTCCGACTTTTGAATACAATTCCATTGTAGTGTATAAAATGTAGACTGTAGACAGATTACTGTAAAGTATACAACAGGACAGCCGTGATCGTATAGTGGTTAGTACTCTGCGTTGTGGCCGCAGCAACCCCGGTTCGAATCCGGGTCACGGCATGATAACAGTAGATGACGTTACCTTTTTTTGTATTTCACTTAAAGCAGGGGTCTCAAACTTGCGGCCCGCGGGAGGATAGTTTGTGGCCCCCGCCTTAATATAAAAGTTTAATGTTAGTGCGGCCCGCGAGTTGGACATGTCTGGCACTTCACAGTGTTTTGTGCGGAGCTGAACGAACCTACAGTACCAACCACAGCGAGTATATGGCTCCCGGGGGCGGGACATCGGCCATGGTTGATGCAAGCAGAGAAACATTTCTTAATGAGTAAAAATTACAGCAGCTCTGCCATGGAGTGTTTTCTTCTGCCTGGCTGCCTCGTTTCTGCTGGGCACACGCGGACATTGGTTTACATTGGGCACACATAAGATAAGATAAGATAAGATAAGATAAGATAAGATAAATTAAGTTAAGATAAGATAAGATAAGATAAGATAAGATAATCCTTTATTTGTCCCACAATGGGGAAATTGCAGTGTCACAACGCAAGTTACAGAAACAGCAGGAAAATAAGAGCATCAAAATCAAGATAAATAATAATAAGTATGGACATTGGTTTACATGGGGCACACATGGACATTGGTTTACACTGGGCACACATGGACATTGGTTTACACTGGGCACACATGGACATTGGTTTACACTGGGCACACATGGACATTGGTTTACACTGGGCACACATGGACATTGGTTTACACTGGGCACACATGGACATTGGTTTACATGGGGCACACATGGACATTCGTCCCAGCGCGCTATGTTCACAACACTTCAAAAAAAAAAAGTTAAAAACTTTTAAGTTGCTGCCCAGCGGGACATTATACGTATACGTATATAATGTATATAAAAAAAAATATTTTTATATTTTTTATATTATCTTACAGGTGCGGTATATAACCCGCACCTATAAGCCGCAGGTGTCCACGTCTTCATGAAGTTCTCAAGTTCCGAGCATCTGCTTGTATTGCCTCTAAAGCTTTTGTCGTCTTTTTGCATTGAGTCAGTTCGTCACGCTGCTGTCGCCAACGTCTCACCTTCGACTCATCGATGCCAAACTTACGTGCAGCAGCTGTTTCCTTCTTTGACAGTCAGATCAATTGTCTTTAACTTCAAAGCTGCATCATATGCATTTCTTCGTATGTTTTCCATGAGGAGGGTGTGTGCATGAAGCACAAAATAACTGTTCAAAACAAAATCAAACGAGCATCTTCCTCAGCACATCATCTCTTCACCTGTCTGTCTTCACCTGTCTGTCTTCACCTGTCTGTCTTTACCTGTCTGTCTCGCTCTTGCGCCCCGTCACTTCTCGCTCTACTGCGCATGTCTCCTGCAGAAAGAGTCTCTGTCCTGTCTGGGATCATGTCAGTGTCTCGTAGGATTTCAGCAGATTTCAGGCTCTCCGGGGGTCGGGGTTAGTTGTATTGATCAGGTATGAGGATGTTCGGCTACTGAAGTTTGAGACGTTTCTTCTCGTCCTTTACGCCTCATCTGCGTTTACCACATACGGGTCATTAAGACGTATCCACCTCACTAATGTTCATTCAGCATCAGAACTTATTTTATCACATGGTGATAAACTGTTTTAGTGCGCGGACAACAGCGCTGCCTAATGTTGTAACTTCATGTTCACCACAGACAGCGGCGCTTTCTGCACTCAGGCTGCGCGCGCATCCGCGGTGTTTATAAACGAATAATCCATAATCCATAAATGAGCCGCATCGTTGTATAAAGCAGCGGTTTATAGTCCGGACATTCCGGTATATTTATACACACGTTGTGAGAGGAAGCGCTGCAGGTCTGTAGCAGCAAGAGGCAAGAGAAACCATGTTCAGAAGAACAGTTCATGTTCTTCAATGTTCCATTTGTGTTCAGGACAATTCATGTTCAGAAGAAGGTTAAAGGTTAAAGAACTGTTAATACATTTGAATCTGAACACAGCAGATATAGACTGAAGGAACCACATATAGTCGCTGACTAGAGAAATCTAATTATTATTATTTTCAGTATCATTATTATTATTTTATGTATTTATTACTGATTGATTGATTAATTGATTTTCTTATTAATTCTTAATTTGTTTAGTTATTTTTTAATCTTATTTTGTGCTAAAAAAAAAATAAAAATAAAGAGATGTGAGAAGACTGGAAATTTTTTTAACAAAGCTTTTCTTGTTTAAAACCTGATGCGGCCCAGCCTCGCCTCTGCAGAGTGAGGGGCTCTGCGGCCCCTCACTCTGCCTCCAGCGGGCCCCCAGGTGAACTGAGTTTGAGACCCCTGACTTAAAGGGAAGAATATGTTTTACATGTGCAAAGAACACAATGCAAGATGTTTTGTAAACTTTTACAAATCCTACAAAATTTGCAGTATATTTATATTCATATTATTCCAGACTTTTCAGATCTTTGTTAGGCGAGCTCTGATCAAACATACCAGAGCGGGTTCACAAACCTGAGCTGGGAGTACAGCCTACATGGGCTAGTGGCGCAATGGATAACGCGTCTGACTACGGATCAGAAGATTCTAGGTTCGACTCCTGGCTAGCTCGCAACTAGTTTTAATCTAACACTGGACTACATCATTTAAATGTTCCGACTGTTGAATACAATTCCTTCACAGTCTGTAAAATGTAAATTATAGAAGGGCTGGATACAGTAAAGTATCAAACAGGACAGCCGTGATCATATAGTGGTTAGTACTCTGCGTTGTGGCCGCAGCAACCGGCCAATGTCTCAGCTCTGAACCCAGAGCAGTGAGTAGAATGGAATAAGGTTGTCAAAAGTATCGAAAATCAGATACTAATCGATACTAAAACTAGTATTGAAACTCGATCCTCATTTGAGCAGATAGAGATACTAAAAAAAGTCCCATTGACCCCAGGACAGAAATGAACCTTTCCTGAACGTCTTTAGAACGATCTTGAGCTGTATCAGAACAAGTATAAGAGCACAAAGACTAGTGTACACCCATGGACCTGGTTTAGACCTGGATTAGACCTGGTTTAGACCTGGACCACTGAGGGATTACACAGATATAAGACCACATGGGAATAGAAAAGAAAGTACTACTGTTTAATGCTGAAAATCACATTCTAATGTCCAAAGAAAGAGTGTTTTTTATTATCTTTGCGGTATCAGAATCAGGGTATTCTGATGATTTTGAATTAAGGACCTCAGCCAATTTGTCTCCTCAGTTAAAGGTTTTGACTCACCCTCTGATTCATTGTTTTTTATATATATATTTACTGCTTTCTACATTTGATATACATGCAGAAGACAATAAACATATGACTTAAGATATATGGATTATGTAGCAACAACAAAAAAAGAAGTTAAATAACTCTTTGTTTTAGTAGTGAGAGAGTCCAAACTTTTGCCTGGTGTGTATATATTTGTTTTTATAACATTTTTTGGCTTGTGTGTGTAGCTCTGGCCCCTGATCTGTGTGTGTGTGTGTGTGTTCTGTTTTCTCTCAGCGCTGTGTGGTCCAGTTGAGTTTTAGACCCATTCTCCACGAGCCCAGAGAAGAGACTGACACACGGACCGAAGCCCAGGTCAGACTCTCCACTCTCTGCTGTTATCTGTTATGTTCAGATCCGCTGTCTTGGCTGGAAGGTATTTCACCGTGTTAAGATGTGAACATATTCTCATGTGTGTTTCTTCTGCATAGGCCGCGTCCCATTTCTCTTTCCTCGCTTCCTTCTCCTCGATTCTGCAGGAAATGGAGAGGAGACACGGCGAGGAGAGAAGATTGAAACTCCTCCCTGAGACCAATAAAGTTAGATTCTTTTTTTTATTCTCTTTTGATTCTGTTGTCTGCCTCCTGAAGCCTCCGTCAGGTTTACTCCTTCCTTCTGTGGTTTTCTTTGGGACACCACTGAGTGACAGCTGAAAAATGGAGAATCGAGGAGAGGAATCAAGGAGAAGGAAGCGAGGAAAGAGAAATGAGACGCGCCCTGGAATGGATAAAGTCAAATGAAACGCACAACGCTAGCAGCTGAGATGGAGAAGAGTATGAAATTCGGATCCATAACAGAGAGAGAGGAGAAAATGTTTCAATAAGTGAATCAGAGCATAAAAAATGTAAATGTACTGCCAATATTTATGAACCCATGAGCCACAGCTTCTCAGTGTTCAGATGTAAACATGTCCGTGTGTGTGTGTGTGTGTGTGTGTGTGTGGTTGTGTGTGGTTGTGTGTGGTTGTGTGGCAGAAGGAGTGTCCAGCAGAGGGCAGCAGAGGACAAACGATGCAGAAGATGAGCGCCAGCCCATCCCTGTGAGTTCATCATCTCTGTTTATGTCACATGTGGAATACGCACAATCCTGAGGGGACACAATATTTACACTGCACACACACACACACACACACACACACACTCATACATTATGCATTATATTCTGTACATACACATGACGCACACATATGAGGGATGCAGCAGGTAACAGAATTCTAACAAACTCAGACTTTAAAACGGCTAGAAGTTCTGTGGTAGAATCTGCGTTTCAGTTGTTGAGTTTATTGACACATCTCTGTAATTCCTCTGTGAAAAATAAAAAGAATTTCAAATATTTTGTCATTAGAATCAAGTTGAATTTTCAGCGTCGCATCATAAATCATTATATTTATTAGACTTAGACTTAGACAAATTTTACTGATCCACAAGGGAAATTATTTGGACACAGCAGCTCAAACATCACAATATAAAATAATAACAGAGAGGAACAAAAATAGATGATATAGCAAAAAGAGCAAGAGACACGTGTCAAATGAGACATAATTATAAAAATAAATGTATATGTACAAGTCAAAATAAAATAGAAAAATAAGTAATAAAATATAAAATAAAATATAAAATCACAGCTATAAACAAGAGACAAGAACGACAGTGTAAATACTCTGCTGATTGACAGGACATTAGGTTATCTGTTACTTAAGATTGAGTTGTTGTACAGTTGTAGGGAGTATTATCTGTTACATAAGGGTGAGTTGTTGTACAGTTGTAGGGAGTATTATAGTAGAATGTAGTCCTGTATCTCTCACTGTTTGAGCGGAGCTGTAGGAGCCTGTTGGAGAATGAGCTCCTCTGTCCCTCTATAGTCTGGTGCAGTAGGTGAGTTGTTGTAGGGAGTATTATCTCCTCTGTCCCTCTATAGTCTGGTGCAGTGGGTGAGTTGTTGTACAGTTGTAGGGAGTATTATCTGTCCCTCTATAGTCTGGTGCAGTGGGTGAGCAGGAGTGTCCATGATGGAGAGCAGTTTGTCCAGTGTCCTCATGTCCCTCACTGGGACAAATGTCTCCAGTTCACAGTCGATCACGTGTCCAGGTTTACGGATCAGTTTGTCAATCCGCCCAGTGTCCCTTTTCCTGGTGCCGCTCCCCCAGCCGATTATTCATGGTTGTGTTTGTATTATTAGCAACATTACGGTAGATCTTGGTCAGTGGTCTCCATCTGAGGTTTGCACAGAACAAATCAACTGCAGTGTCATAAGTAGAGAGTTAAAACCTCTTGTATTGTTTTTCCATAAGTGTCTAAGCAGTCTAATAAACCTGTGACTGTGTGTGTGTGTGCGTGTGCGTGTGTGTACGTACGTGTGTGCGTGTGGTCAGGACTCCTCCCCCTGGACGTCTCACCATGACCTGCTGTGTGTCTGACCCTGTCTCCAAGAGCTCACCGGACCAGCCCCCATCCTGGAGGTATTACTCACTAGAATACTCCTCTGTACTAACGATTTACAAATCAACAGACACTGGTGTGCAGGAAAAGACAGTTGTATAAATTTGGACGAAAACAGAAAATGAGGAAATAAATATTCTCTGACATTCACAGCTGAACCTGGGAGTCAGTAGCTCATTAGACTCTCATTGGTTCATCTTTGTCAGAGTGAACACAGACTCAGGGAAAAGACAAAAAAGAAATGCAGCGGACACCCTTTAGTTGTAGGATCTGGCAACCCAAAGAGATGAGCTAAGTGTGAGACTTAAATTGAGAATCAAAACACAAAAAGTAAAGATAGACAACTTTAATATTATGTAAAATGTTTTAAGAAAGACATACACTTGCTGTTCATATTCTCTGTAAAGTGAGTCCTGTGTCTTCTTCAGCCCCATCAACGTGCTGTACCTGAAGCTGCAGTGCCCTGTCATACAGCCCCCTCTAGTGGTCACATCCGACAGTGGAGGGAACTCTGTGGACTTTAGTAACGTGGCAGTGGGTCAGTAGCTGTGATTTAAATCCAGTTTTTTTTCTCATGCAAATCACTGATATTTTCACTGTTTGCTGTGTGTGTTTTCAGGGGAAACGGCCGTACAGAAGTGTGTTGTCCAAAATATAACAGACGAATCTTTACACGTATCCTTCTGGTTAAGAATTCTACTGTTAATAGTACAGAGAATATATGGTACAAAGGAGGGACAGAGGTACAGAGGAGGGACAGAGGTACAGAGGAGGGACAGAGGTACAGAGGAGGGACAGAGGTACAGAGGAGGGAGCAGAGGAGAGGGTCAGAGGGTGAGAGGAGAGGGTCAGAGGACGCAGAGGAGAGGGTCAGAGGACGCAGAGGAGAGGGTCAGAGGATGAGAGGAGAAGAGGAGAGGGTGAGAGGGTCAGAAGAGAGGGTGAGAGGATGCAGAGGAGAGGGTGAGAGGGTCAGAAGAGAGGGTCAGAGGGTGAGAGGATGCAGAGGAGAGGGTCAGAGGGTGGGAGGGTCAGAAGAGGGGGTCAGAGGGTGAGAGGAGAGGGTCATAAGGTGAGAGGATGCAGAGGAGAGGGTGAGAGGGGAGGGTCAGAGGATGCAGAGGAGAGGGTCAGAGGAGAGGGTCAGAGGATGCAGAGGAGAGGGTCAGAGGATCCAGAGGAGAGGGTCAGAAGGTGAGAGGAGAGGGTCAGAGGATGAGATGATACAGAGGAGAGGGTCAGAGGATGCAGAGGAGAGGGTCAGAGGATCCAGAGGAGAGGGTCAGAAGGTGAGAGGAGAGGGTCAGAGGATGAGATGATACAGAGGAGAGGGTCAGAGGAGAGGGTCAGAGGATGCAGAGGAGAGGGTCAGAGGGTGAGAGGGTCAGAAGAGGGGGTCAGAGGGTGAGAGGAGAGGGTCAGAAGGTGAGAGGAGAGGGTCAGAGGATGAGATGATACAGAGGAGAGGGTCAGAGGAGAGGGTCAGAGGATGCAGAGGAGAGGGTCAGAGGATGCAGAGGAGAGGGTCAGAGGATGCAGAGGAGAGGGTCAGACATGAATGACTCAAGAGCAGTATATATTCCTTGACTGTACTGTAGTTGGGCTCCTCTCTGCTGGCCCCTGGGGGTCCCTTCTCTGTACTGAGCGCCCTGCAGCCCCTCAGACCGGGTCAGAGGTGCCTCCTGCTGCTGGCCTTCTCCCCCTCCAGAGCTCTGAAGGTCAGTCACACATCTGCTTTACACTGGCCACACCAGTTTTACATGTTTCAGCACTACACTGGAGCTGACAGTCAAACTGGAGATTTCACAGGATTTTTCATATGTAATGTCCTGATCCAATAGAGAAAAAGAGATCCAGATAGTATCGTGCAAAATGTACTTTATATGTTCATGTGCTGAGTTACCATGGCGATAGAAAAGCAGTTAAGCTCCAGAGGTCCATGCATTATATCCCTCACAAATATTCTGGTATTTATGTATTATTACCTCCGCCAAGGAGGTTATGTTTTCGCCTGAGTCTGTCTGTGTGTTTGTTTGTTTGTTAGCAAGATAACTCAAAAAGTTATGGACGGATCTTGATGAAATTTTCAGGAAATGTTCCTAATGGTAAATCCAACAGATGATTAAATTTTGGTGATGATCCAGAAGAAATCCTGGATTCTGGATCACTTTGAAAACTGAGCTGCTTGGCGGAGGTCTGCGCTCTCTGAGTGCTTTTCTAGTTATGTATTGTGTTCATTTATTACATTAAACACTGTCAAAAACATTCCCGTGAAAGCTGTGAAAAAGTGCCTCGAAACTCATCACAGTAAAAAACTAGAATGCTTTCTTCAAAAAGTTAATAACAACTAGCAACTAACCTCACACTTCCTGATTCTCAAGACAATAAATGCTTTATAATTAGATGCAGAAAGAACGCAGTTGCAGCAGACTTCTTTTGACTTCAAGAGCTGCTTATACAGTATATCTGTACTGGAGAAAGAAACGTTTTGTCAAATACATGGGAAAAAAATAGGTACAGGCCCTCTTTAATTAATGAATTATTTACACTCTGCTGCCATTTTTATTTAAGTGCTTCGAAAAACTTTAGGATGCTCTGAATTTGGTGTTAAAACTGTGTAACGCACTGCTCCTTGTTGTTTAATCCTTTAATAACCCACCTCAACTCATTTTGGGGAGTATATGTGTACTCACTTCAGAGGGCTGCACTTCCTGTTACTTCCTGCTACTTCAGTAGTTTAAAGTTCAACAAAAACTCAACTAACTAAATATTTTTCTGAATCTGAATATATGTATTTATTACAAGGACACCATATTTTCACCAACAGTTCTTCTAAGAGGTCAAAGTTAGAGGCTCGTTTCCATCTGCACCAACCTCTGTGTGTGTTTGCAGTACCGTGAGCGTGTGGAGCTGCGCTGCCTGAGGGGGGCGCTGTGGCTGAGCCTGTGTGGAGAGGGGGTGGAGCCTGTGGTCACCTGCTCCCCCTGTGCTTCGGAGCTGGACTTTGGCCATGTTCTGATCAGGGAGAGCTCCTGTCACACTCTGAAGGTCAGACACAACACAGACCTGGTCAACACACGCTTTGTCTAACAAAGTCTAACAAAGCCTCAGACAGAGCAGTGCTTGCAGTTAGCATCACATCTCCAGAGAATGTTGAAATATGAATAATAACAGATGAGGTGTAGAGATTAAATGAGCTGTTGTCGTGTTTTTTTCAGCTCCAGAACCACTCTACAGTTGAGGTGGGCTTTAGGACCCTGCTCTCCAGCCAGGCTCCACCTGCACTCCAGAGACAGGCCAGTAGGGGGCAGTGTGTGCAGCTGCTGTCAGGTGAGAGCTACCTCCAGGCAGCGTCTCAGTTCTCTTTCCTCGCTTCCTTCTCCTTGATTCCTCTCTTCGATCCTCCATTTTTCAGCTGTCAGTCAAACGTGTCATATTAAGTGTTGTCCCAAAGGAAAACCACGGAATGAAGGAATAAACCTGAGGGAGGCTTCAGGAGCAACACCAGAGAAAAGAATCAAACTTTCTTGGTCTCAGTGAGGAGTTTAGATCCTCTCTCCTCCCTGTGTCTCCTCTGTGGGCGGGACTTCCTCACCCACTTCCTGCAGAATCGAGGAGAGGCCTTTAGTTTTACATGCACGCCAGGAAAACCCTATGGCCTAATTTATGTATCAAAATGCATGTAAAAAAAACGCCAGGAAAATTATAGACATTTGTTTGGACGTTTATTCATTCTTTTTAGATCAGCAACGTCAAACTACTCTCTCTCCATGTCGTTGTTTGATTGTGTGAAAGTGAAAATTAAAACCACCCCGCCCACAGAGGAGACACAGGGAGGAGAGAGGATCTAAACTCACTGAGACCAAGAACGTTTGATTCTTTTCTCTGGTGTTGCTCCTGAAGCCTCCCTCAGGTTTACTCCTTCACTCCGTGGTTTTCTTTGGGACACCTCTTAATATGACACATTTGACTGACAGCTGAAAAATGGAGGATCGAGGAGAAGGAAGTGAGTAAAGAGAAATGAGATGCGCCCTGGACATTTGATCTTTTCTTTGCAGGTGGTTCTAGTGATGGGTGTGCGTTCAGCGTGGTGCCAGCAGAGGGCAGACTGGCTCCAGGGCAGAGTCAGGACGTCCGGCTCTGTTTCCATCCCAAAGAAGAGCGAGAGTTTAGAGACCGCCTCACCGTGCAGCTGTCCAATCAGGTCAGACCCACCACAACACATACAGAAAAAGAATCTGTTAATACGCTCTGTTTACGCTTACCGGAAGACGTTTGGAAACATGCGGATGACGACTTCCGGTGGAGTTCCCGACTCTGGGCATGTGATAAAACAATAAAACCGCGGATTCAGCAGCAGCGTCTTCACAACCTGCCAAAGCTTCATGGGGGACGGGACTCTGATCGGGTCTTCGATTTCACTTTACAGGCAGCTGGTTAGAACTGTTGATCTGACGAACATAACGGAACGCTACAATAACATCCTTTTTTCTTTATTAAGATAGACAAATTATAATACACAAATTAATAGGCAGTTTATAAAAGGAAAAAAGAAAGAATACAATGACATCTCAGAGTTACTATCGCCAACAGAGCCCAAAGGAAGTCGTCATCCTCATGTTTCCAAACGTCTTTTGGTTTTGTGATTTAAGCGTGAATAGAGCCCATCATTCAAAATTTAATTCCAAACACAGACACAAGATTATGTAGCATATGTGGATCCTCGGTAGCCAGTTCCTCCTGCCGTCTGTTCAAATGTTTCCATGTTGAGTTGAGTTTTTAGATAAAAATTGATGGATTTTATGAAGTTCGTTACCTCTCATGTCCAGAATGATAGCTCTCTGTGGTTAAAGAAGTGTTTACTCTGATTATTCAAGCATAAATACAAATAGAAATTCAGTTCAATCTTTATTAAGAACACATAACATCTTGTTCATAGTAAGTAAGTATATAAAAATAAGAACAATAAAATATTTAAATATACAGTGCATGTTATAATGTAAACAGACAAGACCGCCAGTGTTTCCACAGCTCAGAGGTGAATCTGACAGAGCTCCTCACAGGACGCAGCCGAGCTTGAATGATTTGATTGTTCAGATTCACGGCTCTACACATAAATGAATAAATCCAACATCTAATCGTGACATCACAGGATCTCACACCACATTTTACAGACATTTCACTGGCGCTACAAAACCTCGACACTTTCAGTAATATTCTCAAAGAGTCATTATAGGCCACTGTCAGACTCTGGAAACTCTTCTTGTAGTTGAGCCAAAGATGTGCAGTATACAAGATCGAGCAGAAACATTTAAAAAGTGTAATTTTGACACTTATGGACAAACATATTGGCCTGGCCGTAAAGCTCACACTGCTGCTTATACATGTCTGTGTCACCTGAGACTCACTGGTGACATAATGTCCAGGGTATTTAATCTCATCTGTGAGTTGGAGTTCATTCCCGCACAGAGAGAAAAATACTTAAAAACTTCGGGTGAGCAGTGAAAAGTGGATTTTTTTTATGTCTGGTTTAATATCAAGACCATGCCACAGTTGTATGAGTGAAATATCAGACAGTTTGTACAACATTATTACAAACTGCTGTGGTCTGTTGTGTTTCAGAGTGCAGTGTGTGAGATGGACCTGCAGGGGGCAGCGTGCTCTCACAGCATGTTTGTGCGTGGAGGAGACCCTCTGAACCTGCCCCCCACACTGGCCCCTGGACCAGCCCAGAACTCAGGTACCTCAGACCAACACTGCAGTACTCATCCTAAATACTAAACCTACTATAAAAACTAGATCCTTATTTTTCGCAGGTATCGATACTAAAAAAGTCTGATTCACAGGACAAAAATGAGCCTTTCCTAAACGTCTTTAGAACGATCTGGAGCTGGATTAGAACAAGTATAAGAACATACAGACAAGTACACGCCCATGGACCACTGTGGAACCTACAGGACCACTGAGGGAGTACACAGATATAAGGAGTGTTTTTAATGTTGTAACCATCGTGGTATTGGAATCAGTATTTTGTATCAAGTCTATTCCCTTCTACTGAAATCAAGTTTGACATTTTAGTATCGCGACATTATTTTATACCAAGCAATTTTGTGGGAACTATGTGTAAATTTGGTTTTGATTATTAATTAATTTTCAGAAGCTTCTCAACTGTTAAAAAAGAGCTCATTTTAATCACTAGTTTGATCTCTCCTTTCGTTCCACATTGAGGCGTTTGTGCCGGTCCAGAGGAGGAGCCCACCCCGGTGCTGGTGACTCTGAGAGCCCCAGGCAGCTCCGGTCAGAGGGTCCCTGTGGTCAGACAGCTGCAGGTGGGCTGTGTCCGCTCCACACTGCCCGGCAAGAAGGTGAATATTATCATGAGAATCACATGATCGAGGTGTAATGCCGTCTCTTTAAAGAGGAGTATTACACTTCTCTGGGGTATTAACTGTAACACATCACATATTTAGATCATCATGTTTCTTTTATTGTTTTGAAAATGCTATAATCACAGAAAACAATTCATTAACATGTTTTAGAAGTTTCTCTTTCATTTTTGACACTCTAACACAACACAATCGGCGTGCGTCCTGCTCATGAAACTCCTGCACATCACAGCGGGTTTGTCGAGTTGCTGCGTTCACTTTTGTATCATGTTTAGTCGTGTGGGAGCGTGGGTGATGAACGTTTGTGGCTGAGCATTGTACAGAATCTTACAGCTAACCGTAAAGGAGGGTTTGAATAGGGCCTGGAAGAGATCTCCAGATTACTCAAACATGCATGGATGAGTCTAAAACCTCTCCAGGCAGGTTTTTGATGAGAACAACGTTATAACATGGGAGAAAGCTCCAAAAAAAATGATGCCTTGTGTGTGTTGGTGTGTGCAGAATGCAGAGTTTGTGTGGGAGCTCTCTGGATCACTGCAGCACCAGGGCTTTAACATAGAGCCCACCCGAGGAGCTCTGGAGCCAGGCACCACTCGCACTGTCAACGTGACATGGACGCCCCCTAGTGGATACAAGGTACAAGTCTGCTCCTGTTGTCAGGTATAGAGCGTATGCAGTTGACGTCACAGGTTTCCCCTGATCCACTTCCGGCGGTCCAGATCTCTGTAGGCCGCCATAGTAAACACACTGTCCAATTCTAAATTACGCGTCATAAAGTCACAAAATGCCCGAGAAATGTTGTGCCTATCAGTGTTCTCAGACAAGGGACAAAGATAAAAACATTCAGCTGTACAGGATTCCTGCTGAGTCTGATCCTGACCGCAGAAGTAGGTGGATTGCTGCAATTAGACGAGCCCATCATAAAACTGCTGACAAGCCCTGAGAACCAACCAAACACTCCAGGCTTTGTAGCAGACACTTCATATCAGGTGTGGTTTGATTTGATCTTTACAATTTTACTAGTAGGTCAATCACATTGAGTGATTTCACATTTGGAAGCAAGAAGACTTAATTACTATTAATACAGTGTAACTATCAGATGTTGCAGTGTTTTTGTATGTTTTTGCACATAGCTATCACTTTATTGGTCTTTATTCACAAAGTTTTAACATATCATTTATGTTTGTATTATTATATATTTATATATATATTATTAATTTAATGGTTAATGCTTTTCCATGCCTTCAAAGACTCCCCGGTGAAGTGTGATGGGAAATTTATTAGATAGTTGTAAATATCTGGCCACTGAAGGTCTGGGACAGAATCTACCGCTGTTAGGGCTGTAAAAAGGACCTGGGGCTCACTGTAGGGGTCCGATATGTTCAGATTAGCAAGCTTGTCCTCATATCTTTTCTTCTGATTACTATCTCGGTGATTAGTTAAGTCAGTATGAGTAAAAGACGGCTTTTTGTTGTCACTAGAGCACTGGCGGTCAGACGTGACTAGACCGTCAGTATGGCGGACTGACAACTTCCTGTCACGTGACTGCATACACTCTATAGAAGAGTATCAAAGGGGCTGTAGACAAATGTGTCTTACCCCAGTGCAGATATACTGTAAAAACACAATAAATGCAGAAAATAAGTGAGGAATAACTTTGGACCACTGCTGTTTAACTGTTTAAAATGAACCAGTTTTGTTTTTCATGTTTTTAACACAGAGAGAATCAGGTGCGGCTCCTTTAATGTTTGTGTGTTCTTCAGCCTCACCGTGTGCTGCAGAGCCGTGTGTCCCTGACCCTGAAGGCAGACGCAGTGAGAGTTTACGGCGTCACCCTCCTGGCCCTGGTGACACCCCGTGACCCCGCTGACCCCGCTGACCCCTGACCTCACCTACTGCAGGCCCTGCCATTATCAGACCCTTCACATGCAATTATTCTACGAAGTCCAGGTTGGATGATTGAGAGAGTAATCGTTATCCTTCATTATCCTCATTGCACACACTGTAGTTACTGTTGGATTTGACCAACACACTGGCCAATCTGTTACATGTGCTTAACAATTAAATTATTTAAGTTGGAGATGAGTTTGAATGACTTTTAATTTATCTGTGTCCCAGATATGAGGTAAACCTCAAATAATAATAAAATAAAAATCAAATATAGCTTTTACTGATAAAAACTGTAAGGCTGATTTATTCTTAATTACAAAAACTGGACACAATGACCTATTTATTTATGTTTTGGTTTTGTTTTGATTCTCAAGACGATTATCCAGTCAGAAAGCAGAATGAGCCGAATGACTCTGATCTGAACGGTCACCACCTAAACCTCAGGACCCGCACCAGTCATGAATGAGTGCTAGTGCAGCCTCTGCAGGAGCACAGGCCACAGTTCCAAACATGCCTGTGTTTTTACACTAACTCCTCGTGCTCATCATGTCTGAGGCATTTCTCTGTTTATGCTTTAGTGAGACTCCATGTCCTCAGAGCTGGAGCTGTGGTATTGTCCACTCGTCATGTGTTCACAAATATTTGCTTAGTTCTTGGTACTTTGGGAATCCAGCTGAACCAGGACTTGTTTAGCTTTAACTCTATTTGATTCTGTTTTTGATTTATTGTTTTATTTACTGCCGTCAGCCTCTGTTCTTTAATCCTGTGAGTCGTTCACACCCACTGAATGTGGAGCAGCTTCTGGTTTGTGATGAAACATGGAGGAGTGTTTGAACTTTAGCCTTAGCCGTTATGCTAGCAGGCCTCTGTGCTTCCTGGTTCCTTGTCACAGTGACAGAGCAGTGGGCGGGGCATCCGGAGCACTCGCTCTCCATTTCCTTTAGTGCTAAAGTGAAAGTGTCTGACTCAGGTCTAGAGACATGGCACACATCGGACTGGACCAGGAAGTCTTCTTCTGTCCCATCTGTTTGGACTTCCTCAAGGACCCAGTGACCGTCCCCTGTGGACACAGCTACTGTCTGAGCTGTGTGCAGCACCACTGGGACCAGGAGGAGCACACGCAGCGCTTCAGCTGTCCTGAATGCCGCCTCACCTTCAGCCCCAGGCCTGTCCTGGGGAGGAGTACTTTACTGACCTCTGTAGTGGAGCAGGTGAAGAGTAGGTTCACAGCGCCCCCTGCTGACCACTGCTATGCTGGATCTCAGGATGTGTCCTGTGATGTGTGCACTGGGAGGAAGCTTAAAGCAGTCCAGTCTTGTCTACACTGTCTGGTCTCCTACTGTGAGCGCCACCTACAGCCTCATCGAGATGTTGCAGTTCTACAGAAACACCAGCTGGTGGCGCCCTCACACATGCTCATGGAGAACCTGTGCTCTGAACATAACGAGCTGAAGAAGCTGTTCTGCCGCAGTGACCAGCAGAGCATCTGTTTCCTGTGCTCCATGGACCAGCACAAGGGCCATGACACAGTGACCTCTGCCTCAGAGAGGGCTCAGAGGCAGGCTGAGCTGCCGGCCAGGAGGGCCCTGCTGCTCCAGAGCCTCCAGCACAAAGAGACAGACCTCCAGAGGCTCCAACAGGAGGCCCAGGACATCAGACGCTCTGCCCAGACAGCAGTGCAGCTCAGCGGGGACAGCTTCAGAGACATGGTCTTTCTCCTGGAGGAGAGGCGCTGTGCAGTGGAACAGCAGATACGCTCCCAGGAGAAGATCCAAATGAGCAGAGTCCAACAGCTCCAGGACCATCTGCAGCAGGGCGTGAGTGAGCTGAAGAGGAGCCTCTCTGAGCTGGACTCACTGGCCCTCACCCAGGATCATAACCAGTTTATAAAGGTCTACTCTTTACTGCTCACACACACACAGGGGACAGTCCAGGGCAGGGTCCTCACAGGCTCCCAGAGCTTCTACGAAGAGGTCACCAGAGCTTTGTCCGTGCTCAGAGAGAAGCTCCAGCAGACTGTGGAGGAGGGTCTGAGCAGCCTCTCCCAGGCCCTGAGGCAGACATACTGTTTAGTGGCTCCTGCCAGCACCAGAGAGGCCCTGCTCCAGTACGCACAGGACATCAGCCTGGACCCAGACACAGCTCACTGCAGGATGTCTCTGTCTGAGGACAACAGGAGAGTCACCGTGGAGAGAAAGAACCAGAGCTACCCCGAGCACCCACACAGGTTCACCAGCAGGGGGCAGGTGCTGAGCAGGCAGAGCCTGACGGAGCGCTGTTACTGTGAGGTGGAGTGGAGCGGGAGGAGGGTGAGGGTCGGACTGGCCTACAGCGATATGGAGAGGAAGGGAGCGTCTCCACAGAGCGGACTCGGCTTCAATGACAAATCCTGGGCCTTGGACTGTGACCACAGTGGGTACTCTTTCTGGTCTGACGGAGTCCAGACCCAAGTCCCAGGTCCAGTCTCGTCCAGGATCGGGGTTTATCTGGACCACAGCGCGGGGGTATTGGCGTTCTACAGCGTGACCCAAAGAAGCAGCCTCCACCTCCTCCACAGAGTCCAGACCAGCTTCACTCAGCCTCTGCTCATCGGGCTCGGCCTGAACTGGTTTAATTCTGAAGACTCCGCGTATCTCCCACAGCTAAAGTAAAAACGTCCAAAGATTGTCCTCAAGAAAGAAGGAAAGTGGGAATCCAGATAATTCAAGAGAGTTCGGCTGCAGATCTCCACCAGGCTGCACCTCCACAGACCTACTTTTTCATTAGTTTACTCTTTATAACCAATTAACAATACAGTTTTTACCAGTTTTTGCTTTAGTTCGCCACCAGATGTTATTAAAGGTTTTAAAGCAGTTTAAATTTGCACATTTAACCCAACAGATTTGTAAAAGTGTCCTAATTTGAAAGTATCTTGTGTTGTTTCTGCTCTACTCTTCTTCCAAATGGAAATTACACCACTGTAGGCCACAAATCATTTTGTCCGTGGACGTGTTGCCGTAGGCCTTGTGTCCGGTTCTGATTAGGCTAAAATCTGTGATGGTTAAAGTCAGGAAAAGGGTTTGGGCTTTTCTTTAGTGTAAAACAATGTAAACTTTGTAACGTTTCACTGAAAACTGCTCAGGAAACAGTGGACTCTGGAGGTCCTTTGGCTTGGCTGATGTTTAGGGACCTGCGTGTGGAGGTGAGGTCCTCTGGGTGAAGGTCTGCAGCCAGATCCCTCTCACATAATTACAGATTATAGAAAAGTACAGACTAATCAATTCAACTATTTCAAATCTGGTGGAGGTACATTACTTTGCTTGTTTCCATGGAGATGTTTGACCTGTAATGTTCCACAGTATGACATGAACTTATCCATCTTGTATTTATTCGTCTGCCTCATAAAACATGCACGCTGACTGTGAGTGGGGTGGTGTAGCGTCGCCTCGCCACAGATCTGACTTATAACTTGGCCTAGTGGCATCAACTGCTTATCTCCATGGAGTTAGACAAGTTTAATGCCATGCTGTGGGACATTGCAGACCTTTCCATGTCCACTTTTTTATAATAAATATACTGTGCAGTGAACTGAAATAGTAAAAATGATTGGTCTAAAAGTACAATTTATTACAAATGTTGAGTAAATGTAACTTATAATCAGCATCTCTACATAATTTAACATTCTTTTTAAAAATGACTTTAGAATTTTGGTGATCTTTAGAAAATCAGATGTGTAATCAACAGAAATCAGTGTATTTTATATAAATTATTTTTTAGTGTGTTGAATAATAAATAAATAAATAAATGATCAAATGTGGTGGAGAGTCCTTGCCTCAAGTGGAGGAGTTCAAGTATCTCGGGGTCTTGTTCACAGTGAGGGGAGGATGGAGCGTGAGATTGACAGGCGGATTGGTGCAGTGTCGGCAGTGATGTGGTCGCTGTATCGGACCGTTGTGGTGAAGAGGAGCTGAACCGAAAGGCAAAGCTCTGGATTTACCGTCAGTCTACGTTCCTCCCCTCACCTGTGGTCATGAGCTTTGGGTAATGACCGAAAGGACAAGATCGCGGATACAAGCGGCCGAAATGAGTTTCCTCCTCAGAGTGGCTGGGCGCTCCCTTAGAGATAGAGTGAGGAGCTCAGTCACACGGGAGGAGCTCAGAGTAGAGCTGCTCCTCCATGTCGAGCGGAGCAGCTGAGGTGGCTCGGGTATGTACGATGTCTTTTAAATAGAATGTTTTTATTTGTTCGTTTTAGCGCAGTTTTAAATTCTGTGATTAAAATCGGACGAAACCGTGTTAGGAAATATAAAATGGAGTTTAATGGAGTTTTATATTTGTGCCTTTTTGAATCTTACAAAATGAAAAACAAATACTCAGAAGTGGGTAGTAAATAGTAAAAAGTAAGAATAATGTTACTTCAAAATAATAACACTCAAGTAGAATTACAAAATAATTGGTCCAAGAAAAGAAAGTAAAAAAGTATTTGGGAAAACTAGGCTGCTACTCAGATAAGAGTAACTTAAAGAGTAACTGTCAGGACGTAACATCAGATTTATTATTTGAAGTGAATGTGATTTGAAAGACAAAATGTTAAATACGTCACAAAATCTGGTGTTTTCAAAGGACAGACACAAAAATGAAACAAACTAAATCACACAAAAGTTCAAATCGTTTCATTTTGTCACATAAAGGTTTTGTCACTTTTGACTTCCTCACAGTGTGAAGAGGAAGCGCGACGTTTACTTAAGTAACTGTTAAGTACTGTTACTTCAGTACAAATATTACTCAAGAAGGATTAAAAGTATGCTGTCACAAAAGTACGTCTTCTCTAAAAAGTTACTCAAGTAAATCCAACTGAGGACTACAGGCGTCTGATAAAAGTTTACAGAAAAATCATGTTAAAATTGTACAGTTGTGTATGACGTCAGTAGGGGGCAGCACAAGTCCATAAAGTGAGAGCTCATGGAGAGTCATACAGGCGTCATTAAAGCTGCATTGTGTAACTTTTCTGGTGGAGGGTCCATCAAACACTTGTCTCCATAGAGATGTTATTGCTTTGTCTGAAATATTTCGCAGTATGGCATTAAACCTTTCTATCTCCATGGAGACCAAACCAGACCAAGTTATAGGTCAGATCTGTGGAGAGGCGACCCCGCTCACAGTCAGAATGTCTGTTTTTCTAGGTATTTTTGAGCTCTAAAACCACCTGTGATTGAATAAATGTAAAGTAGAGCTGTTTAAAGTCACACTGTGGAACATTCCAGACAGAGTAGTGATGTTTCCATAGAAACAAGCAGGTGATGGACCCCAAGGCAAAAAGTTACACAATGCACTTTTAATATTGTCCACATTATGTAAATCTGTCTCTGCATTTGACCCGCTCTTTAGAACCATGTGTAAATTTTTCACCCAGTTTTCAGCTTTTATTTGACTTTTTAACTTTTATAACTTTTTACAAACCTAAATGTAAACAGAGTCATGTAAATATTATCTTTTGTATTATTGGCTTTTCTCTGGGGACAGTTGGAAACTCGCTGATACTGGCCTTTACAGACATGTTTATTCACGTGCACTGTCCCTGTTCAAATAAAATAAGAAATAAACTGAGTAAAATGTCCAGCAGGGGTCGCTGTCACGCAGCAGGGGGCGCTGTCAGACACGGTGAGGACGTGACAGATGTTGTTTAATCAGATCAGGATTTGAGGCTCGTTATGAGATTAACCCTGTGTCTGTGAAATCATTTCAGCCAATCACAGCCTCACATCTGCCCTATGCCCCGCCCCCAATCCATCTGGTCCAGTACGGCTACTCACCATCCGCCCCCCGCTCCCATGAGCGCACCGAGCAGGCATCCTCTGCACCAACAGGTCCTCCTCTGCACCAACAGGTTCTCCTCTGCACCAACAGGTCCTCCTCTACACCACCTGCTCCTCCTCTGCACCACCTGCTCCTCCTCTGCACCACCTGCTCCTCCTCTGCACCAACAGGTCCTCCTCTGCACCACCTGCTCCTCCTCTGCACCAACAGGTCCTCCTCTGCACCAACAGGTCCTCCTCTGCACCACCTGCTCCTCCTCTGCACCAACAGGTCCTCCTCTGCACCACCTGCTCCTCCTCTACACCAACAGGTCCTCCTCTGCACCACCAGGTCCACCTCCAAAAACACGTCTATGTCCCATCAAACCTCAAACATTTATCAGAGTTAAATTAAAGACAAAATCCCGGGTTGACTAAAACTATTGGACTGTTATGGATTTAAACAACTGAACTAAACTTTGTCAAAAGACCAAGACTAGATTTAAATGGGTTAAACTGGAACAGAGTGGAGTTTCCCAGAAGACAAAGTGAGACTCGTTCAGTACAACCCCCCGTCCTCTCTGAGGCCTGCTCCTCCCTCTGCTGCTCCTCCTTCTGCTGCTCCTCCTTCTGCTGCTCCTCCCTCTGCTGCTCCTCCTTCTGCTGCTCCTCCTTCTGCTGCTCCTCCCTCTGCTGCTCCTCCTTCTGCTGCTCCTCCCTCTGCTGCTCCTCCCTCTGCTGCTCCTCCTTCTGCTGCTCCTCCCTCTGCTGCTCCTCCCTCTGCTGCTCCTCCTTCTGCTGCTCCTCCTTCTGCTGCTCCTCCTTCTGCTGCTCCTCTCTCTGCTCCACAGGGACCCCCTCTGTTCCATCATGTTTGTGTCTCCAGGTAACAGTCTGTCCCCCGTGTCCCCTCTGTGTCCTCTCTGTCCCACAGCATCAGGCTCCTCATAATGAGCCTGAGTCCTACAGGCCAAAGGGAACCAAACACACTGAGAATCATCAGGTCCAGAGCTCACCGGCCTTGTTAGGCCTTGTTGGGCCTCGTTGGGCCTCGTTAGGCCTCGTTAGGCCCTGTAGTGTTCACACACATGATTAGTTCTGATTCATAATACTGTAAAAGTTGCAGTTATAAAATATCTTAAATAATTTTATTTCTTGGGAGTTTTTCAATTTGTAATGCCAAGTGCCATCTGTCTGAAAAAAGGCATTGTGTCCTTGGGCAAGACACTTCACCCTACGTGCCTGTGTGATAGTGGCACATGAGTGAAGAGTTGGTGGTGCGCAGAGGCTTTGGTGGAGTTCTGCAGCCTGCCCCAGGGCAGCTGTGGCTCTTGAGCACTAAAAGCACCAGTACATAAAAACAGGAGACAGGTTTTACACGGCACTGCTACAAGGGACATTCATTACATCTATGGACACAAGCAGGTAGCAGGGCCTCTGTGAAAAGTGACATACTGCAGCTTTAATGTAGGCAAACAGAAGACGAGAAGTGTGTTGGTCTAATGCCAGTGTCCACCACAGACCAGAGGAGACGACGCTCCCTCTGCTCGTCAGAGACGATCTGTGAGGATTTAAAGTGTTTGGACTAGAGAGTTTGAGGAACTGAGACTAAATCAGGACCTGTTTACCTTTCCTTAAACAGACTGAGAGTTTACAGGAGCAGGGCGAGAGCTGAGGCCTGATGAGCACGGGACCCTCTCACTGTGAGGCAGACAGGACCCCCTCACTGTGAGGCGCACGGGACCCCCTCACTGTGAGGCGTACGAGACCCCCTCACTGTGAGGCGTACGAGACCCCCTCACTGTGAGGCAGACAGGACCCCCTCACTGTGAGGCGCACGGGACCCCCTCACTGTGAGGCGCACGGGACCCCCTCACTGTGAGGCGCACGAGACCCCCTCACTGTGAGGCAGACAGGACCCCCTCACTGTGAGGCGCACGGGACCCCCTCACTGTGAGGCAGACAGGACCCCCTCACTGTGAGGCGCACGGGACCCCCTCATTGTGAGGCGCACGGGACCCCCTCACTGTGAGGCGCACGAGACCCCCTCACTGTGAGGCGTACGAGACCCCCTCACTGTGAGGTGCACGGGACCCCCTCACTGTGAGGCGTACGAGACCCCCTCACTGTGAGGCGTACGGGACCCCCTCACTGAGGCACTCTGCTGAACAAACCTGAACAAGACTCACTTAAAGGTCCTATATTACACAAAACTGACTTAAGCCTATTATAATGTTGTTACCGCCTCAAAAACAGACCTGGAGTTGTTTTGTTTCATTCACATGTTTATTTCTCCGTCTGTTTCACTTTGTGATGTCATGTGGTGTTAGTTTTCAAGTTAACAGCTCCTTTTACTTTTCGTTCATAACACTGATCAGAAAATAGAGTAATAGGGGCTCTTTGAATCTAAACTCACACTAAACTGGGCCATAGGGAGTCAGGGCTAAAGCAGTTCTACACTTGGACTAAACCAAGTCTAAACAAGGACTTAACGAACCAGTTCTAAACGCAGACTAAACTTGGACTAAACCAGGACTTCAGCAGGACCTTAGGACGTCCAAAAGCATGTCCTTATTGTTGATGTTCACATTTGTGTTGTAAGTGTTCCAAAGATGGCAGTATTTCCTGCTCTTTCAGTGGTCCCCGGGCCCCGCTGCCGTGCGTCGTGACGCTGCCTGAACGTGGGGTTTCCCAGCGCTGTTCGCAGGGTTACCGCGCCAGAGTTGCCAAGTCCACTCATATTTAGCGACTTTGAGCTTCTTTTGGATATTTACTTACGAAGTTTGGACGTCATGGGTTCCGTTTTGGGGTTGTTTTCTGTTCATAGTTGTATCTTATAGAGGATAATATATTTTAGTGTTTAGTTAGTTATTTTTATTTTTTATGCCAATTCACCCAGTAGCCTAATCACCAGGCGTAATCCTCTAATGGTGTAAATGGTGCGAGATTAAGCTCATTAAGTCTGTATAATAAACAACTAAATATGTGGCAGAATAACATTATATTCGTGTTCGAACAGTTCGGTGTGTGGCTGGCCTCAAAAGTCCAGCTCGAATGCGAAACGATTACCACGAATACTTTTGGTGACACGGACTAACTTCACAGAAATGACTGAATTATAAAAACAATGTAAAGTTCATCATGTTGTGTTTATTTTGTGTTTCTGTTCACGGAGGTGGGTCTGGGGCGCTCTCTCTGGGGCGCTCTTCACAGGCCCGTTTGCGTGCTTCTCTCGTGAGATCTGGCAACCCCGCACCGCGCCCATCTCCGCCGTTTCTCCGCTGATTCTCCGCTGTTCCTCCGCTGAGCTGTTTGATGGCCGCAGGAAGACGCCGCTGAGAGCTGGACTGAAGGACCGCACCGGGGGACGGCTCGTGTCGGTGGGAACGACCCAAAGGGATTTAGACTTTTGTTGGATTTAGTGTTTTTCTCCATCTGAGCGTTTCCACGGGACTTCGGCGTGTGTTTGTGGAGGACAGCGCCCAGTCTCTGAGCCGGTGTGTCTCCCCCCCTCGGCGGGTCAAAAACTGGGTGCGGGGAGTGCCGCTCTTCGGTTCGGCCAAAATTCGCCAAATCTGAGCCCCCAGACGGAGAGGAGGCGATCTGACCCCGCGCACAGTCAATGTGAGAGAAGCACGGAGGCCACCGACTGAAAGCGGGTAAGGCCAACTTCACTGGGAGTGTTTGGAGAACCAAAGGGGTTAACCTGGTTCCTCGTTAGCCGCCGTTAGCTTCAGCTAAAGCTCCGTTTCCCGGGGAGTGGGTGGGAGCGAGTGTCGGGGCAGTAGGTCTTGTGTCTGTGGGCTCCTTCAGGGATCAGGAGCCAGTGCAGTGTTCATAAGATCATTTCTCCTCATGTTCCGGCCTGGACGAGGCCTAATGTCTGGGTGTAACTCCGGCAGAGGCGGCGCTCACAGGCCCCTGTCCGGACACACTCCGCTGTGGCCCCTCTGACTCTGGGTCCCTCTGGGTCCCTCTGGGTCCCTCTGGGTCCCTGTGTGTCCCTGTGTGTCTCTCCGTGTCCCTCTGTGCGCCTTTAGCACAAACCAATGATTAATGCAACTGACGACGTGGCCCAAGTACGAGCGAGCACCGCGATAAAACCCCCTCCAGCGGCCCCAAAGCGGAGCCTGAGCGCACGGACTGCGGCCGTAGCAGCGGCAGTACCGGGTGTACGTGCGCTGGGTTCGGGGGTGACCTCACTCCAGTGTTTGGGGTTCTGTGGGGGGGGGGTCGGGGGTCAGTGGGTCAGCAGCGCCCCGCTCCGAGGGCCTGCCTGGCCGCAGACTCACCTGAGAGGCCCCGGGCTGCGGCTCACAGGGACAGAGATAATGGCCAGTCTCTGGTGTGATGCAAATGGACGCACAGGACGGAAGCGGCTCGTGCACTTGCAAACCCTCGGTCACGTGCTCAAGCAGCTGTAAAAAAACAACACTTCTGTTTCATGGTTCAAGAGAAGCACAGGCAGCAGCAGCACTGAGCTTCCTCCACTCTCCGTACTCTGGGTACGGTAGTGTCCGGACCCACTGACCCGTGCCCCGGGTCAGGACGGTGCCCCGGGTCAGAAGGTGCAGTGTGGAGCTGGAGCCCTCAGTGTGACGGGCCGTGTGTGTTTAAGTGCAGCCTGGCCTCTGTAAGGGGATTGGGTCAATCTGGTTATGTGCACCGGGGCTGGGCTAGCGGCCACGCGCGTGGGCACACGGCTCTCGTGCGCTCTGCAGGCTGCAGCCCCGGTCCAAACCCGCACTAATTCTCATCGGAGCAGCATTTAGTGAGCAGGAGGGGTGTTGGACGAGGCTCGTTGCCTGTGTTGTGGGCTGGGCCACGGCCCGTGCTCCAGCGCGAGCAGCGCCTGTGAGCAGCGCGTGTGCCCGCTCCAGAGCCGCTCCAGAGCCGCTCCGACCCGGGGACTGAGCGAGGACACCCCGGACATGAGCGCGCGGTGTGGGGCTGTGGATGGCGTAATGTCGCTCTCTAAAGACTTGTTTTTATTTGATGGTTAGAGACGTGCGTGGACTGAGCCTTCGGCTTCACGAATGAATGAGTTCCTGTATTCGGGGCCGTAGCAGCTGCAATGAACAAGATGGCGTTTGAAGCCTTCTTTATGAGCGCTTTTCCTCTGTGCGGGAGACAGCTGCCGAGCAGCGGAGGCACGCTGCGCGCTCCTCTGTGACCGGAGCCGTTTAAATAACCGGTTTGACTGTAGTTACGGAGAGGCCCAGACACGGGGCACGGGACTGTCTCCCGGGAACTCTGTGCCGTTTCATTAGGCCGACTCTACGGGGCCCGGCACACCGCAGATGGAAACCAACCGAACGGTGTTCCGTGTGACTAAACCCTGGTTTCTGTCACAGATTCCCGTAGCAGCTCCGGTAAACCGCTGCAGCCGTCTGCAGAAGTGTGTTCTGCTCTGACGGGCCCCGCTCTAAATAAAGCCTCTGTTGTTGTGAGATGAGTTATTTTTAATCTGCCGGTGATAAATGTTGGATAATAGTATTAACTTTTTAATCCGGCCCGTGGATGGCCCTCTGAGATTACAGGCATTGGTGACTGATATGGTCATTTTCACACGTACAGACGTGAGGGGAGGTGACACACCCCCCTGACCCCAGAGGTGACGCCCCCCCTGACCCCAGAGGTGACGCACCCCCTGACCCCAGACTGAGAACAGGAGCTGGACCGCAGACCTGTCACGATTATTACAATATTAAATATATGAAAGATGGAACAGTATATTTGGGGGTTTAGTATTTATCATGTGCACTGTGTCTTTGTTAAAGTTTGGGGATTTGGGTTATTTTCTATAATACAATCACATTTGAGCTGTAAAAGGTTGAATAAGTCACTTCAATGGCTAATTATTGGCAGGTTCTGTTATTTATTGCAGCTCAGGCCTTTTAATGATTCTGTCTATTTAAAAATGTTTCGCTGGGATTATCCTGCGTTATTATTGTTTAAGTAGTTTCAGTATTATAGTTTCTCACAGTATCGCTCTATAGAAATAAACCGTGCTTCAAAATAACATTGTCCAGCCCAGTGTCCGGTGTCTGAGGTGATGACCGGTCCACAGGTCACAGCTCTTTTGAATAGGCAAAGTGAGTCCGCTGCCCGCTGCTCCGTACAGCGTGCCCAAACTTTGCATCTGCCCCTCTCACCAGAGCCACACATTTGCATGGCACACTGCAGGTTTTGTGTGTCGGTCTGTAAACGCCCTGGGACAGATAATCCACGTAGGTTTTTCAGCGTTATGGACTCACTCTAAGCACAGACTGTTTTTGTTGTTGAAAAAAAGAGCAGCAGGAGGAAGTAATGGTGCATGGTGGATGGGGAAATGGGGAAAGCCGTGTGTTTGTTTGGGTAAAGTTGGCTGTATGTTACTCCACTGTTGAGAATCTGCTGTGGACTCGATGATCTTCTGTCTTTTTCTGAGCGTCTGAACAAGAGCCTGGTGGATCTTAAAAGGATTTGGTTCAATTCAAGACATTAGACATGTTCCTTGTACAGTAGGTCTGGCAATAACCCATGAAAATCAGCGAAAATCACCATTTTTAAGAACCAAAAACATTTTCACAACAGTATTTCTTTGTTAAACCACTGCTTAAAGTCAATATGGAGTAAACCAGTGCTATTAATATCATATAAACAGGGAATATGTCACATGTACTGGTGATAAACAAGTTTACATATATACAAAATATTCAAAAACATGATACAAAACTGTACACAACAACTTGACAAACCTGATGCAATGTGCAGTAGTTTTATTAGTGGTACGCACGCTGATTGTGTTGTGATAGCGCTCTGAAGGGGGAGTAACTTAGCATGAGGAGCAAAAAGAAAGAGACTCGGGGCGGCAAAAACTAAGTGAAACTTGTAATTGTGTGTATTTGTGGACACGGGTGTGAGGTCTGTGCTTTTCTCTCAACTGGATTTAACTAAAGTTTGATTTTTCGTCTTGTTCCGCTGTTGTGACGCTTCGACCAATCAGATTTAAGTATTCATCATGACACTTCACGTTTTCCGATCTCTTTTGGCGAGAGCGATTCCAGACTGATCATGTGTAAAACTTTCTTCAGTCTGAGACACGCATCAGTCTGTCCTGTGCCAGGCTGGTGAAACCCCCACAGAAATAAAACGTCCTTCTTTAAAATAAACTCATCAGTGCCTCTTTTCCACGTCCCATGTCCCCGTCAGTACTGTGGATTATGCAGTACCCATCAGTGTGACATAACTGTATTTACTGTATGTAACTGTTTTTGTTCATGTAACATGTTTGTACGAACACGAGTTCGATATAATAAGACTTCTGCCTCATCATGGGCCTGTAAATATTCTGATTATATCATTGGTACATCAGATAAACCATGAACTGGAACCAATCAGTGGTTTTGTTTTTTCTGAATCTGCTCCTGTATTTGTCACGAGGGCCTCCTCAGTCCTGACCTCACCTGCTGCTTTGAAGGACTGAGTTTGTGCTTTTACAGTAAAAATGGAATTAGTCACATCCGAACCTGCGTGTCCAGAGCCTAAACCTGCAGACAGAGACACAAGTCTGTCCCATTCTCAGTATGTGGACAGGCCATGGCTCATGTGAAAGCTCAGAACCTCCACTGACTCTCTCCAGATCAAACTGTCACTGCGCACAGGACAAATTCTCAATATTCTAATATTGGATACCTTTAAAACACATTGTCTGTGAGTTTGTTCATGTGCCTTATGGGTCCAGTTGGTGCTTCTCAGGGTCTTCAGTGAGTGACTTTTGGACAGGCAGATGAACAGAGCTGGTCCTGTCCTCCATTGTTCTAGTTTCATTCAGAGAAGTGGGTTAGGAGACCTGAGGCAGTGCTGGAGCCTGTAAGGACCACGGCCCTCTGTCTGCTAAACCAAGAACACAGCTCTCCTCTTTGTTCAATCTGTGAACAGCAGCACCAGTGGGGCTTTCTGTGGAGCAGCAGTCTCCTGTGTGTTTACCATCACAAGTATAGGGCCGTGGTGTGGTTTGGGAGAAAGCCAAAGGTGAGGCACTCGACCGAACCAAAACACACACAACACGGGCACAGGGAGGTTTGTTTTAGCCGAATAAACATCTTCCTATTTTAATAAAGAGCTTTGCATTTATGGGGAACATCCGTTTCTCATTTCTCATCCGTATTCACCAAGCCTAGAGCTGTCAGAAGTATACACACCCAAATACTAATAAATACTCAAACTAAGACTGAAACTAGACATTTGAACAAGGGTTGATACTGAAATGTTCCGCACAATGGCATTAAAGGGCCTATATTATGCAAAATTGACTCTTGTGTGCGTTAAGCCATGTTAGAATGCTTTTACCTCATCAAAACAGACCTGGAGTTGTTTTGTTTCATTCACATGTTTGAGTAACTCTTAATTATTAATCTGTCTACATCTCCAAACCTCAAAATGCTCTGTTCCACCTTGTGATGTCATGTAGTGGTAATTTTCAGTTCCAGACAGTTACCTTTTGGAAATTCCAGAGCTGAAATCATCCAAATGATTCTAGTGAAGGTGTACGGAGTTTAAAAACACGATGGCGCACTTCCTGTATTACCACATGACATCACAAGGTGGAACAGTGTTTTTGAGAGAAGAACTCAGCCTAAATGTGCAGGGTTTATGTGTTAAACATGTGTGAATGAAACAAAACACAACTTCAGGTCTGTGACGAGGAAACGACATTAGAACATAAATCAGAAAATCATATGGGCCCTTTAAACAAAGCAATTTCCATAGAGACTCCACAAAACTGTTTTCTTTGTTGCACTGTGGAACATTTTAGGCAAAGCAATTTTTTATAAGACTAGCTGGCGAAAACACACAGTGGCTTTTTATTGTGTTAGGATTACAGTTTATTATCATCTGGTATTGAAATTTGGGTCTGAAAAAGTTTTAAAACACAATTTGTTCATGATGTAGCTCAAACTGCATTTTGTCAGTTGACAGAAATAACACGAGCTGAGCGGTGCAGGGTGTGTGCCTGTTAACGCTCACAAACAGGAAATGCTGAAGAATTCATTTGACTCTGAGCTCGCAGACGCCCGCAGACGCCCGCAGACCTACTTCAGCTCCAGAGACGGTCCCCCATAAGTCCTCCACATAAGTCCTCCATGATCTGCCCCCTGGTGAACGTGGAGATGTTTTGTAGATTATGTCGGTTCTGCGGGTTCTGTAGGCTGTAGGTTCGGTGGTCTTTAGGTTTTGTGGGTTCTGTTGGCTGTAGGTTGTAGGTTTTGTGGTTTCTGAAGGCTCTGTGGGTTCTGTACGTTCCTTAGGCTGTAGGTTCTGTGGGTTCTGTGGGTTTTGTACGCTCTGTAGGTTCTGTGGTCTGTAGCTTTTGTGGGTTCTGTAGGGCCTATAGGCTGTAGGTTCTGTGGTTTTTTGAAGGCTCTGCGGGTTCTGTATGCTCCATAGGCTGTAGGTTCTGTAGGTTCTATGGTTTATAGGTTGTGGGTTCTGTAGGTTCTGTGGGCTCTGTAGGCTGTAGGTTCTGTGGTTTCTGAAGGCTCTGTGGGTTCTGTATGCTCCATAGGCTGTAGGTTCTGTGGTCTGTACAGTCCCTGACAAAAGTCTTGTCGCTTATCCATTTTGTAGAAACAAAAGCTTATAACCTGACTTTAAATTAATCGATTGGTTTTAGAAATGTCTCATATGAAAGCTAAAACCCTCCCAAATTATGCTCAATATACTAAAATAAATTTGCTTCACTGAAGAAAGATTGATCATTTAATGAACACAGAAAGGTCAGATTTTGGCAAGACAAAAGTCTTGTCGCCTTGTCATATGATGCACCCAATCCTAGATTACAGCCTCACCTGTGATCGGTTACTGATCAATCAATTAGTGGGTGTGTATAAAAAGAACCCCAGCACACCAGACCTTCACATCAACTGCAACTTGACCTCTGACAACATGCCTAAGATCCACCCTGAGACCAAAGTGTTAATTATCAAGAGGCTGAAGACCAGATCCACTGCTGAGGTGGCTGACACCTTCAATGTGTCTCAGCGTCAAGTACAAAGAATAAGAAAAAGATCTGAAAAGACTGGAGATGTTTTTGACAAGCCCAGGTCCGGCAGACCCCGCAAGACAACTGCTCGGGAGGACCGTTTGTTGATTCGAAAATCCAAGGCCAGCCCCTTTTCCACTGCAGCAGAGCTCCACCAGGCCTGGTCACCTCAAGTCCCTGTGTCAACCAGAACAGTTTGTAGAATTCTGTCTCAAAATGGCCTCCATGGTCGAATCAGTGCACAGAAACCAGCACTAAACAAAAGGCAATTAAAAAACCGTGTGGCATTTGCCAAGGTCCACAGCCTGCTAAAAGGATGGACACTGGAAAAGTGGCAGAAGGTGGATTTCTCAGATGAATCCTCGGTTGAATTACAACACAGCCGCCGCAAATATTGCAGGAGACCTACTGGAGCCCACATGGATCCAAGATTCACCCAGAAAACAGTTAAGTTTGGTGGCGGAAAAATCATGGTCTGGGGTTACATCCAGTATGGGGGTGTGCGAGACATTTGCAGGGTGGAAGGCAATATCAATAGCCTAAAATATCAAGAAGTATTAGCTGCCTCTTACATTCCCAACCATAAAAGGGGTCAAATTTTGCAGCAGGATGGTGCTCCATCGCATACTTCTATCTCTACATCAAAGTTCCTCAAGGTGAAGAAGATCAAGGTGCTCCAGGACTGGCCAGCCCAGTCACCAGACATGAACATCATTGAGCATGTCTGGGGTAGAATGAAAGAGGAAGCATGGAAGGCAAAACCAAAGAATCTTGATGAACTCTGGGAGGCATGTAAGACTGCTTTCTTTGCTACTCCTGATGACTTCATCAACAAATTGTATGAATCATTGTCGAACCGCATGGATGCAGTCCTTCAAGCTCATGGAAGTCATACAAGATATTAAATATGGATCTCACAGCACCACTACTTAATTCACTGACGTTATGCAACAAATTTTTGTATTTGAAGTAAATTATTTGTTCAATTTTCTGTAGGCGACAAGACTTTTGTCTTGCCAAAATCTGACCTTTCTGTGTTCATTAAATGATCAATCTTTCTTCAGTGAAGAAAATTTATTTTAGTATATTGAGCATAATTTGGGAGGGTTTTAGCTTTCATATGAGACATTTCTAAAACCAATCGATTAATTTAAAGTCAGGTTATAAGCTTTTGTTTCTACAAAATGGATAAGCGACAAGACTTTTGTCAGGGACTGTAGGTTCTGTGGTCTGATGGAAGTCTCTGGGCTGCGGTGGTTCTGCTTCTGTTTGCACAAAGGTCTTTTAAAAAGAGCCTGAAATCCCCCAGTCACCGCTCCCCCCTCCTCTGTGTGAAACCCACACCGTCCAATCAGGTGTGTTTATTTCAGTGACACCATCCAATCAGGTGTGTTTATTTCAGTGACACCGTCCAATCAGGTGTGTTTATTTCAGTGACACCGTCCAATCAGGTGTGTTTATTTCAGTGACACCGTCCAATCAGGTGTGTTTATTTCAGTGACGCCGTCCAATCAGGTGTGTTTATTTCAGTGACATGAGGAGCTGGCCGGTCGTCTGTTTTATTTAGAACAAAATCAAACCTCCCTCGCCTCAGATGGACAATTTAGTGCTTCACTCATCGATTGTGCTGAAGTCCACCATGTTTCTCAGTCCTGTGTTTTGTTTTCAGTCCTAATCCACCATGTTTGACCGTGGGTTTCTCTGATTGGTTTATCCGTCTGTCAATCACGCCCATGTGAGTTTAGACCGTCACAGTCTCAGATCAGACCACGCGTCTTTGTCAAGTGTAGGAAAAGTACATGACGTCCACCTCTGAACTTAACTGAAGATTCTTTCCTAAAATAAGCGTTTCCTTTTGACAGGTGCAGCATTTGTCCAGGTGTTTTGTGACAGGTGAACCCTAGACAAAAGTTTACAGGATGTACATCATGTTCATGCTTGAATGGTCAGGTGCAGTCAGGTGCATGGGGCCTCTGTCACCGTGCACATGAAACAGAAAGTGTGAGTCTGAGCCTTCACCTGTCCTGGCCCTGCCACAGCCCTGTCTGACCCCACAGGTGATTCTGTGTTTGGTCAAATCTCCACATGATCCCACTGAGAAGACCACAACAGCGTGTGTGTGTGTGTGTGTTTGTGTGTGATCCTGGTGCAGAGGGTCTGGTAGATGACTGCGGGCGGGTGACTTGGTAGTGTTGTGTTTACCAAAAGCAGCTCTTTGTCGTTTGTGTGTGTGTGTGTGTGTGTGTGTTCGTTCGTTCTGACCTCCTTAGGGTTCCTTGAAGAGAGGCATCTGGAGCAGGCTTTTAAGACAGGCCGGGCTCACTGTCTGTCTGCTCTGTTGTCCTGTGTGTGTGTGTGTGACCTGGTTAGCTTTATGGACATTTTCCATGCATGGTTTCCCCTGCACTTACAGCCCACGGCCCCACAGCGCTCGGCCAGGAACACTCCAGCTCACATTATAGGAGCCATACCCCATTTTCAACATGCTCCAAGCTCCACAGACCCGACACATACACAAAACATGCACACACACGACAAAAGAGGTTCATGATAAAAACGGCAGCTTTAAAGGGCCCATATTACACTATTTTCTGATTTACTGTATGTTCTAATGTTGTTTCCTCATCACACACAGACCTGGAGTTGTATGTTTAACACACAAACCCTGCAGATTTAGGTGGATTTCTTCTCTCAAACAGAAAACGCTCTGTTCTGCCTCGTGACGTCATGTGCTCTACTGTGTTTTTAAACTCCACACACCTTCACTAGAATCATTTGGATGATTTCAGCCCTGGAATCTCCCCTGAACATAAATGTAAAAAAGCGCTCCCCTGGTTCGGCCTGTGGCGATTCTACAGACTGGAGTTGTAAGTGAAAGGTTTGACTGGACCTGTGTCTGTCCAGAGTCCAGACCTTTGTCCTCATGAGACTCTGTTGGACGCTCCGATCAAAGTGTGCACCAGAGGACTTTATGGCCTTTCCATGGTGATCACTTCCTTTACACGTCAGCTCTGTGTAGTGCTGTACTGTACTGACGCTGTTCTAATCCAGGACACCGTGGGGGGATTTGGTTGTTAGTACAGTGAGCTCACAAAGGTGTGTCCACATCCCCCTCCCCCACTCACCACTTTCACTCACACTCTCCCGTCTGTCTCCTCAGGCAGGAGGGCCTAAATAATGTAGAGCACTTCCCCTGCTCCCTCTGTGTCTTTGCTCCTCTGTGCTCCTCTCTGCTCCTCCTCTCTTTCCTCCTCCTCTTTCCTCCTCTCTTTCCTCCTCTTTTCTCCCCTCTACTCCTCTGTTCCTCTGTACATTTGCCCCACAGTGACACACACACGGCATTGTGCAAAGTGTCATTGTGTAAGTGCATTTGTTCTTGTCCAAACACGAGGAGCTGTGGACCTGAGAGGAGAACAGGCCCTCATATCGGACTGGCATGTTGGCATAGTGGGGCATGTTGGCATAGTGGGGCATGTTGGCATAGTGGGGCATGTTGGCATAGTGGGGCATGTTGGCATAGTGGGGCATCTTGGCATTGTGGTAAGCGCCCCTACTACTAGAAGGAAGCAGAAGGTTCTGGGGTGAATTCCCAGACCCTGTGTGATGTTATATAGTAGTAGTACAGTAATACAGTAGTACAGTGTGTTAAAGTGTGGTTGTTGTGCGTACAGTCTTTGGTTTGGACAGTGTAATGAGGATATTTGACTGAGGGAACCCCCCCCCCACCCCTTCACCCCCCCTCCTCCGCTCGTCACAGCAGCCCCTCCCCTCCTGCACCTGTCTAAAAATAACCCACAGTGAGTGAGGCTGAGCTCTGCAGAACAACCTCCTGATGTCACACCTCTGTGTGTGTGCGTGTGTGTGTGTTACTTTTGTGTGTCCACTCCAGACCGCTTCTGCTCAGCTCTCCACAGTCTGGAGGCAGTGGCTGAGCCGACGCTGGAGCAGAGCCTGAGGTTCTGAAGGAGCCTCTTGTTGTTTTTATATCTGTATTTATTTATATTTGTAGAGAAGAATGCTTCATTTCTGTTGAACAGAAAGTCTTGGTTGGCTCATGTTCTCTCATGTGAACTCATCACTCCATAGTCCTCTTCAGATCGTCCGCTTTTCACCAACGAAAACTGGTGAATATTGAAAATTGAAAGTGTGGGTCCTCCGGCTTCTGTAGTTCAGTGTGAGGGAGCCGAGGTCACATTTGTACTGTCGTGTTTGAGGAGCGCGCTCCCTGTGCAGCAAAGGAGAGTCAGGAGAGAGCTACAGCGTTAGCCTGATGCTAACACGAAGTTACTGTCACACACAGACGGTGTCCCCCGTGTGATGAAGACCAGGACCTGTGCCTGGACCGTTACAGAAGCTCAGTGTAAACTGTGGCTCTAACCTCATGTTTATAAGAGAAGGAGAAGGGAGACCAGTGGGACACATGCTCAGTGTCAATGGAGCCTTCGTGATATTGACAATGAACATTTAGACGATCATTTTTCTTTTGTATTCTCATGATCACAGTATTCAGACGATATTTTCACATCAGGAATATGCTCTTGTTTTTTATACTTTTGCTGATTTTAGTGTCATTTTTAAACACAGACTACGCTGCTTGAAATCATCACTGTCAAATGAAATAACAAAACACACCTGTGCTTTTCTCTCAGCAAATTTACAAAAGTTTGAATTCTCCGTTTGTTCTTCTGTCATGACACTTCGACCAACAGGATGGAAGTATTCATCAGACCCTTCCTCCTCCTCCTCGTCCTGATTGTGTTTTGTTCATGTGAGATTAAAGGGACCTGCGGACTGTGGCTGGGACAGGCGCTTTTAATCACATTTCTTGGTTTACTATTTGGATCTAAACTATTTGTATTTTTTATAGAGATCGACCGATATGTGTTTTTTCAATGGTGATATCGATTGTTTAGAATCCAGAGAAACCGATGGCCGATAAACTCTGCTGATATTTTTGGGCTGATGCGTAGGGCAGATTTTGATCATTTTCCTCAAATTATGCTCTTTTTGAGAAAGCTGTGTAGCCTGAATTAGTGCAGTTATATCTTTGTAATAAAGTGTAAAAATAAAAGTTTGTGTGTATTTTTTTAGGCAGCAGATCGACCAAAACAAAACATCGGTCTGAGATTTAAGGCTGATACGCTAAAAAGTCCAAATATCTGCCCGATTGAAATGGCTTAAATGCTTCAACCTTTAAAGGACATTTGACTGGCCGTTATCTGACATAGTTATGGTGGGCTGAAATTGTGAAGATTTTGAGCATTTTGATATTAGCGTAACAGGGCAGATTTTTTTCAAATGGTCCAAGTTGAAACTACTCTTCTTGTTACAGCGACTGTGTGGCGCAGTGTCTGATACAAACACAAACCTGGAGCTGTAACTCTCTTAAAGTTTGTGTGTCCAACAGTAACTCATACACAGTACACAGATGGGCCCCTTTCACCTTTAATATCTGGCAGTATTAGTGGGTGATATGCAAAAAAAAATGAAAAAACGATTTGAATTTGATCAGAATTCATGTTTTTTTTAGAGTTAAAAAAGGTGCTTTGTGTAACTTTTCTCCGCTTTTATTATGTTTGTTATTGCTTTGTCTGGAATGTTTCACAGTACGGCATTAAACCTTTCTATCTTCATGCAAACCAAACCAGACCAAGTTCCAGGTCAGATCTGTGGAGAGGCGACCCCGCTCACAGTCAGAATATTTGTTTTTCTAGGTATTTTTGAGCTCTAAAACCACCTGTGATTGAATAAATGTAAAGTAGAGCTGTTTAATGTCACACTGTGGAACATTTCAAGCAGAGCAATGACGTCTACACGGAGAAAAGCACATGGCAGACGCTACACAAGAAAAGCTACATAGCGCAGCTTTTAAAGATTGTATAAAATATGTACGTTTCTAAATGTTTACCGTGATTGGTTAAACGCACCTGTCACTCACTCAGAGCTGACCAATAGGACGAGTGTGTGGCGGTGGAACGTGTCCATAGAGCTGCATTAAAAAAAAAAAAGCAGGAATCAGTTTAGTGCTTTGCTCATTGATTGTTTTTCAGTCCTCTATGATATTTTTTTCCTTTATTTTTTCCAATACGGACAGACGATACTTGTCCCTGATTGGCTAATCCATCTGTCAATCACGCTGCATCTTCTAGGAGTTATAGGAGTGAATTTGGAGCCACTTCCATATAGGAATAGGAATTTATTTACTTATATTCGAGTCTTGGGAAATTCAGTTTGCCCCTCTAACCATAAAAGAAATAAAATATGGTGTATTAATAGATGATAAAAGAATGGAATTTGGTATCAACAATTTATTGCTTTCAGGTAAACATTTTATTCACAAATGTAATTTTTTTTAAGATTAAACCAAACATAACACACTAGAAGAATGACCTGAAACTTTGTGTTGGGCTCATTGGGCCAAATTGAGAGAAAAGCGTCTGGTTTTCTTTTTTGAATGAGTTTAATTTATTTCATGAAACTAGGGCTTTGAAATTGCCCCTTTTATATGTGAATATGTTTTTATTCACTGTTGTTTTTTATGCATTTATTTTTATGTGAACTTTATACGTTTATAAGATGCTTTTTTGTTGGTATCTGAAAAAAACAAACAAAAAACTTACACAATAGCAAAATAAAAACCCCAGGATCATGTAGAGTGGGTTAATATGAACGTTTAAGACCAAAATCCAAAATGACGAGGCTCACAGCAGCAGAGGGGTGACGGTTTTTCAATGTAAAGTCAGTTGGAACTAGAGTTGATGGAGCCGGGTTAGCCATGTCCATTTATATAAACAGGCTATGGTGCAGACGTGTGGTGGTGAAAGTGCGGTGGAGGAGGTGGAGGATTGAGGTCAGCGAGAAGGCCACAGCTTCAGGATCATCAGCAGGTTTTGTCTTAACCCGATTTGTTCTGAGGAGCTGAATCAACTCTGTCTCGGGGATTACCACAGTGACATTGAAGAGGAACCAGAGCCTGAGCATCTACAGCCCCAGACACACCGCCACCTCTCCGTCTGCGTCTCTTCACGTTCATCCCTCCATCTGCGTCGCTGTGGTTGGATTTGGAGTGGAGCGGGCCACGGTAAACTCACCAGGACTGGTCAGATGCTGCTAGATGCTGTAGAAGCTGGGATTGTCTTTAGAAACGAGAGCTGTGTGTACGAAATGGCTGAAATCTGTAATGTTGAGAAGTCCTGTCACGATAATTACTAAATGGACTTTTCCTTCAATATATGAAAGCTAGAACAATGTGTTTTTAATTGTGGATACTTTTTCTTTGCAAAATTTGGGAGATTTTTCTTAATTTTATTGATTTGAGCCTTAGAAGGTTGAATAAGTCACTTCTATGGCTAATTCTCATTCTCTTTCTGCTGTTTTTTGTTGTAGCTCAGGCTTTTTAATGATACTTTATTTAAAAACTGGTTTACCACAATTCTCCTGCTTCGTATCGGTGTTATTAGACCTCATGACAGGTCTAATGTCGTGTTTGGTTGTGTTGTTTTTCGATGTTGGAAGAATTGGTTGGAAAAGGCGTTGAAATCAGAACTCCTTGAAGGCGCTGGTTGAAGTTCTGCCTCTAAAGGTTCAATTTCAGCTTCAGTCAGTACTTACTAGTGTTTTCAACTCGATTTCGATGCTAAGAAATGGACTCGATACTGATTCCGATACTGCAGTGATAATAAACACCCTTACTTAGACAACAGAATGTGATTTTCAATGTTGTGTCCAGTGAATGGGACTTTTTTAGTATCAATACCTGCGAAAAATGAGGATCTAGTTTCAGTACTAGTTTTAGAATCGATTAGGATCTGATTTCTGAAACTTTTGACAACCTCGGTACATACTGTTTTTGGTTTTTCAGGTCTGATACCGATACCGTTGCGATGTCTTTAAATAACTACCAATATCCGATATGAACCGATACCAGTGTAAGGACTGAAAACGGCTTTTATTTCTCATATTACAAAATTCGTCTGATTGTGCAGATGTTTTTGCTTTGTCTGGAATGTTCCACAGTATGGCATTAAACCTTTCCATCTTCATGGAGACCAAACCAGACCAAGTTACAGGTCAGATCTGTGGAGAGGCGACCCCGCTCACTGTCAGAATGTCTGTTTTTCTAGGGATTTTTGAGCTTTAAAACCACCTGTAATTGAGTAAATGTAAAGTAGAGCTGTTTAATGTCACACTGTGGAACATTCCAGGCAGAACAATGCCGTCTCCATAGAAACAAGCAGGTGACGGACCCCCAACCAAAAAGTTCAAACTTTAATTGATGTTGTGAGATGTCCTGGACCTACAGTCAGTCAGTAAAGAGTCCACCCAGATTATCGACTGAACCGATATCATGGAACTGATGCCCAATACCCCAAATTTCCCTGGATCTGCACCGATATTCCATCCCAGTATCGGTATCTGTGCATCCCTTCTCTGAATGTGATGGTTTGAGAGACTGTGACGGGAGGAGGGGCCGATGTGGCAGCTGTGGCTACGTTAGCTCACCACCTCTGAACCATGAATTTATAATAAAAACTGGATAAGCCCCTCCCCCTCTGTCCCCGCTCTAGTGGACGCTCCAGGTACTGCAGCTCCCTGGAGCTTGGGCCCAGACAGAATTCTCCCATAGAGCGCAATGCATTTTGGGAATTCAAACTGCCCGTGTTCTGACAGGGCAGACTTTTTACATTTTTAAATCCTGAAAGTGATCTTTGTCAGACTGAGCCTCGCTCCGCTCTAGCAGCTCTCGCTCTGATTGGTCCAAACGCTCCACGCCGCGCTCTGATTGGTCCAAACGCTCCTCGCCGCGCTCTGATTGGTCCAAACGCTCCTCGCCGCGCTCTGATTGGTCCAAATGCTCCTCGCCGCGCTCTGATTGGTCCAAACGCTCCACACCGTGCTCTGATTGGTCCAAACGCTCCACACCGTGCTCTGATTGGTCCAAACCCTCCACACCGTGCTCTGATTGGTCCGTACACGTTAGATGTCACACGGTGGGAGGAGTTCGCCCGGATTGAGGAAGTAAATGTGGAAGAGAAAATTATTTTTGTGCCCATGAGCCAATGAGCCCAGGCCCCTGAAAACAACACGACGCCATGTTGGATTCAGCTTCAGGTTTGATCAGAGTTCAAATCTCTGAACGTGGACGTAAATGAAATGCACAAAACTGTACTGAAAAGGCGCTGTAATGGACTGATGCATTTGTATTGGAGCTTCAGTCACGTCTAATGTCACTGATATGGTTGAATCTTTATCAACTTATCCTTCAATATATGTTAGATGGAAGGATATTTTTAGGGTCCATTTTTATCGTGTTTACATTTTCTTTGCACTACTGGGAAATATGTGGTTCTTTTTTGATTTTATGATGAAATTTGAGCTGTAAACATTTGAATTAAAGACTTTTATGACTTGTTACAGATGCAAACTCACTACTGAAGAGTTTCATTCTGTTTTGCAGTTTTTGTGGTTTAAATCTGGGGGGTTTTGTCAGTAGTTTCAGTATTCTCATTTATCGTCTGTATTTACTTTAAGCAACATTCGCTTTAAACAGCTCTACCTTACATTTATTTAATTACAGGTGGCTTTATAGCTCAAAAATAAAGTTACACAATGCACCGTTACATCTCCAGCACAGGCCGATGTTTTGTTTTGGTTGAGCCGCTGCTTAAAAAATACACACAAAGATTTAAGACATAACCGCACAAAATGTGACCACACTGCTCCTTTATAGGTTTGAGGTAAAAAAAAAAAAAAAAGGCTGTCGGTGAGTTTGTAGTAAATTTTGAAATGACATAATTTGGGGAAACTAATCAATATCAGCCCAAAAATAACACTTGAATTGTGTAACTTTTCTGGTGGAGGGTCCGTCAGATGCTTATCTCCATGGAGATGTTATCACTTTGTCTGGAATATTTCACAGTATGGCATTAAACCTTTCTATCTTCACGGAAACCAAACCAGACCAAGTTAGAGGTCAGATCTGTGGAGAGGCGACCCCGCTCACAGTCAGAATTCCTGTTTTTTAAGTATTTTTGAGCTCTAAAACCACCTGGAATTGAATGAATGTAAAGTAGAGCTGTTTAATGTCACACTGCGGAACATTCCAGGCAGAACAATGACGAACAAACATGTGACGGACCCACTACAGAAAAGTTGCACAGTGCATCTTTAAATGGCAGCCTGTATCGTTTGTTCATGAAACCAATACTGAAAATGATTTTTGTTTTGTTTTGAAAAGACTGAATAAAAAAAAGCAGTTGTTAGCTTGATTCTAATAAAGTGAAGGTTGTGTCTAACAGTTTGTGCGTTTGTGTTTGTGCAGATCAGCAGAGTCTAGGTGGAGGAGAGCAGCTTTAGAAGAGGAAAATGAGCGAACTGGACCAGCTGCGCCAGGAGGCTGAGCAGCTCAAGAACCAGATCCGAGTGAGTCCCTGTCCCCGCAGCTCCTGATACACACGCATAACACACGCACAACACACGCACAACACACGCACAACACACGCACAACACACGCACAACACACGCACAACACACGCACAACACACGCAAACACACATAACACACACGCTAGCTCACACACACACACACAGGCTCTGCTCTAACTCTGCTCTGTGTTTCAGGATGCCAGGAAAGCGTGTGCAGATGCCACCCTGTCTCAAGTAAGAATTACCCCCATCCACACCACAGACTGCCTCCTCTGACCCCTGTGTCTCTGACCCCTGTGTCTCTGACCCTGTCTGTCTCTGACCCCTGTGTCTCTGACCCCTGTGTCTCTGACCCTGTCTCTCTCTGACCCTGTGTCTCTCTGACCCCTGTGTCTCTCTGACCCTGTCTCTCTCTGACCCTCAGATCACGGCCAACATTGACCCCGTGGGCCGGATCCAGATGCGCACCAGACGGACGTTGAGGGGGCACCTGGCCAAGATCTACGCCATGCACTGGGGCACGGACTCCAGGTACTTGGTTTTGCTAATCACCCACCTCAGGAGAGCCACTTCTCTTCAATGGGCCAGAACGGGTCACTTAAAACGAGGTTTTTGAGCGTGTACAGTACGTACAAGTGTCCACAGCTGTGGTGGGTTCATGCAGATCCTGTGGTAGTGATTTTCAAACACGCTCTTAACATCCAAAAGGTGAAAGTGTAATTCACTCAAACCCCTGTTTCATGGATGCGACATAAGAATAAAGGTCCAGTGGTTCAAACCTCCTTTGTGTCCACAGTCCTGTTTAAAAGTCCATCTCTGTGACACTGAGGCTGTGCTGACTGTACTGTACTTTGAGCATTTTCAGCCTCATTCACTAGAACTGCCTTTGGCTCATTTTAACCTGTAATAGGTCTGTACACCAAACATGTTACTACTTCAGATGTCCCTGTCTCTAATGGTGCCCACAGCCAGAATCCCCCGTCTCCACTGTGTCTGAGGCTTTGAACGTTTGCACCCAAAGGCTGTGATGTTAAACTGAACAGTTTTATCAATGCAGTTTTCTCATTAGCAAAGCGCTCGTGTCAAACACATGTACAGACTGAGCAGGTGTTAAAAGTCTCCAGCTCCTCCTGCTCTGCTCACAGGAGAATACAAACTGTTCCTGTTTAACAGAGACTGTTCTGTTGACTCTGTGACACTTCTAACCTCGTACAGTTTTCACCACCTGCACCTGCCTGTGCTGTGTTTAGAGCGATGTCACCTCTGTCAGGTGCTGGCAGGGGGCGCTCTCCTGTGCGTTTCTTCTCTGGGGCTCCTCCCTCACACAGCCCTGAGCTTCAAAAAACACACATTTCTTCTACATTACTCCAGATGCCCTGAAGGAGAGGCTGTATAGCTGCTCATCTCTGACTCTGTTCTGTCCACAGGCTTTTGGTCAGTGCCTCTCAGGACGGCAAGCTCATCATCTGGGACAGCTACACCACAAACAAGGTACACACAACACACACGCACACACACACACACACACACACACACACACACACACACACACACACACACACACACACTGAACCTACTACACAATAATCCGTCAGCAGGATCATTACTTTAAATGAACTGTAAATAGTCGTATAGCTGTGGGTAAGTACTATTACTGAACCACAGTCTTAGTGTTTATCATGTATCTTGTTAAACTTGTAGCTCCGGTTGTTCTCATACTTTAATCTTATTCAATCCAATTCGAGCCTCGACAGTGTAAAAGCTGCTCTGGGTGTTAGCGTTAGCCACACTCTGTAAACGGCTTTGGCTCACAAATACATGTCGTCCTTCAGAAAAATGCTGGATGGTTCCAGATTGGGGATACCTGAAAAAAGTCTAGTATCAGAACATTTTGGGACCACGCTACATGTTTCCAATGCTTCTGTTTGCTCTCAGTCCATCCGTGCCCACAGAGCTCAGAGTCTGTAACAGGTCTGAACTTTACTAACTATACCTCTTATTTTATTATATTCCAAACAAAAGGAGCAGACGGGAAAAGCAGCTGCTGGTCTGAGCGTGAAGAACAGGGTGCAGATGGAGCAGGGAGATGGAAATGTCTGATTGTAAAGTCGCATCAGATGTTTTGAGTTTCCATAAGTGCATAAACTGAACAAGTATCAGTGTAACTCCAACTGAAACACCCTTTTATAAATGAGGATCTGCAGGCGACAAAAGCCTTAAACAGAGTTCTCTTTCACTGTTTCGCTGTTTGTGGGTACCATCAGGATAAACTGAACCTGTGTAAGATTCTGTTTAGTCTCGAGGCTTGTTTTGTCATGTTGGACATGAAAACATTTCCCTGTGCCCCTTCAGGTCCATGCCATCCCCCTGCGCTCCTCTTGGGTCATGACCTGCGCCTACGCCCCCTCTGGGAACTACGTGGCCTGTGGAGGTCTGGACAACATCTGCTCCATCTACAACCTCAAGACCCGCGAAGGCAACGTGCGTGTGAGCCGTGAGCTGGCCGGGCACACAGGTAAAAGCACCGAACCTAACAAGTATGAACCTAACAAGTATGAACCTAACAAGTATGAACCTAACAAGTATGAACCTAACAAGTATGAACTTAACAAGTATGAACTTAACAAGTATGAACTTAACAAGTATGAACCTAACAAGTATGAACCTAACAAGTATGAACCTAACAAGTATGAACCTAACAAGTATGAACCTAACAAGTATGAACCTAACAAGTATGAACCTAACAAGTATGAACCTAACAAGTATGAACCTAAACTATACAGGTAAAAGCACTGAACCTAACAAGTATGAACTAACTCATACAGGTCCTGCCACTTTATTATGAAATATGAACCCAAACTATACAGATAAAGGCACTGTACTATCAAGTATGAACCTGAACTATACAGGTAGTGCCAGAGTCCTCTCAAGTATGAGCTAAACCACACAGGTAAAGGCACTGCAAGTACCAAATATGAACCTAAATTATACAGGTACTGCCACTGTACTATCAAGTATGAACCCAAATCACACAGGTCCACTCCCGAGTTGCTGGACTCATTACAACAATAAACCCAAATCTAAATGAGCTCCCTGTTTGACTCCATTGTTAATGAGGCAATATTATGCAAATTGACCTTTTGGAGCTTTCTACCAGATATATCAATGTTGTGTTAGCAGTTAATACCCCAAAGAAGTGTAAATAAAAGAGGAAAATATGTGAGGAAGAGGAGGAGGAGGAGACTGTGTGAGGAGGACGAGGAGCAGAGAAGACTGTGAAGAGGAGGAGGTGCAGAGGAGTTTTTGAGGAGGAGCAGAGGAGAGCTGTTGAGGAGGAGCAGAGGAGTTTTTGAGGAGGAGCAGAGGAGAGCTGTTGAGGAGGAGCAGAGAGTTGTTGAGGAGGAGCAGAGGAGTTTTTGAGGAGCAGCAGAGGAGTTTTTGAGGAGGAGCAGAGGAGTTTTTGAGGAGGAGCAGAGGAGTTGTTGAGGAGGAGCAGAGAGTTGTTGAGGAGGAGCAGAGAGTTGTTGAGGAGGAGCAGAGAGTTGTTGAGGAGGAGCAGAGAGTTGTTGAGGAGGAGCAGAGAGTTGTTGAGGAGGAGCAGAGGAGTTTTTGAGGAGGAGCAGAGGAGCAGCAGAGGAGAGTTGTTCAGGCCTGTGTTGTTCCAGAGTAACCCGTGGGTCACATGGGCCACACACACAAAGAGCACTTCTCTGCTCCGTCACATGACCCCACGTCACATGGGACAGGAAGTGTGGCAGCGTTAGAATGTACGCTCGGGAGGGACGGCCTGCTGTGATTGGTCGTTGTTTAGGAAGAGTGTTATTTTTTTAAAGATAGAAAACGGGTGAAGGTTTTGGTTAAGTTTAGGAACTATGTTACTTTAAAGGGCCCATATAACACTGTTTTAAATACTCTGTTCCACCTTGTGATGTCGTGGTGTAATACAGGAAGTGTTTTTAAACTCCACACACCTTCATTAGAATAATTTGAATCATTTCAGCCCTGGAATTGCCGATCTCGACTGAACTAAAGGTTAAAAGGGCTGTTCATGGTGGATTTAAGGTGGAACAGAGCATTTTGAGCTTTGGAGATGTAAACTGTTGAACTCTGGGTAGATTCTGAGGTGGTAACAACATTAAGATAAGATAAGATCCTTTATTTGTCCCACAATGGGGAAATTGCAGTGTCACAACGCAAGTTACAGAAACAGTAGGAAAATAAGAGCATCAAATCAAGATAAATAATAATAATAAGTATTTACAATCAACTAAAAAACACAACACTGTAAGCTAAGCTAAAAGGCACAGGAACATTGCACAATAAGTGTTTTTGATTCTGAGATGATTGTGTACAGTGCAGTGATGGACAGTGGTGGGTAAATAAATAATAGCAGGTACAGTGACTTTAAATAATATTGCACATTGTTATTGTTACTATGGAGATGACACATGGTTGCTATGGGGATGACACATGACTAGCATTGTTCATTATACAGTCTGGATATATAACATTATAACATGGCTTAGACCTCACACTTTTGTGGAATTTAGGACCTTTAAGGTTCTGGATTAGGAAAATCTTTTGAGGTTAGTTAACATGTTTGCAGAAGTAACTTAAAAACACATTTGTCACTCACTGGCCTTACCTCCACTTGCACCATAAAATAAAACTTAAGATAATCAAAAATACAACATTGTAGACCCGGTTATAGCTGCAGATGCAAACACATTACCATGGCAACCAGAGGTGATCACTTCTGTGTGTTTGTGTGTAGGTTACCTGTCCTGCTGTCGCTTTCTGGACGACAACCAGATCGTCACGAGCTCTGGAGACACCACCTGGTGAGTAGAGGAACTGCAACACAACACAATCTAAAATGTTCTGCTGTTAGAAACATGGACAGAGTTCATAGCCCAGGCTAAATAAGGCAGAGCATGTTTGGGAAAGTCGAGTTTTTCAGAGAGTAGATGCACACAGACTCTGGAGTGCAGTCTTCCTCTCAGATGGAGTAGGAGTCTCTGTTGTTGTGAAGCTCCACCGCCACCGCCTGGTTCCAAGTAAATTTCTCATTCATTTTTTCCATCGACTTTCTGGGGAAAAAAATATTAAAGGTTTGAAAGCTCAGGGCTCATCAGCTCTGTGGAAACTAATGACCACAAGAACTCTCATTTTATTTAAAATCTGTTTCTGAAACTTGATAAACTCAAGCTTGAGTGAAATGTTTTAATTGAATGTACTTTTTGGACTCCAGAGAACCATGTTATGGACATTAGCTCGTAGCTGATCAGTTATGTCTTTAATCTCATAATATCAGAAAAGATGGAAAAATGAGGGAATGGGAAATGACTTCCAGAGCCAGAGCAGACTGTGAAGTGGGCGGGACCGCGGAGCTCCATGTGTTAAATATCCGATCTGATCATTTGTACTGTGTAAGTGATCTGTTTTCTGTATTTAACTCTCCTCTCAAACAATCAGACCAATTTGATCAAACTGTGGCGCACAGACACATTCACTTCCAGTGTGTCAGTTCTGTGTCTAGTTCATGTTTGTATCATTTGTGTCCTCCTTTTGTGTGAATTCTTTGTCGTATATCTACTGGGGCAAAACTGTCCTGTTCTAGACCAGGATTAGTCCTCATTTAGACCTGGAATAATCCTGTTGTAGACCTGGTTTAGATCTGGTGGTACTTGGAAAGCCAGATCTTCTCTGAGGTGGTGTTTGGTGTGAGTTTGAGAGGTTTACATTATAATTAGAGACATGTCCACAACATTCAGTAAGTCAGCAAACTGTATCAAAGGTACAGATTTACTCAGGGCTCCCAGTCTTTAATCCCACCAAACCACTCCTGAGTGTGTGTGCGTGTGTGTGTGTGTGCTCTATATAAATGAAAAGTTGTGTTATTATTAAAAACAATAACTCAGTACTTTTATCTGGGATATAAATTGATATTTTCACTGCACTGAGGATCTGGGACTGAAAATATCTGTTAAATTTTCAATATCGGGACAATAACGGAACCGTCCCTGATATAAATGTGACGTCACAGTGGCTTTAGTTGTGGCCAGTTTAGCTCAGTGGACAGTACGTGTATCTCTGACCAGTCTCCTCTTCCTCTTCCTCCCCCCGTCCAGTGCTCTGTGGGACATAGAGACAGGGCAGCAGACCACCACGTTTGCGGGTCACACTGGGGACGTGATGAGCCTGTCCCTGGCCCCAGACACCCGGCTGTTTGTGTCTGGAGCCTGTGACGCTTCTGCCAAACTCTGGGACATCAGAGAAGGCATGTGCCGGCAGACCTTCACCGGGCACGAGTCCGACATCAACGCCATCTGTGTGAGTATGACGCCGCTCACATACCTGTGTGTGTGTGTCTGTGTGTGTGTAAGGAGCACACTCGCACTCATTAGGCCTGTCATAATGACAAATTTTGAGATAAACTGCTGAGGTAAATATAGACGAAACAGAATTTTCCCCAAAAACATATTATAAATGTATAATAATGTTAAAAAACACACATTTCCATAAAAAAAATAACAGAATGCAACACTTCAGTAGTTACTTTCTCTCTAAGTCATAGAAGTTCAAAATTCAACCTTCTACGCCTCAAATCTCATTGTAGAACAGAAAAATAACCAACATTTTCTCTCAAATAAGGAAAAAGTCCCACAGATAAATACTGACCCCCAAAAACTATTGTTCCATCTTCATGTATTGAACGATATGTTGATAAGGTGTTTATTATGACAGGCCCAGCACTCATACGTGTGTCCACAAGAGCATGTTCTTATCTGTGTTGGAAACTCATTTAATGCAGACGTTTGGAACTAGGGGCCCCCCAACGGACCCCACATGTTGGAGCCAAGGCCGAGGCTGTAGATCTGATATCGTGTCGAATAAAAGCGTTCAGTGTAGTGACAAATGAGTATTACACTTCATGTGCTCCCTTTTACCTGTGAAAAGTAGGAACGGGATGTGACAAGATACGAGACTGGGTCCACGAGAATGAGACAAGACAAGATTTTAAGAATTCCTGATATTTCACGATTCAGTTTCCAATTTGGGCCTCACAATTTTGTATTTATTTAATTTCATAGTTTTGTCTCCATTCTAGTTCTGCTTTTTTGAACTGTAAGATAATAACTCACCGACACATAACCCTTTTTTGTCCAATCCAAACGTAACGTAACCAGATCATGTTTCTCTTACGTGCACGATCTTGTACCATCCCTAGTGAAAAGCGGTTGTTATTTTGAGTTTCAGTTCAGTCTCTGTGTCTCTCTCTTCATGATTTGTGTTGAAATGGCCAAAACTTCCACTGGTCTTTTAGTGAAAGCGTAAACACTGAGTTGTGTGGTGGCAGGGTGGTTCTTCTCTCAGTTCCGGCTGCTCTCTCTGCTGTTTTCCCTCCAGAAAACGTATATGCACGCCACAGATCTTACTGCTGTACCACATGGTCTCATACATCAGAGGCCATCCTGAAGCCCCTAAAGTCCCTCTTCAAAAAAACATTGAAAACACTTGACAAAAAGCCTTTACAGTATCACTATTGTAATATCTTAAGTATAATATTTTGGATCTTGAAAGTATCAGGTATTTATGGACGCTTGTCTTATTTTTAAAGTTTTAAATGGACTCACTCCTCCACCATTAATGGATTTTATAAGTAAAAAAAACAACGAACCGAGTTAAAACGAGAGCATTGACCAGAGGAGACGGGAACATACAGAGACGCAGGACCAAATTTGGCCAAATGGTGACGTCTATCAGAGGATCACAGTCATGGAACACATGACCTGCCCATGTCAGGAACTGTGGGTCCTTCTCAACCTTCAAGAACACTCTGAAACACTGGGAGGAACTGTGGGTCCTTCTCAACCTTCAAGAACACTCTGAAACATTGGGAGGAACTGTGGGTCCTTCTCAACCTTCAAGAACACTCTGAAACACTGGGAGGAACTGTGGGTCCTTCTCAACCTTCAAGAACACTCTGAAACATTGGGAGGAACTGTGGGTCCTTCTCAACCTTCAAGAACACTCTGAAACACTGGGAGGCACTGCGGGTCCTTCTCAACCTTCAATAATAACAAAAATAATCAAACATTCTCACACAGGTGGATTATCTTCATCTTGGGGCCTCTTAAACTCAGAGAAGGTCTATTGTGGTTAACTTTCTGTCATGTCTGTGCATTTTTGTCTCGTCTGTGTGTTTCTCTAAATGTTCTCTGTTTCTGACCTGCCTTAGGACAACGGATGTAACGTAGCTATTGATTAATATGTACTGTCCTAATTAAAAAAAGAAAAAAAAAGAACCTCCAGAACATGTAGGTCAGGTTAACCCACAATGCCGCTGTGTGGAACGGGAGCGCGTGCAGCAGAGGTGCAGAACTAACCACCTGAGCTACACAAATGTGCCGTACAACCTTCAAGTAGAACAATTAAAGAACTTAACTCTGATATCCTCACACTTCTACCTCATATTAGTGTGAAAAAACCCACATTGAGATACCAGACCTGTCAGAGAAATTACTTATGTTCAACTTTGTTCAGATGACGGTAAAACAAAATGGCTCCAGTAGAAATAAACGCTTCTCTCTGCTCCAGCTCGTTTTGTTTTTTCTTGTCCCAGTTCTTCCCCTTATGGAGATTTTAAAATACCAGGCCTGTCAGAGATATTGAGATAAGTTCTGTTCAAAATGGTTCCGATAACAATTTAAACTTTTTCAGTTCCAGTATCAATACTAAGTGTTTGCTGATATCTGATATTAACCGATACCAGTGTACGGATTGAAAATGGCTTTTTTTCTCTCAAAATACCGTTAACTTGTTGTGTTCTGAATCCTACAAACTCCTGAACAGCTTTGTATGAGTTAAAGTTCAAACATTATGATACATCCTGGGCCTACATCAGTCAGGAAAGAGTCCAAGATATCCGAACTGATAATCATGGAACCGATACCTGATACTTCAAATTTTCCTGTATCGGTGCTTCCCTAGTATAAACAGAATGGCTTCAGTAGAAATAGAAGTGTTTTCTCTCCTCCAGCAGCTCATCTTGTTGTTTTTTCTCCCATTTCTTCCCAAACGGAAATGCCAGGCCTGTCAGAGATGTAGGAATTAGCTGTGTTCAAAACGGTTCAGATAACCTCCACCTCATCTTGTTCTTTTTGTCTTAGTTCTTCCCCAACGGAAACGCCTTCGCCACCGGCTCCGACGACGCCACGTGCCGGCTGTTTGACCTTCGCGCCGACCAGGAGCTCATGGTCTATTCCCACGACAACATCATCTGTGGCATCACCTCTGTGGCGTTCTCCAAGAGCGGGCGCCTCCTGCTGGCCGGATACGACGACTTCAACTGCAACGTGTGGGACACTCTGAAGGCCGACCGCGCAGGTACACGCCACCACCGAAGAGTAGTCATGTTCCCTAAGTGTGTGCCTGTTCTCAAAGTGTGCCCCTGTTCCCTAAGTGTGTAGTCCCTTTCCCAAAGCGTGTGCCTGTTCCCAAAGCGTGTGCCTGTTCCCAAAGCGTGTGCCTGTTCCCAAAGCGTGTGCCTGTTCCCAAAGCGTGTGCCTGTTCCCAAAGCGTGTGCCTGTTCCCAAAGCATGTGCCTGTTCCCTAAGTGTGTAGTCCCGTTCCCCAGGCGTAGTCCCCTTCCCCAGGCGTAGTCCCCTTCCCCAGGCGTAGTCCCCTTCCCCAAGCGTAGTCCCCTTCCCCAAGCGTAGTCCCCTTCCCCAAGCGTAGTCCCCTTCCCCAGGCGTAGTCCCCTTCCCCAGGCGTAGTCCCCTTCCCCAGGCGTAGTCCCCTTCCCCAAGCGTAGTCCCCTTCCCCAAGCGTAGTCCCGTTCCCAAAGTGTGTAGTCCTGTTCCCAAAGTGTAGTCCTTTTCCCAGCACTGTCAAGGCACTTACTTCACTTTTATTTTCTTAAGAGGTTCCCAAAGTGTACATAGGATTCAGCGGGGTTTCTGTTGTGACGTTTACGGAGACGTCAGCTCCCACTGGGCACTACAGTTTTCTAATGCAGAAATCAGCGCGCTGGTTTCTTTTTATTAAGTCGTTTTAGATTAATCTTGTGATTTAAAATGTGTAAATTGGGTGTCTTATATTAGAGACAGACCAATATATAGGGAGACATTTGCACTTTTTATCGTACCAGCCGTTATCTCTAGCAGAGGCCAATATTTTGTTTGTTTTGTTGTGTTGTATTTGAGCACTTTAGTCCAAAAAGTGACTGCAACATGTGATTACACTGGACTCTACACAGTTTGTAGTAAATGGAGGTTGCGGATGAGTTTCTACTGAATTCTAATTGAACAAATTGCAGATAATGACCAAAACTAGCCCCACATATCGACCCAAAAATATCGGCAGAGGTCACGGGTCATCAGTTTCTCTGTATTCCTCACAATCGTATTTACATCAGCTATGAAAGACGCATATCGGTGGATCTCTAATGTAAACTCTGCGTGTTTTTTTGTTTGTTTGTTTTCAGGGGTGCTGGCTGGCCACGATAACAGGGTGAGCTGTTTGGGGGTGACTGATGACGGCATGGCAGTGGCTACAGGGTCCTGGGACAGCTTCCTCAAGATCTGGAACTAGAGTCCAAAGGTACACGCTCTGCTCCTCTTCATCGCACTGTCCACTTCCACTTTCACTCCCACAGCATGGCCACAGGGGGGCAGTAATCACTCACACTCACACTCGCACTATATTTTGAAGTAACAGGACTCTTAAAGGGCCTGTTCCTGATTTTAATTTATTCTTGCCCAGATAAAAGCTCTTTACATCAGGCAGTGTTTGGTAAAAGCTGCTAAAAAGAACAAACATTGAGACTGTAAAATAGAATCTGTTTATTTTACAGAAGCTACACACAGGGTCACCTTTTATCGTCCAATCAGGATCATTGTTACTAAGCATCATGGGAAACCAACTGCCTGACACTATCCCAGACACCTGATTCTCTGTCATGGTGCATTTTCAAGAGACAAAAATACAAAAAAAGAGCAAATTACTCAAATTTTTTCATGCTGTAATTCTTGTTGTAAATATATATTATTTACTCAAATTAAGAAGCAATTTGCGAAGAAAAGTCAAAAAAAATATGTAAAAAATTACAAGAAGCGAAGAGTTCTATTAGATGTTTTTGGCGCTGTCTTCTTACCGGTGGAGGCAGGACAACAGCGCCATCTGCAGTCCGACTTCCTCAGGAAAATATCCCAAAAAGTGTTTAAATCAGATGAGCGGACACGTCACAACAACGTCACGTGACTCTGAGGAAGACGAGTGAGCAAAAACTGTCAGGTATGAAAACAACAAACAAACTCGTGGTCTGAAAGAAGAACCTAATAAAAGTAAAACCAGATGAACCTCACTGGACGGAGTTTTTTCAGTTTGAGAGAAGAACTCGGCCTAAATCTGCAGTTTTGTGCGTTAAACGTGTGCGAATGAAACAAAACACAACCTTTTAATGATGCTCTCTTTAGTTCTGACCTCTGCTTTGTTTGTGTCCCTGTAGGAAACCTCTGGACTCTGCGTGGAAGACCATTCCAACTTCACAATGTAAAATTTTCTGGCATATGCGATCTTTTCCACCCACCACCACCGCCACCGCCACCACCGCCGCCATACTGACTCCAGCCATCCCACAAACTTATCAAAGGGCAAATCTCTCCTCCTCCTTTATTTAAAAGAGCACAACGTGGTCACCCCTCTGAAGGAAAAGGAAACGCTCCGATTGGCCGGTGAACTCAGCGAGCCCCGCCCCCTCCCTCCCTCCTTCCCCTCGCCCCTCGCTCGTTTTCCCGCCGCCTCCCCCTCTTCTGAGCGTTCTTTTTTAGACCGTTTTCGCTGAGTGACTGCCGGACCAACCAGGATCAGAGTTCACCCTAGTTTTAGTAAACCCCTTTGACATTTTTGAATCGCCCACGCCCCTTTGTACGCGCGCCCACGTTTTTTCTACCTTTTTTCCCCCGTGTCGTCATGTCTTAGTTTGCACAAGCGAAAAAACCTACACATATTAGAGTAAAAGTTAACTAACGAAGCACACGCCGTCTATAATGAAATAATGAATGCTCTTTTTAACAAGGCGCCCACACATAGCAGATTATGGAGCCTGGCCCTTCCCTCTCCTCCATCTCCTCCCTCTCCTCCCTCTTCTCCCTCTCCTCCCTCTCCTCCCTCTTCTCCCTCTCCTCCCTCTCCTCCCTCTCCTCCCTCTTCTCCCTCTCCTCCCTCTTCTCCCTCTTCTCCCTCTCCTCCCTCTCCTCCCTCTCCTCCCTCTCCTCCCTCTTCTCCCTCTCCTCCCTCTTCTCCCTCTTCTCCCTCTCCTCCCTCTCCTCCCTCTCCTCCCTCTCCTCCCTCTTCTCCCTCTCCTCCCTCTCCTCCCTCTCCTCCCTCTCCTCCCTCTCCTCCATCTCCTCCCTCTCCTCCCTCTCCTCCCTCTTCTCCCTCTCCTCCCTCTCCTCCCTCTTCTCCCTCTCCTCCCTCTCCTCCCTCTCCTCCCTCTTCTCCCTCTCCTCCCTCTTCTCCCTCTTCTCCCTCTCCTCCCTCTCCTCCCTCTCCTCCCTCTCCTCCCTCTTCTCCCTCTCCTCCCTCTTCTCCCTCTTCTCCCTCTCCTCCCTCTCCTCCCTCTCCTCCCTCTCCTCCCTCTTCTCCCTCTCCTCCCTCTCCTCCCTCTCCTCCCTCTTCTCCCTCTTCTCCCTCTTCTCCCTCTCCTCCCTCTCCCTCTCCCGATGCCCCGATGCCCACAGGGTAGAGAGCAAATGGAACCCAGGACTTCCCCTTGGTGCCCACATTCACTACTTTTACATGCGCAAGGAACTCAAAGTGCGCGAAAAAAACAAATTCAAATCGTAAGAACCCAGTAGGTTTGAACGGGGGTTACGAGGCGTTTAGGGGCGTCTAGTAACTTTAAAGATCCAAAACTTTGCAGCTTTAATTACTAAATGAAAATGCCGTTCATACTTAAACCCACACTTTACATAAATGGTAAAATGTTCGGTTTTCAGACTTAAACTGCGTTACTCATCAGTTATTTGCTCTCTGCAGCACGAATTAGTAAATTAAAGCTCTGGTAGTTTTTACTTTCACTTTTAACGTAATGGACCAAACAAACATGTGCTCAGTGTGAGCGGTGGAGACGCTGTAGTTTAGAAATGAGTCCAAACGTCGAGCATTTTCCTGGTTGTTTCTTACCTCGTGCAGTTGAACGCCTCTCCTGGTCTGTGCCTAATGTAAATGGGACTGAGCTGTTACACGCAGCAGAGGTCAGAGTTCGTACGGGCTTCTCCAGATGTGTTTTCAGGAGCTTTGAGATTCGATTCAAGACTCGTCAATCGTTCCCATGTTTATAAACATTTTTGATAAATCGGTTTAATTGGACTAGAGCAGTTATCCGTGTAAATGTAGTGAAAACCTGGCCCCTCCCCCTCAGACACAAGCACCTCCTCCTCAGACAATAGCCCCTCCTCCTCACAGTACTTGGCTCCTCCTCCTCACAAAACCTCTTTCTTTCTCTTTTCTCTTTCTCTCTCTTCTGTCCCCTGGTTCTTTGGGCCGTGGGCGGGACCCTCAGATCCGTGCTTGGAAATGCAGTTACTACTCTGTGAATGACATGTTGTATAAATCAATGTTTGAAAATAATGATATTGAAACTTTTTAAGTTTAAAACAAAAAAAAAAAGATTTTGGTTGTCTGCCATGGGTGGGTTATCTCTTAGAATCGCATGCTGTAGAATTGCTTAAAAAGGTGCATAATGAATTCAATTCTTTGATGTTTTTCTTTAAGAAAAAATGTTGATATATCATAAATACTATGATATGGTATTTATATTTTATTTTTTATGTTTGTTTTTCCTTGTTCTCGGCTCCTCTGTGCATACACGATACAACTCAAAAGGTAAAGCTATGCACAGGAGAAGCAGCCCCAGCCGTCCCCTGGTCCATAGCACACGGGGGGTTCCACAGATGAAGTTCAATTGTACACATTGTTCATACATTCTCATCACCACGGCGACGGAACAACTCTTCATTCCTCTGTAGCAGGTCCAGCCCCTCCTGGGTGCTCCCCCTCCTGGGTGCTCCCCCTCCTGAGCGCAGGCTGTTCTACTCCTCCTCTGACGCTCTTTCTTTAGCACTAGTCACATCTCACTGTTTTTCTCTCTGCTACATCCTGTACAAACATGTGCTGTAATCGTGCGTTTAGGCCTGGAGTTGGCAAAAGTCAATAAAAAAAAAGTTCAAATGACTTAAATTCCACTTTTTTTTTTTCCTTTTCTCTTATCCTCCATTTTAACTCAATAACTGTAGAGCTCTGCCCCGACGCTCCCTTTCATTTTTGTATTTAATTTTGAAGTCAGTCAGTGTACAAGAGAACGCTGGATGCAAGATAGAAACTATATTCAAATGTACTGTTATTTAAGATGTAATAAAAGGCAGTTTGAGATGACCCTGTGTTGTGTGATTCTGCGGTTCCACACACGCTCCATGTGGCCCACTCTTACCTGTAATTCTGTTCAAATGAAATAAACACTTTCTTATCCACACTGAGCCCCCATAGTTCTGTTTTATATTCCGCTCTAGTTACATTTACTCGAGTAGCTTTTAAAAGGTCCGATATTACGCAAAATTGAGCTTTAAGTCGTGTTCTAATGTTATTTCCTCCTCAAAAACAGACCTGGAGTTGTGTTTTGTTTCATTCACATGTTTGAGTAACTCTTTATTCTTAGTCTGTCGACATCTCCTAAGCTCAAAACACTCTGTTCCACCTTGTGATGTCATGAAGCAGTAGTTTTAGCTCCTTTTACCTTTAGTTCAGTAGAGATTTGCAGTTCCAGGGCTGAAATGATCCAAATGATTCTAGTGAAGGTGTGTGGCGTTGAATTCGGTGTGAGAAAAGAACATAAAATAAATACGCAGGGTTTTTGTGTTAAACATGTGAATGAAAACAACTTCAGGTGTGTTTGTGATGAGGAAACGTAACATAAATCAGAAAATGGCATAATACGGGCCCTTTAAAGAAATTGTACTTTTCTAACTGCATACTTTTACTCCTAACTGAAGTAACAGTACTCTTATAAAATAAAAGTTGTGCTTCCTCTTCCCACTGTGAGTCTAAAATGACCAAAGCTTCATGTGACAATGTGAAACGATTTGAACTTTTGTGTTTCTTCAGATTCTGATTTAGTTTGTCTCATTTTTGTGGATTATTTCAAGTTTTGTCCTTTAAATTACATTCACTTCAAATTATAAATCAGATGTTACGTCCTGACAAGTTACTCTTACTTGAGTTGTTTTTAGACCACTATTTTGTACTTCTACTTGAGTATTATTATTCTAAAGTAACATTACTCTAATTTGGGTACAGTTTTTGCCTCCTCTACCACCTCTGATTATAGACTAGTATTTATACAGTCTATGGTCTGTAGAGTCATTAAAAATACACTTTCTGACATTTTTGAGTTTATAAAGCGCACTATTACTGGGTTATTATCCTTGACTGTAGCTGATGGCTTCATCGAACCGGGACCTCCAGTGTGCACTGGGGCGGTTCGCAGCCGAGTGTGAAGCGGCTGGGATGAAGATCAGCTCCTCCAAGTCCGAGGCCATGGTTCTCGACCGGAAAAAGGTGGCTTGCCCTCTCCGGGTGGGTGGGGAGTCTTTGCCTCAAGTGGAGGAGTTCAAGTATCTCAGGGTCTTGTTCACAGTGAGGGGAGGATGGAGCGTGAGATTGACAGGCGGATTGGTGCAGCGTCGGCAGTGATGCGGTCGCTGTACCGGACCGTTGTGGTGAAGAGGAGCTGAGCCAAAAAGCAAAGCTCTCAATTTACCGGTCAATCTACGTTCCTGCCCTCACCTATGGTCATGAGCTTTGGGTAATGACCGAAAGGACAAGATCGCGGATACAAGCGGCTGAAATGAGTTTCCTCCGTAGAGTGGCTGGGCGCACCCTTAGAGATAGAGTGAGGAGCTCAGTCACTCGGGAGGGGCTCGGAGTAGAGCCGCTGCTCCTCCACGTTGAGAGGAGCAGCTGAGGTGGCTCGGGCATCTGTTCCGGATGCCTCCTGGACGCCTCCCTCGGGAGGTGTTTCAGGCATGTCCCACCGGGAGGAGGCCCCGGGGAAGACCCAGGACACGCTGGAGGGATTATGTCTCCCGGCTGGCCTGGGAACACCTTGGGGTCCCCCCGGAGGAGTTGGAGGAAGTGTCCGGGGTGAAGGAAGTCTGGGAGTCCCTGCTTAGACTGTTGCCCCCGCGACCCGGCCTCGGATAAGCGGAAGAAAATGGATGGATGGATGGATGGACTGTAGTCCATCTATACATATTTGTCATCAACATTCCCTGGCGGTGTGACGCTATCGTACGGTGACCAGACGTCCGTATTTACCCGGGACAGTCCCAGTTTTGAGCCCTGTGTCCCTTGTCCCTGCAGATTTATACAAAACCAGTGATTTGTCCCAGTTTTATACAAGAAATGTCCCTATTTTTCAACCAGTTTGATACCTGACAACAGCAAAGAGAGGCTTTTATTGTCATTTGTTTATGTAAAATACGGAAAAGATGTTTAAAAATGATCAAAACACAAAGAAAATGTGACTAAACTGACACGTTAGTCATGAATGGGCCGAGTGCAGAACAGTTTTCCTCACAATTTTATTATTACCAACCGCCAATCCCAGTTTTTTATTTGTTTTTTATTTTCAATCTGGTCACCCTCTGCTAACTGTAGGCGCTGCTCTGTCTTGAGGCTTTATTAGACTTTAATCTGTGCTTTATTTTAACACAATCTGACCAGAAAGAACTCACTTAACATTAGCCTCTCACTCATAAATTTACACTCACAAGTTTTCTAATATTAGAAAACAGTTCTTTAGTGTACATTTTAGCTGCCCCCATCTGAAAACCCAACGTTTGCCCATCAACAGTCAACAGTTTTAAGGAGAATGGCGCCCCCTGCTGACAGAGCTGATGCAAAACCAAATGGCATAAAATACAGTAAAAAAAAAAAAAAAAAAAAAAAAAAAAGAAAGAAAGAAAGAAAGAAATAATAATAAAAAATAAATAAAAATACAATGAAATAAAAATAAAATAAATGTGTTTTTCCTTTTTATCGTATTGCGTCATAAGCTCAATTAGTTCATCGTGGCATTTTTATAAAGAGATATTATAAATGACTGCATGTATTAAATAGATAAGAAACATGTAATTATCTGTCCCCCGGGTCAGTCCTGTCCACTCTGGAGGGGGCTGTCCTGTCCGGAAGGGGCGTGCGGACACCGGGCGTGGGCGGCGCGTCACCCCGGCTCTGGGCTCTGGTTGGCGGCTGAGAATGAGGAAACTCTGGGCTGACTGTTGACAGTGTTCGGGGGGAAATGGACATGTCCAAATGAGGCCTAAATCATGAAGTAATGTCCAGTGTGTGAACGACCCAGCGCCCGCCACGACCTGCGCTCCCCCGGACCCGGTAACTACCCAACCCGCCCCGCAAGCAGCTTTCCCCGGGGAAGAGGCGCTGTCAGAGCCGTAGTGAGGTTAGCCTGGGTTTAGCTTAGCCTGAGCTGTCAGTGCAGCAGCTCAGAGTCTGTGGACTTTTCCTCAGTCACAGGAACAGGAGAGTGTGTGTAAAGTGTGTGAAGTGTGTGTAAAATGAGTTTAAAGTGTGTTTAAAGTGTGTTTCTCTCAGACATGTGTGACATCTGCAGCTCCGGCTAACGGCTAACTCATGCTGTGGGGCTAACTGGACCATCAGGGAAAGGACCGGCATGCAACAGGCTGCAGGACTGGGCTCTGGACTGGGCTCTGGACTGGGCTCTGGACTGGGCTCTGGACTGGGCTCTGAGGCTTTGGACTAAAATCTGGACTAGGATCTGGACTAGAATCTGGACTAGACTTTGGACTAGACTCTGGACTAGTCTGTGAACTGGGCACTGGACTGGGCTCTGGATTAGGCTCTGGACTGGACTTTGGACTGGGCTGTGGACTGGGCTGTGGAAAGGACTCTGGATTAGGCACTGGACTGGGCTCTGGACTGGGCTCTGGACCAGGTTCTGGACTGGGCTCTGGACCAGGTTCTGGACTGGGCTCTGGACTGGGCTCTGGACCAGGTTCTGGACTCTTGTGGAGGTTCTCCTTAGCCCCTGCTGTAGGTCCTGACCCAAACTGTTCTGTCCCATTATGAGACACCAACATTTATCAATATATATTAAAAAGTAAAACATGAAAATAGCGTTCTCTTTATCTTTCACATTTTTCAATAAGCTAAAGTTGATTTTTTTATTTGCACTTCCTGTTTCCTGTTTTTGTCTGACGGCGTTTAATTGTTTAATTGTGTTTAATTTCTTCTTCGTTCCTTTTCCAGTAAAACTCTGTGGCATCTGTAGCATTTCACTGCTCACCTCAGACTGCAGTCACAGCCAAAGATAGACACTGGGACACATACCTCACCTGTCTCACCTGTCGTCACCCATTCTCACCTGTCTCACCTGTGTCACCTGTCGTCACCCATTCTCACCTGTCCTCCCTGACCCCGCTCTTCTGCATGTGACTCAGGCTGGAGAGGAGCAGAGATGGAGAGCTCAAATGGAATGCAATCCTCTCCTGTCCTCTACTTTTCTCACCTGTCCTCACCTGTCTCACCTGTCCTCACCTGTCTCACCTGTCCTCACCTGTCTGTATTACCCCGCTCTTTTGGATGTTCTTCCTAACCCCTGTGCTCTTCATGTAGGTCCTGACCCAGGCTGAAGAGGAGAGCAGCGATGGAGAGCTCAGAGGGGATGCAGTCCTCCCCTGTCCTCTGTTGTCCTTGTGATGGAGGAGACGTTTCCATGGGAGACGTGTCCACCAGGAGCGCGTCCCGTAGAACCAGGAAGTGCCGCAGTCTGAGCACGTCCTCCGTCAGCTGCCCCGAGTACAGGTACTTCCATACTGTCCTGCTGGACTCTAGAGCAGTGGAGACGTGTTCTCTGGAGTGACGAATCACTCTTCCCCATCTGACAATCTGATGGACGAGTCTGGGTTTGGCGGTTCCCAGGAGAACGATACTTGTCTGGCTGAATTGTGCCAAGTGTAAAGTTTGGTGGAGGGGGGATTATGGTGTGGGGTTGTTTTTTCTGGGCTTGGCCCCTTAGGTCCAGTGAGATTCTGGACGATTCCAGGCTCCCAACTTTGTGGGTTTGGAGATGGCCCCTTCCTCTTCCAAATAATTATAACCACACGGTTTTTCAGTTTTCATTTTTTCCTACATTATTTGGCACTTAATGATGGCACTTTTTGAAGTCTTTGCTGGTAATTTTACACAGTGTAACATGCAAACTCTTATTATTATTAGACTGTTATTATGTTGTAGTTACCCAGGACAGTCTCTGTTTATTATGAAAAAGATAAACATACATTTGTATAGGAGGATACCACAGGTCAAAGTGAATAGAGCATCACACACACACACACACACACACACACACACACACACACACAATAATATAAGATGATTTCACTACCATTGTTTAATGATGCAGTGTAACCTCCTGAGTTCTGTTTACTGTTACTGTACTTGGAATTGGTATGTGCGGAGGACTGGCACTTCTTGTATTCTCTGATGTTATCTGGCAGCCATTTTATCGTTCAAAGTGCCTATGCCGGGTTTTTTCATTTCAGGTTCACTTATTTTACCAAAACACATTATATAAGATCATTATATTTTAAGATTTTTTGCAGAAACACACACTCGTTTTCCCAATTTGGCCTTTTTTGGCCAAATTCACTGGGAGTTTTGGGCCTTGAAAGGTGTACAGTGTAACTTTTCAGTTCGGGTCCATCAACTGCTTATTTCTATGAATATGTCTTCACTCTGCCTGGAATGTTCCACAGTGTGACATTAAACAGCTCTACTTTACATGTATTCAGTTACAGGTGGTTTTAAAGCTCAAAAATCCCTAGAAAAACAGACATTCTGACTGTGAGCGGGGTCGCCTCTCCACAGATCTGACCTGTAACTTGGTCTGGTTTGGTCTCTGTGAAGATAGAAAGGTTTAATGCCACACTGTGAAACATTCCAGGCAAAGCAATAACATTTCCATGGAGAAAAGTGTTTGACGGACCCTCCACCAGAAAAGTTACACAATGCAGCTTTAAGTACCTGCCAATACCAACGTCAACCGATACCAGTGCATTTATTTCCTTTTAAACAGAAATAAAATAAGACAAAATGATTCAAATGTGTTATATAGCTGTTTTTTCATCTCTCAAGTAACTACAGATTAGAATTTTGTTAATAGAAATTCAAACATTATGAGACTTTCTGGGCAAAATACAACCAAAATCTGATTCAGAGCATCTTTTCTATTTGAGATCAGTGTTTTCTGAGCACTGTCTTTGGTTTAAATTAATAAATAAAATTATATTATATAATTTTATAAGTTTTAATGTTTGCCAGTATGATATTAAATCTTTCTATCTTCATGGAGACCAAACTCGGTTCAAGTTCCAGGTCAGATCTGTGGAGAGGCGACCTCGCTCACAGTCAGAATGTCTGTTTTTCTAGGTATTTTTGAGTTCTAAAACCACCTGTGATTGAATAAATGTAAAGTAGAGCTGTTTAAAGTCACACTGTGGAACATTCCAGGCAGAGCAATGACGTATCCATAGAAACAAGGAAAAAAAAGTTGCACAGTTCACCTTTTAAGTTGATTATTATGGAATTTTTGTTAGCTGCTGTTGTCTTTCCTCTCGCTCACTGGCTTTAGTCTTATCACATATTTGTTTAGTTTGATCTGCGCAGACTGATGATGTAATGATTTAACTGAACAATATAAAATAACTTTGTTTTTTACTCAGCGGAAGTATCAGGCCAGGATTACCAAACCATTTACCGAACAGAGACAGGGAAGTCACACCTACAGCTCCTTACAAAAGCTCCGTGGTGACAAAACACTGGCACACTGTGAGTCTGGTGAAGCATGTCTCAAAAACCCCGCGATTTTGTCACTCTGAAGGTCACACAATCTTTTGGAGAAGTTGAGGCTTATTGGGGAAAATCCAGGTAGCAGGAAGTAAATACTGAGGAGGATTGTGGGATTTTTTTTTTGCAAAAGGAGAGGTCTTTTTATGTGAAAAACAGAATATTTTAAATGAACCAAAAATAGCAGAAATGTCACTTTATAATTTCCCCATTGTGGGACAAATAGAGGATTATCTTATCTTATCTTATCCACCTGTAGGAGATTACAGTAAGTCTCTTCATCAGATCATTGTTTATAGTTTATGGGGCATTCAGCAAAGCCATTTAAACACACCTACTTCTCTGTACTTACTTCATTCTCCAATTTTATTTCCTTAATCAGTGGTATGTGTCGGATTCAACAGTGTGAGTGTTTTTGTGCTCGAGTATCCCGGTTAGTATCAGGTTTTTTGAGTCTCCTGGTCATCTGAGTGTCCATGTTGACACAGTAACCTGATTATGAGAGTTATAGCGTCCCGGTTATGAGAGACCAGGAGACTCACTGTTATTTTTCTGATAGTATCCAGGATACTGTGGCCTGTAGACGCAGTAGAAACTGGTGCTGTACTGAGCACGTGCGAACTCATGAACAAAAACGGTTTATTTATTCATTTATTTATTTTTTAATTTATTTAAAAAGGGACAATGTACATTTATAAACACCAGTAAAAAATAAAATACAAGTGTAAATGTACCGAAGTTAGCGTACAGCTAATTTACATTTGTAGTCCCTTGACATTTAGGACAGGACAAGACAAACACAACAGTTAAACAAACACAACAGTTAAACAAACACAACAGTTAAACAAACACAACAGTTAAACATTCAATAAGGCATCCAAGTATCACATTCACACAGGGTCAAAAGTGCATGTGTTGTTAAAGTGCATATGTTCTATGCTGTAGCCCAGGCAGCTGCAGCAGTAGCCCAGGAAGCCATGGAGCAAGCCCAGGTAGCTGCGGTGGTAGCCCATGCTGTAGCCCAGGCAGCTGTGGTGGTAGCCCATGCTGTAGCCCGGTTAGCTGTGGTGGTAGCCCATGCTGTAGCCCGGTTAGCTGTGGTGGTAGCCCATGCTGTAGCCCGGTTAGCTGTGGTGGTAGCCCATGCTGTAGCCCGGTTAGCTGTGGCGGTAGCCCATGCTGTAGCCCGGTTAGCTGTGGTGGTAGCCCATGCTGTAGCCCGGTTAGCTGTGGTGGTAGCCCATGCTGTAGCCCAGGTAAGATAAGATAAGATAAGATAATCCTTTATTCGTCCCACAGTGGGGAAATTTCAATGTCACAACGCAAGTTTCAGAAAAAGTAGGAAAACAAGAGCACACATCAAAAACAAGATAAATAATAATAAGTATTTACAATCAAAATATTGTGTACAGTGCAGTGATGGACAGTGGTGGTTAAATAAATAAATAAGTAGCAGGTAGTGACAGGTAGCTGGAGGTTCTGTGCCAGGCGGGTCACAGCGGGTCCGAACGTGCCCATGCCGGTGGAGTCTGCGGCGCGGCTGTAGCACTGATACACGATGGCACCGACGCCGTGAACGCCGTGTTAGGAGCAGTTACTTTCCCAAAACAACTCAAATTCCTACCAGGACTTTTTAAGTGATAATATTTTATACTTGTACCACATTTTAACACCAGGCTATAAAACACCTGTAAATGGATAAATATAAATTAAAGCTGTTTAATGTCATACTGTGCAAAGCAGAACTATGACATGACACGAGCAGATGACAGACCCCCCAACAAAAAGTTACACAGTGCACCTTTAAGGATGCATTTTAATGTCAGAGAACAGATTTAGTTTTTACATTATATTATATTGTTATTATATTGTTTGAAAACGTGTTCCCTAAGAGTACAGACCAAGTCAAATATATGAAAAACAAAAAGAGAAACACTGAATACAATTTATAATTTATTTATTTATTTTTTATTGCTCTGATGTAAGCCTTCTCAAAATAATCGTATATTATTATGCTAAGGCTCGATCCAGTGGATAAATTGTCCATTGGTAGTTAAAGTTGAGACGTGTGTTGGGAGTCCCATTACAGACCGTTATAATATCTCACATTTTCCTACAGAATATTCCTTACATCCAATCCCCATCTCAAAAGGAAAGAGAATAGATCAACTTGTGAACTGTTGAGCAAAATGAGCGAAACACTGCAGGCTGCCAGGAGTTTAAATAAGTGGGCTCTCTCCTTCTGCGTTGTGTGTGGTGAAATTAGCCATTTGGTTTTCAGACTGTTCACTTTCTACTCCAGAATCCTTGTCTCTGTGGTTGACAAAGTGCACCCGCTCCGATTCAAGATTGCAGATTTCGTCAGGTCTTATAGGTAGTTGGATTTCTCCTTCTTACCAATCTTCTCTGGATGAGGTGGAAATTCTAGCACGACTTAATTGTGATTCAGACCTCACACTTTCTATCTGCCCGTTCGGTGTGATACAAGATACTGAAAATGTACGATTCTGTATCATTCTTAGACCACAGACTTTTTTGTGTTTTGAGTCTGGGCTTTCTTTTGTGATATTGGCAGAACTTTGCTTTGTTGCTCTGTCTGATCTTAAGTCCTTGTCTGTGCCGTTCATCGTTAGTTTGGGTAAGCTGGTAAAATCAGCTGACTTCTCCGATAATATACAGGGAGTGGGCACAGGAATCATAAATCTGTTCTGCTTTTGTTTCTTGTGCATTCCCATATTCAAATCAGAATTCAGACTGGTCTCAAAGGTGAGCAGTTTCATCGAGTTGCAAATGTAGTTGTTAAAATTGCTCATCGTAATGAAGCGACGCTGGAGAGCCTCAACTGGACTGATGCTGTTTTTCGAATTCAGACATTAAATTTTCTGGATCAAATCTACAAAAGCCTTCAGTCCTGATTCGATTTCGTAATAATTTAGGACACCATCTTTGACGTCAGAGGTGGAAGGCACTTTCCCATTGCAGGAGTCTCATTCTCATCTTACGTCTCGATATATTCTCATGTAGTTTTCAGCCTCCTCTCTCTAGATTTCTACTGGACAAAGAAATCTGCCCCCCACGCAGCCTGTTTGATCAGCTTTGCATCAGAAACCCCCAGGAGATGTGTGATCTGTCTCATGGAGAGTACACAGTAAAAGGTTCAACCCACAGATTCCACTCGAGGAGACAGCAGCCAAGGCTCCACATGTCCACTGCTTCGGTCAGGGGCCCAAAGTGACCTCTGGAGCTCTGTACACTCGGGGCTGCATGTACGACCCTATTCTTCCTGTCTTTTTGAGGACAGCCTCTCCGAAGTCTATCAGTTTGAGCTTAAATGGCGTCTTTTGGTGGTCCACAAGCATTATATTATCTGGTCTGATGTCTGTGTGCATCACCCCAACGCTATGCAGACTGTCTAAAGCTACAAGGAGCTGTTTGGCCATCGTGCGGATTTCGCTTAAAGAAAACTGATCTTTTTTACGTTTCTTCATCAGATTCCACACACTCTGGTCCAACATCTCAAACTCCATGTTGTGGTCTCCTGCAGCCGATTTAAAATACTTGTTAAACCGGACAATGTTACGTTTCTCCGGGTCCAGGCTGCTGATCGCTTTGAGCATTGAGAGCTCAGTGTTTATCACGTAATCTGTGTTTTCGGTCATTTTCATCTTTTTCACAGCCACGATTTGCCCAGTTTCTTTGTTCAGGCGTTTCATTAATTCACCAAAAACGCCCTCTTCCACAGTTTGTAGTTTTACATACATGTCCATGGGGTCTGGGGTTTGGTCCATGTTTATGTCGTGCATATTTGATGCTGAAGGTGCGGACGTGTTTGAAGGAAGTGTAAACGTACGGAACGTAAGGAAGTAACGTATCTCTAGCTGCTGATTTTCACATGTGCTCGTCTCTAGTTTGATCTGTTAACTGAACTTTGCCACGAAAATTGGGAAGAATCGAACAAACGGGGATCTAAACTGCTGGGTCTCGGACGACATCACAACATTATATAGATCTGCATGTATGTGTGTTGGCGGAACGTTCACCGGTTACCATGGAGACGCTATGCACACATTAGTAAACGCAAACAAATACGTTTTAAGAGCTGATTCTGAGTCATTCTCAAGAAAAAATACAAAATGGATTTAAACGGCACATTTGTGATCAATCCGAGCCTTCATGGTCCTTCTCACTGACCATAAATACTGAGAATATCGATTTGAGGATTTCATTCAGTATAAAATATAAAACATACTTAATTGAGTTGTTTCGCTTTTCCATTTTCACAAAACATTTTTATTACCAACAACACAACAGGAACTCAAGTTTGAACTCCCTCTTTACGTTTGGGGAACTTGAACCACAAAGCAGAAGCGTGCGGTCGGCGGGAGCTCTGTGGAGTGTTAGCAGAGTGTTAGCATGTCTGTAAACAGCAGATGGAGCCAGCGCTAAGAAGATTAGCTCTAGACTGACCTCTGACCCCTGCACAGCTCTCTGAATACACACCCACTGCGTAATCCCATTTCAATATTTCACCCTCTTTAGTCTCTATAACAATATGTTCTCATTAACCGCGTCACACAACTTCAAGACTTCAGTTCAAATAATTTAAAGAAACAATGTTAAAGATGCACTACGTAACTTTTCTAGTAGATTGTTTCAAAGTGCACTGTTGACGTGGTAGTTTTTGGACCACTGCAACCTGTTTAAAATGAACTAGTTCATTTTTTTTTTTTACATTTTTAAGACTTTATATTTTGCATTTAATAAAGTACTGTGTTGCTTAAGAATGTGAAAATGAATATTCACGATCAAAATGGCAGAAATGCTAAAAAATAAAGTTAAAAGTTGCATATTAAAGGTGCTTATGCTAAACCAGCTGTATACTGGGTTTATTAAAGCTAACAGCGACTGTATTTAACCTAATTTGCACTGCTCCCCTCAGGGCTGGTACAGGGTACTGTTTACCCAGGGCCCGGTTCAGGTAGGGGCCCGTCCAACATGATGGTTTAGCCCTGGTTTGGACCTGGTTTAGTCCTAGTTTAGATCTAGATCTAGTTTAGTTTTGTGTTAGTGCTGGTTTAGACCTGGTTTAGTTTTGGTTTAGTCCTGGTCTAGTTTTGTGTTAGTCCTGGTTTAGTCCTGGTTTAGGCCTGGTCTAGTTTTGTGTTAGTCCTGGTTTAGTTTTGTTTTAGTCCTAGTTTAGTCCTGGTTTAGTTTTGTGTTAGTCCTGGTTTAGTTTTGTGTTAGTCCTGGTTTAGCAGTGCGGCCCCACCAACATAATTTGTACCCAGGGCCCAGACTGTGGTTCCCCTGGCTCCAGTCTTAGTCCTTGCGCCTTCTGCTGGTCTGTGTGGTCCTTTGTTCACACTGATCAGACGAGGTCAAAAACTGGATCTGGTCACTCTGAACATTCTCTTCTGTCAACCCTTTTCTGTCTTTTTCTTGTGTTCATAATGTTTCCTGGTCAAAAACATACCAGGTACATATCAGTTTTGTTTTTACATCTACAGAGTTTTACTTATTTTTAGCCCTCGGTACTTTTTCCACTTTTTCCTGGTTCTCTTACGTAAACAATACCAGTTTTTCCGGGTTCTTTTATTAATTATCTCGTTTTTATCATTTTGTTTGCGGTGAGACTTTTTGGACCACACCACACCACCACAAATCAAAACAAATCACTAGAATCAACCACAAATTATTAATGCTGCACTGTGTAACTTTTTAGCTGGGGGTCTGTTACCTGCTTGTTTCTATGGATACGTCATTGCTCTGCCTGGAATGTTCCACAGTGTGACATTAAACAGCTCTACTTTACATTTATTCAGTTACAGGTGGTTTTAGAGCTCAAAAATCCCTAGAAAAACAGACATTCTGACTGAGTGGAGTCGCCTCTCCACAGATCTGACCTGTAACTTGGTCTGGTTTGGTCTCCATGTAGATAGAAATTTAATGCCATACTGCGGAACATTCCAGACAAAGGAATAACATCTCCATGGAGGAAAGTGTTTGCTGAACCCTATTGTATTTTTTTTCCATTTCTTTGACACGTTTGAGGAACTGTGGACTTAACTCTAGTTTCTCTGTTCCAGGAAGCAGTCCCATTGTCCCATTGTTAAGCTGCATTGTCTTTACATTTTTACCCACTGAGTGGCATTCACGCCTCACAACCAGAAGTTTCCGGGTTCGATTCCCGCCCTGACTTTCCAAAATCCAAAATATGCACAGCACAAATCCTCACGCTAAAGTCCTGACCAAGACAAGCTCAATATCTGGAGATGGGTCCCCGAGCTCTGAGCTTCTCCTAACCGGTGACCCCAGAGGCACTGAATGGGTCAAATGCAGGGGACCAGTTTTCTTACGGGGACAATAAAGCGTACCTGAACCCAGGGGCGGTGCCACGGGGGGGCTCGAGGGGGCACTAGCCTCCCCTTCAGTGGCCAATCCACCCCCAGAGCTCCCCTAAAGATTTCAGGCCCATTTTCCTACAACATTCAATCTCAACCAGAAATGTGCAAATGGCATCTACAGACTGTTCAAAAAGGCATCTACAGACTGTTCAAAATGGCATCTACAGACTGTTCAAAATGGCATCTACAGACTGTTCAAAAAGGCATCTACAGACTGTTCAAAAAGGCATCTACAGACTGTTCAAAATGGCATCTACAGACTGAAATCTGTATCTGGCATAGATCATCTTTTCTCTCTGAGATTAATGTTTTCTGTGCACTGTCCTTGTTTTAAATAAAATAAATAAAATGATAAAATAACTACCGGTACATTTAAACACGTTTTAAACAGTAAATCAAACATGGCGGGCGGTGGGAGTTGCGCACATGTCCATAAAAGGCTCTAAATGAACATGTTACGTGAGGACCCCCACTGAAGATCTGAGCCCCCCATAACTCCTCCAAACAAAAATATCTGGCGCCGCCGCTGCCTGAACCGTATTGTGTTGTTGTATTTTATCCACTGTGTACAGAATTACACACTTTGGGATCAATAAAGTGTCAATAAAAAGTGTTTTATCAGTCTGTATTTCTGTCTTTTTCCATCTGTTCTTCTTATTATCTCTCTTTTTTCCGTTTTTCTTTCCTGGATCATTTTGTTGTACATTTTTGGGTTAGGGTTACAGGTGTTTCTCTTTGCAGTCCTCGTGTTTGTGTGTTCAGTTTCTAACAGTTGTGTGTGTTTGTGTGTCTGCAGGAGGACTCAGTGGCTCCATGGCCCCAGCCCCGTGACCACCTTCGGCCCCAAGGCGTGTATGCTCCAGAACCCCCAGGCTGTCATGTAAGTAAACCACACACACGCACACACACTCACACTGGCACGCACAGACATGCACACACGCACACAGACACACTCACTGGCACAATGACAGCTTTAAAGGGCCCATATGACACCGTTTTCTCTTTGTTCTATTGTTGTTTCCTCGTCACAAACACACCTGCAGTTGTGTGTTTACAGAAGGAATTATTGTGTTGTTGTGTGTTTTAAGCAGCTCGTCGGCCAAAATAAAATATCGGTTTGTGCTGGAGTTTGAAGGCCGATTGCTGATAGGCTAAAAAGTGCAAATATCGAGGGCCCCCGTTCTAATATTACTCAATAGGAAGACAGTCCAATTCTGGGCCCCAAAAACCCCGGGGCCCCGGGACAACAGCCCCGTTTGTCTCCCCCGTCTACGGCTCTGATAGTAGCAGTAACTGTAGTAGAAGTAGAAGTAGTAGTAGTAGTAGTAGTGGTGTACTGTATCAAAATAATGGTTGAACAGTGCGTGTGTGTTGTGTATCTGCCTGTGTTTTGTGTGTATGTGTTTGTGTGTTTGTGTGTGCTGTTTCCCTCCCTAATCCCAGTCCAGTTTGTGTGTGAGCTCAGACTCTGCTCTAATCACTGTTATTACACACTGTGATGTCACAGAGGGGACCGTCACACAGCAGGATGTGAACACAAACAAACGCACAAACACATGGAGCAACACAACGCACACAAGGTCAGATCTACAAGAGAAGACATTCCCAAAGGTCATAGGTCACGTCTTCAAAGCGGTCTGGTGCTGACCTGTGTGGCCTGTAAAATAAGTGTAAAATAAAATTCGTCACCTGGTTGTTTCTATAGATACGTCACTGCTCTGTCTGGAATGTTCCACAGTGTGACATTAAACAGCTCTACTTTACGTTTATTGAATTACAGGTGGTTTTAGAGCTCAAAAATACCTAGAAAAACAGACATTCTGACTGTGAGCGGGGTCGCCTCTCCACAGATCTGACCTGTAACTTGGCCTGGTTTGATGGAGAAAAGCATTTGACGGGCCCCCCACCAGAAAAACAATGCAGCTTTAATGGTCCTATAAAGGGGTGACAGTAGCTCGGTTGGCAGTTCAAATCCCGCTCTCTGGTTGAGCGGTCAGATCCACCGACCCACAGGTTTCAGCTCCCACAGATGAACGCTGTCGTTGTGTTTTTGGGCAAGACACTTAACCCCCCTCGCCCCCAGTGTGTGCGTACACTGGTGTGTGAACGTGTGTGCGTGAATGAATGTGTGAATGTGTGTGGTCCACCTTGTGATGTCATCAATCAGTAGTTTTCAAGTTCTCAGCTCCTTTTACCTTTAGTTCAGTCAAGATCGGAAATTCCAGGGGTGAAATCGTCCAAATGATTCGAGTGAAGGTGTGTGGAGTTTAAAAACATTGTGAAGCACTTCCTGTATCACCACTTAATGACATCACAAAGTTTTTTTTAGATGGTTTTCAGTTTGAGAGAAGAAGTTTGATGTGAATGAAACAAAACACAAACTTTGTTTGTGATGAGGAAATGGCATTAGAACAGAACAGAAAATAGTTTAACATGAGCCCTTTAAGTCTGGCTGTAGTTCCAGGTCACTTTCGAGTCCAGTAGCTTAGCACTTTAACACAAACACACACACAGACACAAAAACAAATGCACACACAGACACAAAAACAAACACACACACAGACACAAAAACAAACACATGCTTCAGTCTCACTTCTTTTGTCTGGGCCGGTTTAAAGGCACTGGAGCAGGTTTGTTTGTCTGTAGCACAGCTCCACCGGTGGATTTACCTGTCCAGTGACATAACCACTCCACGGGCTTAACTCGGCGACCAATCACTGAGCTCGGTTCTGAGGGAGGGGGCAGGGCTACAGGCCGGGGGCGGGGCTTGTGTCGTAGTCAGAGCCGTGCTAATCTTACACGGAGAGAGTGAGCGGAGGCAGCAGGGGGAGGATGGCTCTCATAGTTGACAAATCAGCTTTTTTATAGCAACTTCGGGCTGCTTTTTTAGGAGTTTCTTGCCTTTTTTGAGAATTCTGCGTTGCGTTTTTTGGTCTGGCTCCAACCTGGCAACCCTGAGGGCTCTAAGTGACAGAGCTGGAGCTGCGAGGCAGACATAGTGTCCACTATGTGCCCCGCGCAGGACGCCCTCTGGGGCTGCACCATGAGCCAGCACACGGCCAACTGGTAGGAGAACTTTCACACTTTAACACTGGAACAAGTCTCTGAGCAGTCGGACCCCCACGACTTCGTCTAAGGGCCGATGGGAAATCTGGGCCAGACTTGAGTCAGTCACAGCAGAGTTTCATCTGTTAAAGGTCCAATATGACACAAAATGGACTCCTGTGAGCTCTAGGTCAGGTTAAAATATTGTTTCCTCATTAAAAACAGAGCTGGAGTTGTGTTTGTTTCATTCACATGTTTGAGTAACACTTTATTATTAGTCTGTCTACATCTCCAAAGCTCCAAACACTCTGTCCCAACTTGTGATGTCATGAAGTGGCAGTTTTCAAGTGAACAGCTCCTTTTACCTTGGTGGAATTGTGATGAGGAAACAACATTTTAACATAGATCAGAAAATAGTGTAATATGGGCCATTTAAAGCTATAGTATGTAACTTTCCGGCGGTAGCACATCAGCGGCATGATTCCATGGAAAGTTAAAACCACAGTACGGAACATTCTCCATGTAATGTCGTTTCCTTGTCACAAACAGACCTGGAGTTGTTTTGTTTCATTCACATGTTTAACACACAAACCCTGCAGATTTAGACTTTTAGAGTGATGTCATGTGGTAATACAGGAAGTGCTCCACTGTGTTTTTAAACTCCACACACCTTCACTAGAATCATTTGGATCATTTCACCTCTGGAATTACCTATTTCTACTGAACTAAAGGTAAAAGGAGCTGTTGAAAACATGAAAATTACCACTATATGACATCACAAGGTGGAACAGAGCGTTTATTTTTTGCTTTTGAGATGTAGACAGACGAATAATAAAAGGTCAAACGTGTGTGAATGAAACAAAACACAAATCTGTCTGTTTTTGAGGAGGAAACAACATTATAACATGACTAAAACCTCACAAGAGTCAATTTTGGCTAATATAAGACATTTAAACATGATTTCTCTCTGTTCTCACTCTAATGCCATAGTGGGGAACATTCCAGGCAAAACAATAGTGCACCTTTAACCTGTAAGACTTAAATAAGAATAATAAAAGAATAATAAAAGTGAGCAGTGCCTTATGACGCACACTTTGGAGCGGTGTGTGTAAGTGTGTGTAAAGGTTCAGTCATCGTGAGGAGGAATCAGGAATCAGGCACACGCTGCTGTTTTGGTGATTTGAAACTACAAATGTCCAGTGTCCACGAGGTTTTCTGTGTAAAAGCTGCAAACGCTGTAGTTTAGACTCTAAAAACATGTCCAGAAATGTCCCTGTGTGTCAGATGCCCTCACTGTGACGGGGTCTTATTCTGTGTAAAAGCTGCTAACCCTGTAGTTTAGAGCTCTACAAACATGTCCGTGTCAGATTATGTCAGATGCCCTTCCTGTGTCTCCATAGGGTCTTATTTTGTGTAAAAGATTCTAATCATGTAGTATAGACCTTTATAAGCAAGAAACAGGGCTAAACCTGGACTAAACCTGGACTAAACCTGGACTGAACCAGGACTACCAAAAGACTAAACCAGGATTAAACCAGGACTGAACCAGGACTGAACCAGGACTAAACCTGGACTAAACCAGGGTTGAACCTGGACTGAACCAGGACTAAACCAGGACTAAACCAGGGTTGAACCAGGGTGAATCCAGGACTAAACCTGGACTAAACCAGGCCTGCAGGTGCGGTCAGGACATTCTGTGGATCATTGATCATTGCACCAACTCAAATATATTAGTATTATGCAACCTTATTTTTTTAGTTCTAGTTCCTCTAGGGACCAGGACTAAACCAGGACTAAACAAGGACTAAAAAAGGACTAAACCAGAACAAAAGCAGAACTAAACCATGACTGAACCACGACTAAACCATGACTATACCATGACTATATCAATACTAAACCAGTACTAAAGCAGAACAAAACCTGGACTGACCCTGGACTGACCCTGGACTTAAACCTGGACTTAAATCTGGACTTAAGCCTGGACTAAACCTGGACTTAAACCTGGACTAAACTAAAAAGTGTGTGTATGTGTTCAGGCACATCCAGGACCCTGCGAGTCAGAGGTTGACCTGGAACACTCCTCCTCAGAGCGTTTTGGTCGTCAAGAAGATCAGAGACACGGCTCTGCTCCAGCCCTTCAAGGAGCTCTGCCGCTTCCTCACCGAGGTACACCACACCACCACACCGAACCACAGGCCGAGTTCACACTTTATAAATTTCAGAAGGAACGAGGTTTTCAGGCCCTAAAACATGACGGTGAGGAGCAAGAGGCAGATTTTCCTATTGATTACCTTCGACATTGACATGAATTATCCATTTCTTTTGGTGGCAAGAGCCCAAAACCTGCTTTATAACAACAAAAATACTTTAATTTGTTCTTTTTAGCCACAACCATCTGTTAAATATTATTGGAGTAACTTTCACTTTCATTTTGAAGTTTTTTCTGTAAAGAGTCAGAGTGGATTTACTGGAGCCTTACCTTTATTTACCTCAGTTCTTCCTGGAATCTGACGCCAACGTAATTCATGTCTCCCATAAAAGTTTTTGAACTCAATAAAGTTCTAAACATGAATCATTTCTTCACGTAGAGGCACTTTGATGTACACAGACCCCGTCCTCCTGCTGTGTCGATTTGAAACGCTGGATTTGACAAAACTAAACTTAAAAGGAGCATTTACGCACACAGTTCTGTTTTATCTGACAAATAAATTGCCTGGAAAAGTCTCAAGTCACACAGGCCACGCGCTAAATCAGGTCTCTGTGGAACATTTGTCTAGTGAGTCCACAGACTGAAAGAGTGTGACATCACCCACAGGGTTCTGCTCCAGTCAAGTGAAGCTCACGAGGCCAGCAATTATCAGAGCGACTTCGGAGCTGAGTTTCATATTAGGAACAGGAATTTGTTTAAAATAGAGAAATAAAAACAGCAGGATCATGTAAAATAGGTTAATACGAACATTTTAAGACCAAAATGGCGAGTCTGACAGCAGCAGTTACAGATAGAGGGATGACAGTTTTTCAGTACGAAGTGAATTAGAGCCAGAGTCGATGGAGCCGGCAGCTCGCCCATGCTCACTTCCTATTTTTCAAATCCTGAAAACTGTCATTAAGTCATAAGAATCCGGTCTCCCATTTCTTCTGTGTGAGTGTTTGTTTGGAGTGAGTTTCAGTTTGTGATGCAGCCCCATGTTTTCCTCCTCGTCAGGTGAAGAACATGCTGGTGTATGTGGAGAAGAAGGTTCTAGAAGACCCATCCATATCCGCAGATGAGACTTTTGCACCCATCACCAAGAAGTTCTGCACTTTCAGAGAAGGTGGACAAGGAACTCTCAAAACAGCCAGACAAAATATTTTAATCACAGAGTGGAGCAATTCATCACATTTGAATCCAGTTTGTTGACAGTTTACGTGATTTAATAATAAACAGGCCTATGACGGGTTAAACAACTCTAAAACTTTACTAAAACAACTTATTCTTAGGTGTAACAATGTTGGACTTGCTGAAATCCAGTTGTTTAAACCTAAAATGCCTCTCTCTGATCTGAATGGTCACTCCCTAAACTCCAGCACCTGCAGACAATCTTGGAGGTTCTGAGCTTCACATGAGCCTGTCCATAAACTGAGACTGAGGACATTTTCACATCTCGTCCCCTTTAAGTGACCGAACTCACTCCTCTGTAAATAAACCAAAAACTGAACCAACAGAAAAAGAACTCAGTTTGTTTTGTGTTCAGATTGTGAGTTTATTACAAAGAGGACCGGGTTCTTTCTGGTCCACTTGAGTTTTAATGGGGCCCCAGTCCCCCCAGGTCCTCTAGAGCGCTCAGTCCCCCAGTGCACTGAATTCTGGGTAATTGTCACTTGAAACAAAATGTCTGCTGCAGTGCTTGTCCTCCTGTGTTTTTTGATGAAATTTGCTCACCTTCACCGGGAAAATAGAACTATTCAGATTTCATATTTGTATTTGCGTTGCCACGACAACGACCACGGGCAGCCTTGTTTACAACTGCGTGTTCCCGGTTACAGTCATGTGACAAATCTACAGCAAGCCAAGGAGGTTACAATACATTGAAAAAGGCGAAGAGAACCCGGTGTTCACAATGCGCAGATTAGGCGAACCGTACCGCTGACTTTTAGCGAACCGTACCGAGACTTTTCTCAGGAGGGTCTCAGTACGGTTCGCTAAAAGTCAGCGGTACGGTTCGCCTAATCTGCGCATTGTGAACACCAGGTTTCAGAGGGTCGGGGTGTGGTTGGAGCGTTTACATATTTGCAAAAAATACTGAGTCATCGGTCTGAGTTCGTTTAAATCGCTGAAACGGATAAGACATGTATGAGTCTTCTATTTGCAGGTGAAGGCTCTGGAGACACAGGGTCAGTTGTGATTGTAGTTCTTTTTTTTGAAACTGTAAGAGCGCAGTTCCTTTAATAAAACTAAATAAAATAAAATCTAAACTCTAGGCCAGTTTTAAAGAGCCCTATTGGAGCTCCACAAACTGATCTTAAGTGTGTTTTTGTTCAGATCTCGATGACATTTCCAACCGTGTGGACTTCATCATCTGCCTGGGAGGAGACGGGACGCTGCTGTACGCCTCCTCCCTCTTCCAGGTACACAGCCATTGACCTGCAGGAGGCGCTCTTCTGCCCTCAGACACTGACTCACTGTTCACTGTTCAGAGTGTGTGTGTGTGTGTGTGTGTGTGTGTGTGTGTGTGTGGAACAGGTCAAACCACTAGACTACCTCCAGGGTCAAGCTTTATTTATTTTAGTATTTTAGTAACTACCTGTTACTTAACATCTGAGTTATAATTTGAAGTTCATGAAGGTTGAAGGACAAAACTTTAAATAATAAACAAAATCTGGTGTTTTTAAAGGACAGACAAAAATGAGACAAACTAAATCAGATCTGAAGGAGCTGCAGGAAACACAAATGTTCAAATCATTTCATATTGTCACTTTAGACGCACTCACAGTGGGAAGAGGAAGCACAACTTTTACTCAAGTAAGAGTACTGTTACTTTAATAAAAATATTACTCAAGTAGAAGAAAACGTATGCTGCTAGAAAAGTACTTTGAAATGTACAATTTATTTAAAAAGTCACTCAAGTAAATGTAACTGAGTACATTTCAGTGAGCCTGCCCACCGCTGCTTCAGACTTACTCACAGTGGGAAGAGTTATCCAAATTTTTACTCAAGTAAGAGTCCTGCTACGCTTTAAAAGACCCATATTACGCTGTTGTTCCTCAAAAACAGACCTGGAGTTGTGTTTTGTTTCATTCACACGTTTAACACACAAACCCTGCAGATTTAGACTGAGTTCTTCTCTCAAACTGAAAGTATAATGTCACGTTTGGGTCCAAGGCGCCTCAGCTGATAAATAGTCGACGTGTTTTTAAGTTCCTCTTTCTTTATTGCTGTTTGTGTCTCCAGGAGAGCGTCCCCCCGGTCATTGCCTTCCACCTGGGCTCTCTGGGCTTCCTCACCCCCTTCAAGTTTGACTCATACCAGTCCGAGCTCACTCAGGTCATCCAAGGTACTGCACCCTCTCTACAACCAGACATGTGGAACTATCACGATCAGAAAGTGCCTATGACAAGTTTTGATGATTCTCTCATTTTACTTTGATAAAGTTGATGGGGTTAAACCTGCTGTAAATATAAAATGTAGTTTTACACTGATCACGAAGCAGTTTATGAAGAAAAGCTGAAAAATATGTTGAAAATTACCGGAAGTATAGAGTTTTATTTTCAAGAGTTCTGTTTCATCCCTCCTGACCACCAGAGGGCAGTCATCCGGGATTCATAGAACTGTAGTCACATACTTTTTTACATAACTGTTTTTTACATAATATTTTTCTGATACTTTGAACATTATTTCAACAAAATAAAGGTGTTTTTTTGTGTTTTATTTGCCAAATAATAATCTTTGTACATTAGAAATTTTGTCCCAGTGTACCTCGTGGTTGCTAGGTAACAGTTATGGAACTGTTGGTGTCATGATTTCCAACCAGGAAGTAGAATTTTAAACTTAAAAACAATGGTCAAACTCGAAAAAATAATTGTAATATCTTTAAAAAATCTTTCATAGGCACTTTAAACCATTTTACTGAGTCTGTACCTGTATTTTATATGCCAGATTTTCGTGTTTTTCTAATTCTCTTTCTTTAGACCAGGGGTGGGCAATTATTTTTCCCCAGGGGCCAAATGAGAAGCAAAAAATATTGTGGAGGGCCGGGCCAAAAGTTTGAAGTCTACTGTGGTTATTCATTTTATTTCTATGTTGAAATCAGTAAATGGCCTTGTTTACAGAAGCTGGTCAGAGTCTGTGTTATTATTAGGTAACGAGAGAGTGAGGTTATTTTACAAAATATAAATTATTCAAAACAATGGTAAACGTGAAGTCTTTTTCAGTCACATTAACCCCACAATGTTTTCTGAGTTTAACTTTCTTAACTTTCTATTAAGACACCACAATGTCTCTGTGTGCCAAATAATATAATACAAGATACTGAATGTCACACAGTTTTTGTCCAACTGCCAAACTGTGCAGAAAAAAGTCAAAGTTCACATGTTTTAGTGTTTTTTTCTTGTTCAGTGAGAGAAATCGAGCCTCTGTTGAGCTTTAACAGAGGCTTCACAGTAAATGCACTGCGGTTTTAGTCCACACATTATGTCAACTTTTGAAAGTAGGTTTTATTTTCTTAATTCCAAGCAACCTTTCACGGGCCGGTCAGAGCCGTAAAATGCCCGGGTCTGCTTTAGACAATATAATGTGATTTTCCACATTAAATGGTAGTACTTTCTTCTCTATTCCCATGTGGCCTTATATCTGTGTAATCCCTCAGTGTCCTGTAGGTTTCACAGTGGTCCATGGGCGTGTACTAGTCTATGTGCTCTGATACTTGTTCTACAGCTCAACATCGTTCTAAAGACGTTCAGGAAAGGCTCAGTTCTGTCCTGTGAATAGGACTTTTTTAGTATCGATACCTGCTCAAATGTTAGTTTTAGTACTAGGTTTAATATCGATTTGTATGTGATTTTGACAGCCCTCGTGTGAAGTGATGTTGTGTTTCAGTGTACAGCTCATTTGTATTTTGTGTGACATTTACAGACCTGTTTTAGCACATTTCTGATGCTTCTGAAAGTTTAAGCTGAATATTGTTGTTGGAAGAATCCACAAAAATGTAAATATCTCTGACATGCACCTGCCCTCCTCCTGTGCTGTTTTAAAATGTGTGTGAAAATACTTTTCACAAACAAGTTTTTCAGAAATGACTTTTTCAGGAAGAAAAGTTTACTAAACCTGCAGCCTGTACAATACACCAAACACTTAAAGATGTTTTTGTCTTTAGAATAAGGAGCAGCTCTAAAACTCTAAAAAAGAAGAGTACCAGATCTAAACCAGGTCTGTAACTGGACTATTCCAGGTCTAATCTAGGGATGAACCAGGTCTAAAAGTGGACTTGATTCCTAGGAAATCCAGGCTGATCTCTGTATTTTTTTATACAGACTGATATCAGTCTGGTCCCCACGCCCTCCACCTCAGTGACGCATTGGTCACTATAATTTACAAAAACGTATTTCTCTCATCTCACATTAACAGAGTTTAGTGTTTTGCTCTTTAACGCTGCAGAAATCTGCCATGTTTCTCAGTCCGCGTGTTATTTTTTTCCTTTATTTTTCTGAACAATGTCCCTGATTGGCTAATCCATCTGTCAATCACGCCCATTTGAAAACAGGGAGATTCACTAGTGACCAGCCTCACATCTTTATAACAAACTGAAGTGTGTATTCTGTATCTACATTCATAACAGGCCAATCAGGTGTCTTCTTTTCCTGAGGTGGCTAGTGTTAGCAACAGGTTTGATTGACAGCGTTGCTAAGCACCCACTTAGGGGCGTTACCTTCAACAGCCTCGCTCCAGATTGGCTCTTTGGTTGCTATGATACTAATATGGAACTCATCTCCAGCTGAACCAGACTAACCCCCTCTGACCCAGACTAACCCCCCCTGACCTGTGCTGTTCTGGTGCAGGAAATGCAGCTCTGGTCCTGCGCAGTCGTCTCCGAGTGAGAGTGACCAAAGGGGGCGGAGAGAAGAACAACGGCCTGAGTCTGACCAACGGAGAGGTGGAGGGGCCAGCGGAGGAGTACCAGGTGAGAGGGAGAGGAGTACCAGGTGAGAGGGAGAGGGGCCAGCGGAGGAGTACCAGGTGAGACACAGGGGGAGGGGCCAGCAGAGGAGTACCAGGTGAGAGGGAGAGGAGTACCAGGTGAGAGGGAGAGGGGCCAGCAGAGGAGTACCAGGTGAGACACAGGGGGAGGAGCCAGCAGAGGAGTACCAGGTGAGACACAGGGGGAGGAGCCAGCAGAGGAGTACCAGGTGAGAGGGGGAGGGGCCAGCAAAGGAGTACCAGGTGAGACACAGGGGGAGGGGCCAGCAGAGGAGTACCAGGTGAGAGGGGGAGGGGCCAGCAAAGGAGTACCAGGTGAGACACAGGGGGAGGGGCCAGCAGAGGAGTACCAGGTGAGAGGGAGAGGAGTACCAGGTGAGAGGGAGAGGGGCCAGCAGAGGAGTACCAGGTGAGACACAGGGGGAGGGGCCAGCAGAGGAGTACCAGGTGAGAGGGAGAGGAGTACCAGGTGAGAGGGAGAGGGGCCAGCAGAGGAGTACCAGGTGAGACACAGGGGGAGGAGCCAGCAGAGGAGTACCAGGTGAGAGGGAGAGGAGTACCAGGTGAGAGGGAGAGGGGCCAGCAGAGGAGTACCAGGTGAGAGGGAGAGGGGCCAGCAGAGGAGTACCAGGTGAGACACAGGGGGAGGAGCCAGCAGAGGAGTACCAGGTGAGAGGGGGAGGGGCCAGCAAAGGAGTACCAGGTGAGACACAGGGGGAGGGGCCAGCAGAGGAGTACCAGGTGAGAGGGGGAGGGGCCAGCAAAGGAGTACCAGGTGAGACACAGGGGGAGGGGCCAGCAGAGGAGTACCAGGTGAGACACAGGGGGAGGGGCCAGCAGAGGAGTACCAGGTGAGAGGGAGAGGAGTACCAGGTGAGAGGGAGAGGGGCCAGCAGAGGAGTACCAGGTGAGACACAGGGGGAGGAGCCAGCAGAGGAGTACCAGGTGAGACACAGGGGGAGGAGCCAGCAGAGGAGTACCAGGTGAGAGGGGGAGGGGCCAGCAAAGGAGTACCAGGTGAGACACAGGGGGAGGGGCCAGCAGAGGAGTACCAGGTGAGAGGGGGAGGGGCCAGCAAAGGAGTACCAGGTGAGACACAGGGGGAGGGGCCAGCAGAGGAGTACCAGGTGAGAGGGAGAGGAGTACCAGGTGAGAGGGAGAGGGGCCAGCAGAGGAGTACCAGGTGAGACACAGGGGGAGGGGCCAGCAGAGGAGTACCAGGTGAGAGGGAGAGGAGTACCAGGTGAGAGGGAGAGGGGCCAGCAGAGGAGTACCAGGTGAGACACAGGGGGAGGAGCCAGCAGAGGAGTACCAGGTGAGAGGGAGAGGAGTACCAGGTGAGAGGGAGAGGGGCCAGCAGAGGAGTACCAGGTGAGAGGGAGAGGGGCCAGCAGAGGAGTACCAGGTGAGACACAGGGGGAGGAGCCAGCAGAGGAGTACCAGGTGAGAGGGGGAGGGGCCAGCAAAGGAGTACCAGGTGAGACACAGGGGGAGGGGCCAGCAGAGGAGTACCAGGTGAGAGGGGGAGGGGCCAGCAAAGGAGTACCAGGTGAGACACAGGGGGAGGGGCCAGCAGAGGAGTACCAGGTGAGAGGGGGAGGGGCCAGCAGAGGAGTACCAGGTGAGACACAGGGGGAGGGGCCAGCAGAGGAGTACCAGGTGAGAGGGGGAGGAGTACCAGGTGAGAGGGAGGGGCCAGCAGAGGAGTACCAGGTGAGACACAGGGGGAGGGGCCAGCAGAGGAGTACCAGGTGAGAGGGAGGGTCCAGTGGAAGAGTACCTGTGAGATGTGTGTACTGTCAAAATTGAACCTGTTGAGGAAGAGTAGACTTAAAGAAGAACTATGTAACTTTTCAAGGAGAGCTTCCACCACCTTCTTCACAGAGATGTTATTGAATGTTCCACAGTACGGCATTTATTCAATTACAGCTGCTTTTTTTGCTTTGTAGTACTCCTGAGTGTTTTTAAATCCATCTACATTGTAAGAAAAGCAGTCGCCCACTGACCATAAGGCTGCTGGTTCAGTCTCCCACCAGCGTCTGTGTGCTTGGGGTTCTAGTGCTGCTATTTCTCACTTGAACCGGCCACAGTCTGGTTGGCGGTCGCTTACTGAACCCACTGCACCACTGTCAGAGGAACGGCATTAAAATCACCTGATTGTCTCTCCACGGCCGGGTCAGCAGACAGGGGCTGTGTGGGTTTGTTACACAAGAATGAGCGTGAGTGTTTGAGACGCTCTTTGGTTCTGCTGTGGTATAAATAGTGTAAATAAAAGTGAACCGGAGTGATCCTCATGAGAAGTGCTCCCAGCGTTTTACGAGACAACCAGAAAAACCACCAGCTCTGAATCAAATCTACAGTTACACAAACATGATTCTGCTCTTTTAGACTGAACGTTTCCTCATCAAACCTGGGGATGTTGTTGTGTTTTATTACTTATATTACATTACTTTTTCATTTAGAATACAGAGCAGCCAATGCAGATATTTTTAGGGTATATATTTTGATTATTTTCCACAAATGATGTAATTCAAGTTTCCTACAAACTCACGCACAGTTCTTTTTTTTACCTCAAATCTAAAAGAGAACAGTGTAGTCACGTTTTGTGCTGTTATCCATTTGTTCCTTTATTTATCCCGAAGGAAGTTCATTCAGTATTCATTCATAGCATTCATAAAGTGTTGAAATAAAGCTTTGTGTGTATCGACTTGTGCCAATACGCTATCAAGTCTAAATATATCAGTCTGTCTCTAATTTACACGTGTAACTCTGCGTTTAGGCGTGTCAGGATGTCACATTTACTGATACAATCCTTAGAAGAAACAGCAGTGTTTGAAGCCTTTCACCGTTCAGTAAAGCTAAATTATTCCCATTGTCTAATAAATCACCATTGTTCTAGTATCTGAGCTGCTTTATGAGTTCAAACTTCGTGAATGATAAAGTGGTGTTAATGTGTGGTGGAGAACCACCAGAATCTTCTCTTTGCACATGCTCAGGGGAATATTCAGGAGGGGTAACATAGAACACAAGGTTCACTTTTCTGGTGTAAAACTACGTACATATTATTGTTTTTGTTCTGTATAATGTATGTCCTGTATCACCGTAGGCCTGTCCTTAAACCCGCAGCCTGACAAACCTTTGCTTTGTGTGTTCCAGGTTCTGAATGAGGTGGTGGTGGACAGAGGCCCCTCGTCGTACTTGTCCAACGTCGATCTGTTTCTGGACGGACACCTCATCACCACAGTGCAGGGAGACGGTACGAGATCTGACAGAACTGTACAGACTCACGTCATGAGGACCTGCCTCCAGGGCCGTAGTCCTGAATCAGTCAGACTTTGTATTAGTCGGTTATTTTTATCTGTGTGCATATGTGTGTGTATGTGTTATAACTGTGCTGTCTGTGCCCAGGTCTGATCGTGTCCACGCCCACGGGCAGCACGGCGTACGCTGTGGCCGCCGGCGCCTCCATGATCCACCCCAATGTCCCCGCCATCATGATCACGCCCATCTGCCCTCACTCTCTGTCCTTCAGGCCCATCGTGGTGCCCGCCGGGGTCCAGCTCAAGGTCTGTTCTGGGTTCACTCATTCACTCATACATACGTACACTCATACACTCTTTCACTCATTCACACATTCACTCATACACTGTTACACTCATTCACACACACTGGGAAATCAGATAACTGGCCTGGTTGAAATTAAACAGATTTATCAAAACTCAGACTCTGAGCCCTGCTGTTTGTACGAAACTTAGAAGTTCCGGCACACGTACACGCGTGACTTCACCACACAAGCCCTGCACGCGCCGATGCCACCCACACGAGGAAAACACGAAACAAAGTCTGCTCCAAAACATACGCCAAATCCATGCCCACCCCTGACAAAAACCGCGGACAGCGACAGAGAACCCCCGCAGCCTCCCGGCCGCCCCCACTCCCCCACGCCGCCAACATATCCACAAACCCGCGGAGGAGCGCGCCCCGCAGCAGGACCCACATCGGTCCCTCCACTCAACAGACACCCCATGCCACTGGACCCTCCCTCTCCGCCAAAAGCACCAGCTCCGCCGTGCGACATACAAACACACAGCACAGTGAGACGACGCCATTGGCCGCAGCCTGGCTGCGCAGGTGCAAACGCGGGTCACAGAACCCCAGGCAACCGCGCCCAAGTACAGCACGGCCCAAAAGTCCCAGCGCGACTGCGCCCCCTAGTGCAGCAGGCACTGGGACACACAGACACAGTGGCTCTAACTGGAGATGACTGGACGTCCCTCAGTAATGGAACCACCTCAGGGTCACAGCTCATTATATTAACTTAATATTAACTTCAGTCACTTTGACTCTTATGAAAACAGAAGAGAAACACTTGACTCACACTGATGCAGAACACTTCATCAAAGTGGAACAGGAGAGTGGAACATCCAACACAAAGTGTCTCAGGGACAATTGTTATGGTTTGCAATAAAAAAAAACATTTGCACAAAGAGACGCCTGTTCACTTTTCATGTTGATAATAGAATTAAAATGATGATTCAAGGAACAAAAATGCGTGATTAATTGCGAGTTAACTATGACATTCTTGAGATTATTCGCAATTAAATATTTTAATCGATTGACAGCACAAATATATATAAATATATATAAGTAACTTTACACAACTTTACACTTGTTTGTATAAAAATGCAGCCAGACAGTTTTTTGACTCAGTCAAAAAATATCAGTATCAAATATCGGTATCAAATGGCGACATCAGCCAATACAGACGACCCTGTATCATATTTAGGTGATACCGATACTGGAGCCGATATATCGCCCATCCATATTCAGCAGCATAAAGCCGTTTGAATATTATCAATTATTGTCTATATATCAAATATATAGTGATTTTAGGCTGACTATAGGTTTAGTTCTTACTCCCCTCAGTCATATTTGTCTGTAAACAACATTAGAAACATGTGAATCTCTTTAAGAAATCACCAGAGCCACAGAACCGCCACAGAACCGCCACAGAACCGCCACAGAACCGCCACAGGCCGGTCACGACTCACCTGTAGAATTAGACACAACTGTCCTTTAAACTGTCACTGAACTATGTTTAAAATGTGGCATTTACAGTATGAGGGCTTGAACCTGTCTGATGGGATCAGAGACAGGACAGGTGACGGCTCTACAGCACCTGTCACCTGTCATAACACTCACACTCCAGGCGGGGGCAGTAGGGAGTCACTGAGGTCCTTTATCAAGCTCAGTATGAACCCATCTCTGATATATATGGTTAATGTAAATGGTGTGTGCATGTGTGCAGATCATGCTGTCCTGTGACGCCCGCCACACCGCCTGGGTCTCCTTCGACGGGAGGAAGCGCCAAGAGATCTGCCACGGAGACAGGTCTGTCCTCATGGGTCTGTCCTGGGTCTGTCCTCATGGGTCTGTCCTCATGGGTCTGTCCTCATGGGTCTGTCCTCATGGGTCTGTCCTGGGTCTGTCCTCATGGGTCTGTCCTGGGTCTGTCCTGGGTCTGTTCTGGGTCTGTCCTCATGGGTCTGTCCTGGGTCTGTCCTCATGGGTCTGTCCTGGGTCTGTCCTCATGGGTCTGTCCTCATGGGTCTGTCCTGGGTCTGTCCTGGGTCTGTCCTGGGTCTGTCCTCATGGGTCTGTCCTGAGTCTGTTCTGGGTCTGTCCTCATGGGTCTGTCCTGGGTCTGTCCTGGGTCTGTCCTGGGTCTGTTCTGGGTCTTTGGCATGTTTGGGACTGGCTCTTGTAACTCGCCTTCGAGCTCTTCGGCACAGGTCCAGAGGCAGGCGTCATCTGACTGCAACTGTGACCCAAACATAACAAATGTTTTCTTTTCTTAATAAATGTAAATCGTACCTTAATTATTCTTAATTGCACTAATCCTCTGGCTATAATCCTGTGAGGTTCTGTAATTCACGCTGGTTTTCTTCTTTGTGACAGAGAAAATATTAAACACACATTACTAGCTTCCTGTTTGGTCGCTATAAGAAGTATGTTTCACACCACTCTTACCAGCTAGCAGGCAAACAGTGCACTTCCTGATTCTCAGACACTAAAACACTTTATAATTACATGCAGACAGTACACAGTGGTCTTATCTCATCTGTACTGAGGCAACACTGTACTTTATTACATGAAAGAACTTTATCATAACGTGCTGCTGTCACCATAGTAACCGTAACCATGTGCCCTTCTGTGCCCGTCCTGTGCCCCTCAGCATCACCATCACCACGTCGTGCTTCCCCGTGCCCTCCATCTGCTTCAGAGACCCGGTCAACGACTGGTTTGAGAGCCTGGCCCAATGCCTGCACTGGAACGTACGCAAGCGACAGAGCTACCTCAGCCCGGAGGACGACTACTGACCCCGCCCAGTGACCCCTGACCCCGCCCAGTGACCACTGACCCCACCTACCAACCACTGACCCCTGACCAGACCCCTGACCCCGCTCACTGACCACTGACCCTACCTACCGACCACTGACCCCGCCCACTGACCCCTGACCAGACCCCTGACCCTGCCCACTGACCCCGCCCACTGACCCCACCTACCAACCACTGACCCCTGACCCTGCCCACATCCCTTCAGACGTCACCCACAGACCACTGACCCTGCCCACCCCCATCTAATCATGCCCCCTCCACCTGACCCCGCCTCCTGACCCCGCCCACTCCCCCTGACCCCGCCCCGTCCTCCACCGCTCGGCCTTAGCTGTGAATGTAGCACGAGGCACATGTTTATCTACTTTACATTGGTGTGGAGGCTCTGGGTCCTAATGCCTACATTTTTGTCGCACTTCTGATCGGTCTGATTGAACCTGAAGGTAAAGATGGCGGTTCACTTTTAGCCAAAATAATTCCTGTTTTTTAAACTACAAAAACAAACTCGATACCAACAGCGTTTTGAATAATGACCCTCAGACCTGCTTTTATCAGACCGCATTTTTATCTTTTACTAACGATTAAATTAGTGGAATATATGAGGTATTTTTGGTAAATTGTAATAGTATTTTTAATGAAGTGTTTGCCGCCTCTTTTACAAACTTATTTACAAATGTACAACACGGGGCTGCGTAGTTAAAGGGCCTGTATTACACTGTTTTCTGATCTATGTTATAATGTTGTTTCCTCATCACAAACACTTAAAGTTGTGTTTTGTTTTGTTTCATTCACACATGTTTAAACACACAAACTCTTCTCTCAAACAGAAAACACTCCTTTCCTCCACATTGTGATGTCATGAAGTGGCAATGCAGGAAGTGCTCTACTGTGTTTTTAAACTCCGTACACCTGCACTAGAAGCAGTTGGATCATTTCAGCCCTGGAACTGCCAAACTCTGAAATTACAGCTATTGTTTTAGCCTCAATTAAACTGCTTCACTCCTCAGAGCACCAGCAGACAAAAGGTAAAACAAAAATATAAAAACATAAAAGCAACAACTTAAGCTTATTCTAGAGTATTAAAGAGTAAAACAGTTCAATTGAGGCTGAGTTTATACGTATTTTTTCAGAGATTTTATTCAGTTTTACTATCGTTCCACTGCTAACAACTAGCCTGCAAACGGCGCACTTCCTGTTTCATGACTCCTAATACAAGCACAGCACACAGCAGCCTCATTCTGACCCTGAGGAGCTGTTTTTACAATATTTCTGTACTCGGGCAAGACACGTCGTACTTTATTACATGAAATAAGCCCCTTTAACGTAACCTGTCACCATAGTAACCAAGTGTCTCCTCAGCATCACCATCTCAACTAAAACAAAAACGTACAGAAATAGAAGCAACAACTTAATGTTTTTCTATAGTATGGTAAAGTAAAATTGAAGCTGTAATAAACCTTTTTCACAACGTCCCGAAGTTTGTAGGTTTGAGGAACGTTAATGTTTTCCTGTGGGTAAACGTCTGTGTAAATGTCTCACGTTTTCTCCACCAGCTTCATAAATCTGCCCCATCACCAAATCTTCAACCAACAAGGTCCACAAAGGATAAACATTCTTCATGAAGAATTTATCCACAACGATCAAGGGAAGAAAGACGAAAGCTTAAAGGAGAACAACGACGAGCATTAGAGAAATACTGAGGAAGACTAACATTATGGTTTGCTAGCGATGTTTAGCATTCGAACTGCACAAATCCATCCATCTATGCTGATATTGACATCGTGAAATCGATTTTTTATTTTAATTTTAGAATCAGTCTGAGTGAACAAGTTCCTTCTGTTTTATTCATGACCTTAACATTTATTTTTCTCAGTATTTCTCTGAAGCTCGTCGTTGTTCTCCTTTAGGTTTTCGTCTTTCTTCCCTTGATCGTTGTGGATAAATTCTTCATGAAGAATGTTTATCCTTTGTGGACCTGGTTGGTTGAAGATTTGGTGATGGGGCAGATTTATGAAGCTGGTGGAGAAAACGTCAGACATTTACACAGACGTTTACCCACAGAAAACCATTAACCGGAAGTTCCTCAAACCTACAGCGCGACATTTCTGTGAAAAAGGTCTGTTGCTTTGAACCTTAAAACTCCCACTTGATGACATCACAAGGTAGAACAGAGTGTTTTGAGCTTTGGAGATGTAGACAGACTAATAATAAAGAGTTACTCAAACATGTGAACGAAACAAACACAACTCCAGGTCTGTTTCTGAGGAGGTAACGACATTAGAACACGACTTAACGCACACAAGAGTCAGTTTTGCGTAATATAGGACCTTTTAAACATTTACGATTGTCTGTATATTTAGCGCTCTGGGTTTCCTCCTCGTATCAGGGTTGTCTTGCACTTTGCTCTGTGTTGACAGACGATCTCAGTGACCAAAGGCAGAGTCCGTTCTTCTTCTGCTGCTGCTAAACTGTTGTGAAAGTGCCTTATCTTCAGCAGGTTTCCCCCCACTGCCCTGTGAGCTGGCATCACAGTCCCACCAGAGCCGCCCAGAACCAGGCTACTCCTCCACTGAGCCGGGGGTTAAAGGAGACATGTCGAGATAACTCAGCGTTTACACGATCTTTAATCTTGAGTTGTAGTTACATTTATTTTTTTGAGTCAACTTGAAGTCAATATTCTGCGTTACCTTCTGAGCAGATTTAAATGCTTAGTGTCTACCATTTTTCTGTTATTTCAAGGCTTAAAGTGCAAATGACTAGACTAGACTGCCAGTTTCACTAAAAAACGTAATCAGAGGTTTAACAGTAAGGCTAAAAACCACCAGCATGCTAACAGTGCACTTCCAGAAGGTACACGGCAGACTTATTTTGACCTCAGGAGCTGTTTATACAATAAATCTGTACTTTGGCAGAACTACAGAAATGGGTACAGAGCTTTTAACATAATGATATTTAGGTTTTTGGTTCAAAATCTTTCTTCAGTTTCACAGTTTTGGTGTTTATAAATTGAATTCTTGTTTGGAACTGTGTTTTTACACTCCACACACCTTCACTGGAATCATTTGGTTAATTTCAGCTCTGGAATTGCCCATTTCTACTGAAGTAAAAGTAAAAAAAAAAAAGGAGCTGTTAACTTGGAAAAACTACCACTACATGACATCACAAGGTGCAACAAGCATTTTGAGCTTTGGAGATGCAGATAAACTAATAATATAGAGTTATTAAAACATGTGAAAGAGACAAAACTCAACTCCGGGTGTGTTTTTGAGGAGATAACGGCATTTTAACCAGACTTAAAGCTCACAAGAGTCAGTTTTGTGTGATATAGGACCTTTAAGCAAAAAACATATGCACTTTTAACTGCCTTTCCTCCACAGCTTTAGCGTCATGGTTTTTTTTTATTTGTGTATTTTAATCGTTTTTATTCGTATGGGTCACTTCCCACTGTCACCAGCAGAGGGCGCACACACTAAGCCAAACAGCATGTCTCCTTTAAGCTCTGTAAGCCATAGCACTCTGTAGATTTTATACCTTTTACTAAATTAAAACATTAAATTATTGCGCAACAAACTTCACTGTCTGTTCGTCACTAAAGCAACATTATGGAATATTTTTCTCAAAGTTCCAATTTGCAAAACAGACTTAGTTATTCTTTCTAAATCTAAACCAAATTCTGTACATTTAAAGTTGCATTGTGTAACTTTTCAAATGTTTTTTCTCCATGGAGATGTTATTGCTTTGTCTGGAATGTTTCACAGTATGGTATTAAATCTTTCTATCGTCGTGGAGACCAAACCAGATGAGGTTACAGGTCAGATCTGTGGAGAGGCGACCCCGCTCACAGTCAGAATGTCTGTTTTTCTAGGTATTTTTGAGCTGTAAAACCACCTGTGATTGAATAAATGTAAAGTAGAGCTGTTTAATGTCACACTGTGGAACATTCCAGACAGAGCAGTGACGTATCCATAGAAACAAGCAGGTGACGGACCCTCCACCAGGAAAAAAAAAAGTTACGCAATGCATCTTTAACTTCTGCTTTTTTCCGATCGTTGCTTTAAAATAATAATTCTGTGATGTTGATGTTTAAAAATGGAGAGATTTGTTTTGTTTTGTATTTTTATTTAGAAGGACCAAGATACTGGAAAAACATTCCTTTGAGATAAATGTGGATTTCTTTGTATTTGTCGAATGTTTATGAACCTGTTTACAACATGTCACTGCTAAAATAAACTCATTTGGTATTTTTTCACACGATTGCACTTTTTATTTTTATTTTATTTAATTTTACCTATTACAACTCAGCTCAGGTTTATTCCTCAAGCTCTTTAAAAACACAGTGGACCAAAGTTCTGTCCGCACATTAAACAGACACAGAAGAAACACTGACACACGATAAATAATCAAACCTCAAACTGAGGCGAAGTCAAAGAGAAAAAGTCTTAAAACGAACTTAAAAACAAACAAATACAACAGGAGATTTCATGACTTTAAATGGAAATGAGCAGGATTACTGCAGGGATTAACAGCAGCAGCAGTAGTAAAAGTAGTAGTAGTAGTAGTAATAGTAGTAATAGTAGTAGTAGTAATAGCAGTACCGGTAGTTCTCCGTGAATATGAGTCACGTGATTTCTTTTCCTTCCCCCTCACGTGACCTGCGCGCAGCTTTTGTTTTGAGACGGACACTTCCGCTCGCGCAGAGGCGCGTTTCCGCTCAGTGTTTGTGGCTTGACTTTTCACGGATGGACGCAGACACGTCTCACCGGCACCAGAACCGGAGCAGCCCGGAGCCCGTGAGCCGTGAGCCGTGAGCACCGGAGCCGCAGGTCGCGTCGCTGTGCCCGGTGCGCGCTCCTCCGTGCGCCCGCGCTCCGCAGATCACAGCTGCTGCGTGTCCTTTGTCCCACTTTGTCCCGAGTCCTAAGACCGGACCTGTCGGACCTGCCGGACCCGCTGGACCCGCCGGACCCGTCAGACCCGAGCCCAGGTGGACCTCCCGCCGCGGCCCGGCTCTGCGCTCCGGGACACACCGGGCTTGGACCCGGGTACACTGATCTGTGTGCAGCCTGTGTGTGTGTGTGTGTGTGTGTGTGTGTGTGTGTGTGTGTGTGTGTGTGTGTGTGTGTGTGTGTGTGTGTGCGTGTGTGTGTGTGTGTGTGTGTGTGTGTGTGTGTGTGTGTGTGTGCGTGTGTGTGCGTCTCTGTGTGTGTGTGTGTGTGTAGACTCCCTCTTTGTGTTTGCTGTTGTTACTGTAACAGGGAGCTGCTTTTCTCTTGGCAGGCGTTGGCAGGTGCCGGCAGGTGCCCCTGGGCAGTGATGACGTGAAGGTTCCTCTGCTCCAAACCTCTGTGTGACCCTCCTGCACCTCCATCTGGCCCCGGGGACCCTCGTCATGACGGGGGGCCGGCCCGTGTCCAGACACCCGGTGTGGCGGCTGCTGTGCCCTCTGGGCAGGGGCCCGGACCGCGTGGTGTTGGCGCGCAGCGAGAGCCTGTCGGGGGAGCAGGTGCTGAAGATCACCGTGACGGAGACCACGGTGATCGAGGCCGAGTCGGGTGTGTGGAGCGGCCGCTCCATGGCCTACATGGGCCTCTGGTACTTCTTCAGCTTCTGCACACTCTTCCTCAACAAGTACATCCTGTCCCTGCTGGAGGGGGAGCCCAGCATGCTGGGTGAGTCCACTGTCCTCGGCCCCTGTGTGTCCAGGGCCCCTGTGTGTCCAGGACCCCTGTGTGTCCAGGGCCCCGCCCTGTGTCCCCTGTCCCTTTGCCCTAAACTGTCTGTGTCCTCCTTATGTCTGTGTTCTATTCATGTCTCCGTGTCCTCCTTATGTCTCTGTGTCCTCCTCATGTCTCCGTGTCCTCCTCATGTCTCTGTGTCCTCCTCATGTCTCCGTGTCCTCCTCATGTGTCCGTGTCCTCCTCGTGTCTCTGTGGTCCTCCTCACGTCTCCATGTCCTCCTCACGTCTCCATGTCCTCCTCACACCTCAGTGTCCTCCTCATGTCTCCGTGTCCTCCTCATGTCTCCGTGTCCTCCTCATGTCTCCATGTCCTCCTCATGTGTCCGTGTCCTCCTCGTGTCTCTGTGGTCCTTCTCGTGTCTCTGTGGTCCTCCTCACGTCTCCATGTCCTCCTCACGTCTCCATGTCCTCCTCATGTCTCTGTGTCCTCCTCACGTCTCCATGTCCTCCTCATGTCTCTGTGTCCTCCTTATGTCTCCGTGTCCTCCTTATGTCTCCGTGTCCTCCTTATGTCTCCGTGTCCTCCTCGTGTCTCTGTGGTCCTCCTCGTGTCTCTGTGGTCCTCCTCACGTCTCCATGTCCTCCTCACGTCTCCATGTCCTCCTCACGTCTCCATGTCCTCCTCATGTCTCCGTGTCCTCCTCGTGTCTCCGTGTCCTCCTCGTGTCTCCGTGTCCTCCTCATGTCTCTGTGTCCTCCTCACACCTCAGTGTCCTCCTTATGTCTCTGTGTCCTCCTCACACCTCAGTGTCCTCCTCATGTCTCCGTGTCCTCCTCATGTCTCCATGTCCTCCTCATGTCTCCGTGTCCTCCTCGTGTCTCCGTGTCCTCCTCGTGTCTCCGTGTCCTCCTCATGTCTCTGTGTCCTCCTCACACCTCAGTGTCCTCCTCATGTCTCTGTGTCCTCCTCACACCTCAGTGTCCTCCTTATGTCTCTGTGTCCTCCTCACACCTCAGTGTCCTCCTTATGTCTCCGTGTCCTCCTCATGTCTCCGTGTCCTCTGGTTGGTCCAGGTGCGGTGCAGATGTTGTCCACCACTCTGATTGGTTCTGTGAAGATGTGCGTGCCGTGCTGCCTGTACCAGCACAAGCCTCGCTCCGAGTACCCCGCCAACTTCATCATGATCATGCTCTTCGTCGGGCTCATGAGGTCAGACTCCTCCTGTCTCACAGTCTCACGCCCTTTGACCCTTTCACTCTGTTCCACCTTGTGATGTCATATGGTGCTCCACTGTGTTTTTAAACTCCACACACCTTCACCAGAATCATTTGGATCATTTCAGTCCTGGAATCACCGATTTCTACTGAACTAAAGGTAAAAAGGAGCTGTTCACTTGAAAACTACCACTGCATGACATCACAAGGTGGAACAGAGCGTTTGGAGCTTTGTGGATGTAGACAGACTAATAATAAAGAGTTCCTCAAACGTGTGAATGAAACAAAGTGGAGTTGGCATGTAGGGTGTTGTGTGTTTTATGTGGAGAAGTTAGTGTCTTTATTATCAAATAAACATCACGACGTTCTCAAAAACAAATATAACGACGTTCACAAATATAATTCATGACTTACAAATGTAAAAACGTTCAGAAAAACATTTCTCGACTCAAAAGAAAATGTGACGCGATTCACAAACGTCAGGCCCCGTTATAAGTTTGTTGTTACCGACAATGACCAAGTCGTAATGTTTTAATAAAGACTGTGTAATGTCGCAGTAATGTAGTACAATTGTAGTACTGTTACTATTACTATTACTACTATTGTAGTAAGTTTTTTCAGTGAAGAGTGAAGTGTTCCTAATACAAAATGGTCACTGATGCACATTTGGTTCATCGGTGTTACCACGAATGTGCACAGCTCATAAGGTAAATGAATCCTACTGACATGAGCCGGACTCACTCGTCTGTCAATCAAATGGCGACGAAACATTTGCTAAACATGAACTAAACAAAATACTTCAATTTAGTTCAGTCCTGAATAAAGGACTTTAAACAAGTTAAACTACGAGGAGATAAATAAGTTATACTGACAGTTAACGAACACCTTCCCCCGCCATTTTCCTCCCACCCATGTGACGTCTGTAACGTGCACGGCGTGGAGCGTTTGGACCAATCAGAGCGCGGCGTGGAGCGTTTGGACCAATCAGAGCGCGGCGTGGAGCGTTTGGACCAATCAGAGCGCGGCGTGGAGCGTTTGGACCAATCAGAGCGCGGCGTGGAGCGTTTGGACCAATCAGAGCGCGGCATGGAGCGTTTGGACCAATCAGAGCGGCGAGGCTCAGTCTGACGAAGATCACTTTTAGACGCTTTGAGGATTTAAACATTTTAAAAAGTTTATGTCGTGAAAATAGAAAAGAATCCTACAAAATCTGACCTTTGTGAAAGCCGGATGCCCTGTCAGAACACGGGCAGGTTGAATTCCCAAAATGCATTGCGCTCTACGGGAGAATTCTGTCTGGGCCCAAGCTCCCGGGAGCTGCAGTACCTGGAGCGACCACTAGAGCGGGGACAGAGGGGGAGGGGCTTATGCAGTCATTATTCTAGATCCATGTTTTTGTGTAGCGTGGAGTTGTGTGGAGTTGTGTGGAGTTGTGTGGAGTTGTGTGGAGTTGTGTGGAGTTGTGTGGAGTTGTGTGGAGTTGTGTGTAGCATGTTGTGTGTTTTGTGCTGCAGGTTCGTCACCGTGGTCCTGGGGCTGGTCAGTCTGAAAAACGTGGCCGTCTCATTCGCCGAAACGGTGAAGAGCTCCGCCCCCATCTTCACCGTCATCATGTCCCGCCTCATCCTCGGTGAATACACAGGTACGACACACACACTCGGGCTTCTGTGCTTTGTGGGGACATTGTGTTACTTTTAGTTAATATTTTTTAATAATTCACTTTACATAATTACAGCGTATAAACATTTTTTATATAAACACACCAAAAAAACAGAATAGGCTGAAGTAAAAGTATCACATGAACAAATCTACAAGTACTGAATAACCGGTTTAAAAAAGTACTTTAAAAGGTGCACTGTGTAACTTTTCTGGGTCTGCCATCTGCTTGTTTCTATGGAGATGCTGTTGCTTTGTCTGTAATGTCCCGGAATGACATTAAACGTACCCATATTACATTTTCACATGTGTTTTATTGACTTAACTTGCATTCTTACTGTAAGTGGACTTGCCTCTCCACAGATCTGACATGTATTTTGGCCTTATAACACCACCTCCTGTCTCTTTAGTGATAAATAAGAGTAATGTCGTACTGTGGAACATTCCAGGCAACATCTTCATGGAGAAAAGTTACACAGCTCATCTTTAAGAGTAAAAAGGGGAAAGTGCTTTGGACAGATTGTGAGAGCTACTGAAGTGTCAGATGTTCTAATTTTGATACAGAATTTAGTTTCTTCCGGAAGGTGCGGACAGAAAATTTCAGCAGGTCTCAAACTGTAACAAATGACAAACTTTCACTTTACTGACAAAAGGAGAAATTTAATTTGTCTACTGGACAGAGTTTATTTGGTCGAATACGTTTCGCAGCTCATCCAAGCTGCTTCTTCAGTTCTGGTCAGATGCTGGTGGACACTGCCTTATATCTGCCTGAAGGGAGGAGCTTAATTACAATGAAAATTACTCTGAGACTAACACCTATTTATTTACAGTTTCTGTTAGTCAGGTGAGTCTATTCAATATGCAGTGGGAGTGGGGGAGTAGTTAGCAGAACCATTCAGGGCCATGATGGTGTTTTCACACCTCTGGACATGTCCTGGACCTGCCCTATTGTTTTCTCTGTTTGTTTTGATTTAGGTTTGAGGATAGAGTTATAGATGGGAGACAAATGATGTCTGAGACCTCCATTTCTGTTCAAGGAAGGATTCTCTTTCTTGACAAAAATAGCCTCTTTAACTCCTCCTCTCAAACCAGTTCTTTTCTCTGGCCAAGATCTGGACCTCGCTGTCCTCAAAGGAGTGGCCCGTGGCTTTTAGGTGGAGATGTACGGCAGACTGAGGTCCTTTTAGGTGGAGATGTACGGCAGACTGAGGTCCTTTTAGGTGGAGACGTACGGCAGACTGAGGTCCTTTTAGGTGGAGATGTACAGCAGACTGAGGTCCTTTTAGGTGGAGACGTACGGCAGACTGAGGTCCTTTTAGGTGGAGATGTACAGCAGACTGAGGTCCTTTTAGGTGGAGACGTACGGCAGACTGAGGTCCTTTTAGGTGGAGACGTACGGCAGACTGAGGTCCTTTTAGGTGGAGACGTACGGCAGACTGAGGTCCTTTTAAGTGGAGATGTACGGCAGACTGAGGTCCCGTGTTGCTCTCTCGTCTGTGTGCACATCCTCTGGTGAAGTGGCTGTTTTGTTTCTCCAGTGTAGTGTAAACATATTTAAACTGGACTTTTCTGTGCTGTCAGTGACCCTGCAGAAATAATAAAACAATAAAATGAAGTCTGATAATCTCACAGGGCAAACGGGCACAGATAAAAAACAAACAGGGTTTACATCTGCTCCAGAAAAACACCTGCAGGTTTAGTATCAACACATCTCTGTGCACTTCCTCAATGTTTCAATTACAGTAAAGTCGCTGGATCTGATTTTTACTTTCAGAAAAATATAATTTAAAAAAAAATCTCTCTGCTCTCTGTCTCTATCCCTCTCTCTGTGTCTGTCTCTCTCTCTCTCTCTTTGTCTCTTTCTCTCTGTCGGTTTTTTCTCTCTCGTTTTTCTCTCCCTTTCTTTGTCTTTCTGTCTGTTTCCCTCTCTTTCTGTCTTTCTCTCTCTCTTTGTCTGTCTGTTTCTCTCTTTCTGTCTTTCTTTGTCTCTCTCGCTGTTTCTTTCTCTCTCTCTTTGTCTCTCTCTGTCTGTCTCTTTCTCTCTCGCTGTTTCTTTCTCTCTCTCTCTCTTTGTCTCTCTCTGTCTGTCTCTTTCTCTCTCGCTGTTTCTTTCTCTCTCTCTCTTTGTCTCTCTCTGTCTGTCTCTTTCTCTCTCGCTGTTTCTTTCTCTCTCTCTCTTTGTCTCTCTCTGTCTGTCTCTTTCTCTCTCGCTGTTTCTTTCTCTCTCTCTCTTTGTCTCTCTCTGTCTGTCTCTTTCTCTCTCGCTGTTTCTTTCTCTCTCTCTCTTTGTCTCTCTCTGTCTGTCTCTTTCTCTCTCGCTGTTTCTTTCTCTCTCTCTCTTTGTCTCTCTCTGTCTGTCTCTTTCTCTCTCGCTGTTTCTTTCTCTCTCTCTCTCTCTCTCTGTCTCTTTCACTCTCGCTGTTTCTTTCTCTCTCTCTCTCTCTCTGTCTCTTTCTCTCTCGCTGTTTCTTTCTCTCTCTCTCTTTTTCTCTCTCTGTGTTTTTCATTTCATTTACAGTAAAGTCTCTGTACCTGATTTTCACTTTCATAAAATGATCAAAAACAGAACTAGTTCATTTTTAAACAGTTTCCAGTGGTCCAGGGTTTTTCTGCATCGAGAACATCCTAATTACTCACAACGATGAGTTTATAAGCTCTTTTTTTTTTTTTTTACATGCTAACAGTGCACTTCCTGATTATGGGACAGAAAAACGCTTTATAATCAGATGCAGACCTCAAAACATCAGGTATTGGACCTTTAGCTTCCAGTTAGTTATTCCTTGGGCCGCTACTTTGCTACTAGTTTCTTATTTAAAAATGCACTGTGTAACTTTTTGGTTTGGGGTCCATCACCTGCTTTTTTCTATGGATACGTCACTGCTGTGCCTGGAATGTTCCACAGTGTGACATTAAACAGCTCTACTTTACCTTTATTCAATTACAGGTGGTTTTAGAGCTCAAAAATACCTAGAAAAACAGACATTCTGACTGTGAGCGGGGTCGCCTCTCCACAGATCTGACCTGTAACTTGGTCTGGTTCAGTCTCCATGAAGACAGAAAGGTTTAATGCCAAAATGTGAAAAGCATTTGACGGGCCTTCCACCAGAAAAGTTACACAACGCAGCTTTAAGTCCACATTTCGACCTCGGCAGTTTGTGTCTTGTGAAATTGTTTATGTCTGAACCACTGAACCGAGTTTGTCTAATCTGTCGGATCTGGGCGTGTCCACAGTTTGGATTTTAGACTCAAGTATGTGAACATGCTCTGCTGTTCTTCCAGGATCTTTAATACATGTTTATACAAGTCATGCTTAATTATAATGTTCATAATATTTAATAATGTTTAATTATTATAATTATTATTGTTATGTCTAATAATAATGACTTTTAATCATAACTGTGGATGTGGCAGTTTTAGAAAGTACAAAACCCTGAACAGTGTCCTCTGCTGTTGCCCCACATCTGCCCCCGACCTGGATACCCCGTGATGTGTGGGCACTGACTCACCACAGCGCCACCTGTCTGTCTGCTGTGTAACTGCAGTAACTAAATACATGGACCAAAAATATATGTATTTCTTTTCGTCGGTGACAAGTTGCCGAACTCTGCAAAAGGGGGTGAAGAAAATAATAATAATAAGAAGAAGAAGAAAAACCAGAACAATAACAACAATATAGAGCCACCTATGGTGGCACATATATACGTCATTGGAAAGTGCTCACATCCAGTAACGCACCCGTGGGGTCCATTGTCAACGACGCGTTGCGCTCGTCATTGACCCCATCGATTACTCACTTGCCCAGTGCACATTTTTGGACTTTCCCAGGGTCAACAATTATTACAATGGGCAATGCCAGTCTGTACTATTGGATGCCACGAGTTTCACTGTTGAGTGTCATTAAGTGTTTGATAAGGAGAGAGCGCTTCACGCTCTGTTTCCGTGCGCTTCGCACTGCTGAACAATCACAATAGGCCCTAAGCCAAACTTGGCGCTCAGGTCTAATAATAAAAATAAACGACTCCGACACACGGGTGAACAGGAGGTACTCCATGAAGTGCGTTAAGGTGAAAGTCTGACTTATTTGGTCAATCCAGGCCAAATCCTCAGTTCCACCAAAGCGACAAACCAGAGGTGACGCCGAGTCGCCGCAGCAACAAACACCTGGAAACAAACCTGGACCAGACGAACTGTCGAGATTATTTTAGCTCCATCTCCAAGAACATCTAAAGAAACAGTCCAAAGTTTCAGCCCGTGCATCACACACACCTGTCAGAACACCTGTCAGAACACCTGTCTGTGTGTGATAGTTTAAACATACACCTGTCAGAACACCTGTCTGTGTAAAAGTGACTTCTAGAATCACGTGTGGCTTGAGACTTTTACAGGCCCTACGCTCCTGCACACGGGACGCTGCACTCGGCACTAACCAAAGAAAAAGCCCATGGGATTATTTCATTCAGATGCCCTGCACATGTGTCTGTTGTGGGGAGCAGTGCAGCTTTTCCACACAGACAGACGCTGGTTTGGACTCTGAGGAGGACAGTGGATTCTGTCTGTTCTCTCCTTCATCACGTCTGTTTCTCTCTCTTCATTCCCTCGTCTCTTTCTCTGTGTCAAACTGAAACACGTCGGCTCAGATTTTATCGTTTCTTCTCAGCGACATGTGAAGAGTTCCGTTACAGCTTCACTTTTACGCACAGTGGAACTTAAGCTCCGCACGTACGACCGCGAATCAGGAAGAGGTGAGGCGACTTCATTCCCCAGGCGCTTTAACCAGACTCCGCCCTGCAGCCAGACTCCTCCACCCGCGGAGCAACCGGGAGAGGAGGAGGAGGAGCGACCAGGAGAGGAGGAGGAGCGAACGGGAGAGGAGGAGGAGTGACCGGGAGAGGAGGAGGAGTGACCGGGAGAGGAGGAAGAGGAGCGACCAGGAGAGGAGGAGGAGTGACCGGGAGAGGAGGAGGAGTGACCGGGAGAGGAGGAAGAGTGACCGGGAGAGGAGGAAGAGTGACCGGGAGAGGAGGAGGAGGAGCGACCGGGAGAGGAGGGGGAGCGAACGGGAGAGGAGGAGGAGTGACCGGGAGAGGAGGAGGAGGAGTGACCGGGAGAGGAGGAGGAGGAGTGACCGGGAGAGGAGGAGGAGGAGTGACCGGGAGAGGAGGAGGAGGAGGAGTGACCGGGAGAGGAGGAGGAGGAGGAGTGACCGGGAGAGGAGGAGGAGGAGGAGTGACCGGGAGAGGAGGAGGAGGAGGAGTGACCGGGAGAGGAGGAGGAGGAGGAGTGACCGGGAGAGGAGGAGGAGGAGGAGTGACCGGGAGAGGAGGAGGAGGAGGAGTGAACAGGAGAGGAGTAGGAGTCGTGTCGTTCCTCTCGCTCCTCACATCAGAATCACCGGAAAAGTTCAGTGTCTCATGTCAAACTCTTGGCTCCTCTCGTTTTAACCACATCATAAAAAAAGTCACATTTTTGACCCGTTTTCCGTGGTGTCGTTGCTCCATAGATCTGACCTTCTCAGGGTCAAAGTGAAGATTAAACGACTTGAGGCTTAAACTGGAGATGGAGCGAGTTTCAGGTCAGATTTCAGAATAAACCTGGACTTGTTGAGCGAGTTTGATGAAAAACCCCTCGGGAAGCACAAACAGGACGCGCACAGGGTAAACACACACAGTCGGGACACAACAGAACCAGACAAACTGGACTGGAGTTCCTGGAAGTCCTTGGCCCGCAGGTTTTTAGGAAAAGTTTATATCCACAAACTAAAATCTGTTTAATATCACAGAGAGTTTTGATGTTTTAGAATCCAGAATGACAGTTTCAGTGCCAGTTTATTGATTCACGTTTTTTTTTTATCTAAAAGTCACTGATTATTATTTGTAGCTCTATTTTTTGTTACACATTGTATTTTTGATTTCTTTTTTGGACCTTTATTTAACCAGGAGAATCCCGCTGAGAATAAGAATCTGTTTTTCAGGGGAGTCCAGGGCCCACAGGGGGCGCTACTGTGCAAGTGTTTAGTGGGAACCTACACAGACACAGGGAGAACATGCAAACTCCACAAAAAGGCCCAAACCCAGGACCTTCTGCTGTGAAGCCAGAGCACCAACTGCTTTGCCACCGTGGCATCTGATTTAATTAGTAGATTTCATTTATTTTTATTTTTATTTATTTTTTATTTTACACATTATTCATTTAGTTGAGTGAACATCTACATAAATAGCTCCGTATATTTCATTAGTTCAGTTCAAAGTCCTTTAAACAACACAACTTGGAGAATAAGAGTCAACATTGAGCTGAACAGGTCAGGCCCATGTTATTGGAAGAAGAAAATAGTCCAGACGTTCAAAAAGGCGATGGCTTTAGCACAAACAGCTCCCATAGGAGTCACATCTAAAAAACAAATGAAATGACTGCTAATCCTACAGCTAAACTGCATCTGTAGCTCCAACCTGCCACTTTCACCTCACAGGAATGCGTCTCCTTTTCTTTTTTACATACACCACCCTTAGAACTTAAACCACCCCTCCAAACACCCATTTACCCGATCACCCACCCCCCACCCCACACCACCAGGTCCTACAGAGACACAGATTTAGACTTCCATTACTTATAATGTTGTTACAAAGATTGTTCAACTACAGAACTTATGAAAGAAACCTATGGCACACCAGTTTAATATATATGGATTAAGTCTCTGCTTTTACAGGTTATATATAAGTAACAATCTGTGCTGTATAAAAGAACATATTTTTTTTTTTCCCTTTTGTACCAGTGGAAGCTCCCTAAGCTAGAAGGCACATGCCTGAATGGAAATTTGCCGTGACACCTTCTTGAGAGGGTTATAAAGTTATACTGATTTGAGAGTTTTTGTATATTTGATTATATCGCCCCACACACTGTAAAATTTAGATGGTTGGCCTCTCAAATCATATTTAATTTTTTCGAGGTCAAGAAACGACATAAGGTCACTTAACCATTGTGAGGCTTTTGGAGCAATCGGTGACTTCCATTCTAATAGGATTCGTCTTCTGGCTATAAGGGTTGAAAAGGAGACAATATCCATGTCACATCTTTTGTATTGGCTGGGTAGTATTCCAAATATAGCTAACTCAACAGAAGGGGTCAAGGCAACTTCCAGACTATCTGCAAGGTGTTTGCAAATGGCTGCCCAGAAATGTTTTAGTTGAGGACAAGACCAAAACATATGTGTCATGTTTGCAGGGAACATTTTACATCTGTTGCGTTCATCTTTCACATCAGAATACATTTTGGAGAGTCTATGGTTAGTATAATAAATGCGGTGAACTATCTTAAATTGTATCAGGTTAAGTTTGCAACATGAGGAACTATTATTTATTTGAGAAAGTACGCCCTTCCAATCGTCATCATCAAATTCTTTGGCAATTTCATCTTCCCACTGTTTTTTTATTTTCTCCAGGCATTCATTTTTAAGATCTGTAATCAGACAATATATCTTGGAGAGACCGCCTTTTTGTGTAATAGTTGAATCGAACAATTTATCTATAGCTGTGTTTGGAGAGAAGGTAGGGAAGGACCTAATATGGGATTTCACAAAGTTGCGAATTTGAAAGAATTGAAAAAGGTGAGATTTTGGAAGGGAGAACTTTTTACGAAGTTCATCAAAACTGGCAAAGATATTGTTAATATAAAGGTCTCTTAGTTTAACCACTCCTAAGCTTTCCCATAGAAAAAATGCAGGGTCGGTACTTGGAGAAAAAAGGTGGTTGTTATAGATAGGACTGTGGATTAACAATTCATTATATTTAAAAAAGGATCTAAATTGAATCCAGATTTTGAAAGTTGAGATGACGACAGGGTTGCATGAAAAATTAGATGGATGAGTGGGCAAAACAGACGTCAGAATGGACAGCAGAGAAGTGGAACAAGACCTTGTCTCCATATCACACCAACTGAGGGGGTGTTTATGGATAAGGAAACAGATTTTTTGCAGGTTGGCGGCCCAGTAGTAATATTTCAAGTTAGGTAAGGCAAGGCCACCTGTTGATTTTGGTCTTTGCAGCAACCCCTTTCTGATACGTGATACGCTGTTAGGGAGGAGTACAGGTAGGCGTTGGAAGAGATATAGAAAACGTGGGAGTACATTCATTTTTATACAGTTAACTCTTCCAGCAATTGAAATATACAAGTTGTTCCACTTTTCTAAGTCCATTTTAAGTTTTTAAATTAGGGAAGTTATATTCATACGGATCTGACATGTTGGAGCATATCTGTATGCCCAAATACTTAAAGTTCTGTTTGCAAAGTTTAAAATGATAGAGATCATTAGAGATCTGAGATGCCGAATTATTTACCGGGAAACACTCACTCTTAGCAATGTTTAACTTATAGCCTGAAAAGGTTCCAAATCTATTTAGTAGATCTATTATCTGAGGGATAGTAGGGACTGGGTCAGAAATGAATAATAAAAGATCATCTGCATATAGCGATACTTTATGTTCTAAATTGTATCGTGAAATTCTTTTATAAAAGTTGGCTGATTTTAAAGAGATTGATAGTGGTTCAATTATCAAGGCGAAGAGGAGTGGGCTCAGAGGGCATCCTTGACGAGTGCCTCTACTTAAAGAAAAGTAAGGTGAGTGAATCCCATTTGTGGTGACAGATGCCTTTGGTGATGAGTAAAGAAGGCTTATCCAGTTTATGTATTTGGGGCCAAAATTGAATCTTTTTAAAACTTCCAACATATACCTCCACTCCACGCGATCAAATGCCTTCTCCGCGTCCAGTGAGACCACTATTTCAGGAGTCTCAGTGGATGCAGGAGCTATTAAAATGTCAAGGAGTCAACGAATGTTCGAAAATGAATGACGATTCTTCATAAAGCCGGTTTGATCGGTTGATATAATGTTCGGCATAATAGGTTCAAGGCGTAAAGCTAACAATTTGGCCAGGATTTTGTAATCTGAATTTAAAAGAGAAATGGGGCGGTAGGAGCTACAGTTTGTTTCATCTTTTCCTGGTTTTAATATCAAAGTTATAGAGGCTTCTGACAGACTTTCTGGTAGAGTCCCTTGACTTAGACATTCATTGTACATTCTTAATAAAAGAGGGGCTAATATTTTGGAGAATTTTTTGTAGAATTCTGTAGGGTATCCGTCAGGACCAGGAGCCTTTCCATTTTGCATAACAGATATTGTATTGGGCTGCTCAAGGTTAAATAACTCACCATCAGTAATCGACGGAACAGTTAGGGCATCAAAAAAAGATAACATATCCACCTCATGAGTGGGGAATTCGGAAGTGTACAAGTCGGTGTAAAATTTAGTACAGGTTTTGTTAATATTGGATGGAGTGGAGACAAATTTACCTGAGGAAGTTTTAATGTCTTTGAGTTCACGTGATGTCATTTGACTTTTCAGCTGATGTGCTAGATAGCGCCCAGCCTTTTCATCGTGCTCATATTGAAAACCACGTGACTGTAATATCAGTTTCTCAGTTTGATGAGTAAGTAATAAGTTATATTCCAACTGCAGATCTAGTCTTTCCTACTCCAGTTCAGGGCTTATTGAAGTTGATAATTTTTTTTCAATTTCCTTAGTATTTTTTAGAAGATTGTTCCTTTTCGGTTTATTTAATTTATTGTGTCTGGCTGTATAAGAGATAATTTCACCCCGAATTACAACTTTCAGAGTTTCCCACAGAAGGCATGGAGAAATAAGATCTGAATCGTTATTTCTAAGAAAATCATAGACATGGAAATTGACTCACAAAACTGATCATCGTTTAGTAATAAACAGTTCAGTTTCCAAGGTGGGGGTACTCTTTGACACGATGGCAGGGCGAGATCTAATAGTACTGGGGCATGGTCGGAAATCACTATGCTTGAGTATTCAATAGATTTCATTTATTTTTAAAGTGGGTCGACCTTATGAACAGATTTGCAGTTATCCAGTTACAATAATGGTTAATATAATAATAATTTGATGTTTTGGTTCAAAATGATTATCCAATCAGAAAGTAAAGTATTTGGTTTGACTCTAAAGTGTGTCTTTCTGTCATGACTCGGTGCTAGTGCAGCCGCTGCAGCTCAGTGAGTGAATTCCAGAGGCCTGTCCATAAACAGAATGAGACAAATGCAGGACACGTCTCTGTCGGCAGGTCGAGGCTCAGTTGTGATTGTCGTTAACTTTTTTAAAACGGTAAGACGCAGGACACGTACAGCTCCTTTAAAGTAAGCGACAGCTGAAGTACAATTTAAAGTTTTCCAAATATTCAGAATGCAGTACTCTGGGCCAAATACACATGGTAATGTATAAATGCAGGTATTCAGTATTCACTAAATTCATCATTTATATAACTATTCTCCCTCTCTTTCTGTCCATCTCTCCCCCTTCTTCCCCTCTCCCTGCTTCTTCCCCTCTCTCCCCTCTCTTCCCCTCTTTCCTCTCTCCCTCCTTCTTCCCTCCTTCTCCTCCTCTTCCTCCTCTCTCCCTCTCTTCCTCTCTTCCTCCAGGTCTGTGGGTGAACTTGTCTCTGTTCCCTGTCATGGCGGGTCTCGCCCTCTGCACGGCCACGGAGCTCAGCTTCAACATGCTCGGCTTCTCCGCCGCCCTGTCCACCAACATCATGGACTGGTAACACCGCCTCCCTCCTCCTGCAGTACCCCCCGGCCTCCAGCGGGGCGCGCTCTAACTCTGTCCTCTCAGTTTACAGAATGTCTTCTCCAAGAAACTTCTCAGTGGAGACACCTACAAGTTCAGGTGAGGACTCCAACCTGATTCAATGTTTTATGCAACGTTTGGAGGACTTTTCCCCCGTTCAGAACATCTAAAGTTTAGTTTTAAATGGTTCTTTTATTTATTTTTATGTATTTATTTAATGCTCATGCTGTTATTTTGTTGGCATCAATTTAAAGAGAACAACAACAACAAAAAAATCTGACAGTGAACATAAATACATATTATTCCAACCATTATTCGCCTTGTTTTTGCTGCATGAACAAAAAGAACAGGAAGAAGAGAAATCTTACAAATCCAGCACCTTTTACAGATCAAAAACATAAATAAATAAACATTTCTTTAATAATCCAAGTCATTTTACATAGTCCATCATTATTTTATCCTTGTACATTTTCTTAAATTTAGACACACAACGTTTAAAATCGTCATTTAACAAGTTCCATATCTTGACTTCGTACACAGAGACATTTCTGTTTTATCGTTGTCCTTGAGAAAACCGTTCGGAAAAAATATTTATATCTTCTGTGGTCAAAGTCGCCCGAGATAAACGTAAAAAGATTTTGTCGAGCTTCCGGTAAATGTTAATACGGACATTTTAAGACCAAAATGAGGGGTGAGAATTTTTCAATGTAAAGTGAATCGGAACCAGAGTCAGTCAAGCCGGAAAAGCGCCCATCCTCACTTCCGGTTTGGAATGTGAGCTTTATTCCGCCCCGTCCACTTTTGTCTCTAAACTCTCCTAAACCGAGCTTTTTTTGTGGTGGCACTTCCGGTTAAACGGGGATCAGGTTCATATCGGTGGAGAATTTGGGAAACGTTTTGCATCTTAAATTTGACATAAATTCGGTGAATTTGTGTAAAATGTTCAGTGTTCGTGTGACCGGCCAGAAACGATGCAAATTCACAAACTCAAACACGAGTTTAAACGAGGTACAAACAAAGAACGAGGTGCAAATTTTAAAAAACGCGCCGCAAGAAACAAACACTGTAAATGATGTACCGCGTTGTTTCTGCATTTATATTATTTATGAACCCAGTATATGAATATAATCAAATAAAATTACATTACCGTAACATTAGAGCGTGGATCTATTTCTCTCTCCATCCGGTGTGCCTCTCCATTGAGCTGTTACACTGACGGCGCCCCCTGCAGGTTTGGAGCACTTCCATTGTGGCAACTCTTTATGCAGTGTTTTCCTGGTTTTTTTGTGCTTTGCGTCGTTTTTCTACTTGAGGCGCATTTGATGATGACACGTTTGTCTTTGTTTTTTGTGGTGCGTTTTTTTGTTGTTGTTATTTTCATTTGCACCACGTTTTTAAACTTAGACTGAGACAAACTTTATTGATCCACAAGGGAAATTATTTGGACACAGCAGCTCAAACATCACAATATAATATAATAACAGAGAGTAACAAAAATAGATGGTGTAGTAAAAAGAGACAGACACGTGTCAAATGAGACATAATTATAAAAATAAATGTATATGTACAAGTCAAAATAAAATAGAAAAATAAGTAATAAAATATAAAATAAACTATAAAATCACAGCTATAAACAAGAGACAAGAACGACAGTGTAAATACTCTGCTGATTGACAGGGCAGGGCTGTTACTTAAGATTGAGTTTTTGTACAGTTGTAGGGAGTATTATCTGTTACATAAGGATGAATATGGCTTATGGTATGAATGTAGTCCTGCATCTCTCACTCCATCTCTGTGTCTCTGTTCTTTGTACCTTGTTTAAACTCGTGTTTGAGTTTGTGAATTTGCCTCGATTCTGAACTTGAAGCTGTTTTCTCTAACTGCGACGCATTGGGCCGTTTCCGTGCGTTTGGCCCTCGTCAGCCACCGTAATAGTCCGTTCTGAACTTATCTGCCGTTAGGATCGGCAGCCACGTACAAAATAACACCACCCGAATCAGGATGGCGGCGCCCCCTTCTGGAGTAAGGTGGATAGAACATGAGGAGAGCAGGTTGCCTTGGCTCAGACTGTACCAGACTAAACTATTGTACGTTTGTGTGTTTGTGCGTTTGTGCGTTTAGCCCTCCAGAGCTGCAGTTCTACACCAGTGCAGCCGCTGTGGTCATGCTCATACCGGCCTGGGGGTTCTTACTGGTGAGTTTTGATTCTGATACGCTCTTGTTACTGTTACTCACTTTGCACCGCAGCTGAACTGTCGCGAGGTTTGAGTTTCCGTCTCGTACAGTGCCTGATAATCTGTCCGTAAAACTTTTGGTGAAGAGCAGAAAGTGTATGACCTCCAGGAAAAAATATGTTTGCTAAAACGGTGGTAAGAGTAAAATATTATGCTGCACGTGTATTAGTCCAGATTATATAGTTGTTCAGCTCAGTGGCCGCAGTTGGTTCCAAACAGTTTTATCAGGGGCCATTTCAGATCCATATGACAGAGAGAACTTTAGTAGAGATCTGGAACCCGTCTGCTTCACCCAGAGTTCCATCTGTTTTCTAAACTGTGATGAGGTACGGTCCACAGGAGTATGATTCTCCCCTGTGTTGTGTGGGTGAAGTATGGGTGCTGTCTGGGTGGGGTCTGGGTGGAGTATGGGTGCTGTGTGGGTGGAGTATGGGTGCTGTGTGGGTGGAGTATGGGTGCTGTTTGGGTGGGGTCTGGGTGGAGTGTGGGTGCTGTGTGGGTGGAGTATGGGTGCTGTGTGGGTGGGGTCTGGGTGGAGTTGTCTGACCTCCACCTCTCTCTCTCTGTCTGTGCAGGAGATCCCAGAGAAGGGGCGGAGTCTGTACCTGAGTCAGGACGTGCTGCTGCTGCTGCTGTTCGATGGAGCTCTGTTCCACCTGCAGAGTGTGACGGCCTACGCCCTCATGGGACGCATCTCCCCCGTCACCTTTAGGTACCCCACCCCTTTACCTTTAGGTACCCCACCCCATCACCTTTAGGTACCCCACCCCTTTCCCTCTAGGTACCCCACCCCTTTCCCTCTGTGAGCTGTGTGGGGGCAAGGTGGGAGCAAATCTGGCGTTCACGGGCATCAGACGGCAGAGTTGAAAAATTTTAACTTTCGCCGAAATTCACTGTGTGTCAACAAGTTTCAGTCGTCTGCTTTAACTGAAGAGGCGTTTGGAGAGTTTTTAACGCCGCCGTCTGACCACAGATTTATTGATACTTCGCAGTGACATCACACTGGGGGTGTTCTACATGGATGGCAGTGATGACAGTAAAAGCTTCAGCAAAAACTTCTGTAAAAGCTTAAAACGTGTCTAAAATGGGAACAACCAATGCCCCAAACAGCCGCAGTTCAGAGCTGAGAGCTGCTGTGTTATTGAATATCTGTACACTCCTCTAACACCTCCCCTTTCTCTCCTCCGATCTCTCTCCCTCCCCTCCTCTCTCTCTCTGTCTCTTTCTTGCTCTCTGTCCCCCTTTCTTCCTCTCTCCCTCTCTTTGTCCACCTCTTTCTGTCCCTCTCTCTCTGTCCGCCCCCCCTCTCTCTCCAGCGTGGCGAGCACGGTGAAACACGCCCTCTCCGTGTGGCTCAGCGTCATCGTCTTCAATAACCACGTGACCCTCCTCAGCGCCGTGGGCACCATCTTCGTCTTCATCGGGGTCTTCCTCTACAACAAGGCGCGGCAGTTCCAGAGGGGGTCGCTGCAGGCTCTGGCCCAGCAGAACAACGTGGGGCTGCAGAAGGAGGCAAGTAAAGACCAGGATGCCCTGCCAAACTGAGCGCTCCGGCCGCATCCGTACTCTCACACCGGCCTCCTCCGAGCCTCCTCGTTTCCTTCCCTAACGCCTTAAACAAGTTAAAGTTCAGACGGCGGTTTCATGTTTTTCTAATTAGACTTATTTTGGCTTAAAGTATTTGTGGTGAATATTTATCACAGTTTTACATCAGTTAAGACGCATTTTGAGGAAATACAAAAATACAGGAAATATCACCAAGTTTTAAAACATCCCAGTCGACAATTTACGCACAAACGCACAAACATTTAGTGTAAACTGTGTGTAGGTCTCCCCTGACATAATCCTGACCAAGACCGGCTCAGGAGCTGGATCTGGGTCCCACTGCTCCTGACGCGTTAAATCTAGAGAATTAATTTCCCTCTCGAGGCGTTAATAAAGTCTACCATAACCCAATGGTTCTCAAAGTGGGGATCGGGGCCCCTTGAGGCTTTCTTATGCGTTTTACAGAGAACGTCAGTCTGGTATCGCTCCATACAGATTCGATTTCTTAGTAAACGTCTCACGGTATATCCAGCTACAGAAATTCTCACCAAAAATCAAAATGGTGATATTATGAATCTATTTATGGACAAAATAACTAAATAAAAACCACTGATTTTCGATGTTTTTCGATGCTTTGGACTAGAGTCAGGTCTCCTTTTCTCTCATTGGTTATTTCATCTGTCAATCATTTGCCTGAACTGATACCAGACTGACTTCTCTTTTTTTGTGATCCGATATGATCCTGAAAAAACGGCTCTTTAGTGATGTAAAATTTCACTGTAAATCTTCAGCTGATTCTATAACACAAGTTTGGCTTTATTGGATTTTAAACTGGGTTTATTTAGGCTACAATTATTGTTATTCTGCCTCTTTACGGTCATATTTATTGGGATTTTTGCATGACATTCTAGTCTGTAAACAAAGGGCCTTGGAGGCACTTCAGGGGCCCCAAAGGTTTTCTACACAACAAGTATAAAAGAAAATTCAGTCATTTAACATAATATGTACTTTTTACATGGAAAACATTACAAAATCTTTCAAAGTGCATTATTGTTTGGGGGCCCCCGTGCGATCTTTGGATCAAAATGGGGGGCCCCAGCTCATCAGACTCTGCCTTAACCTGTTGTGTAGTTGTTGTGTTGACAAGTTTAGGCCCTTGTTTACGTTATGTTTGTAGGTAACAGTTGTAAAAGTAAAAAAAAACTTGCCTGCGTGACTGCCAAACTCTCACCAAAACTGACATTTTTTAAATGTTTTGTTAAAATTGTCAAAAATTCATTTCAGTTCATTTTTGTGAATCTCGCAGAATCCTTTTTCAACCTGTAACCAAAAAAATATCTAAACAATCAAGGTGTGACTACAGAACCTGGACTTAAACTGAACTTGAACGCTGAGGCTTTGAGGAGGCCCGTTGTGGAGAAATGGGACGCAGCCCGTGACGGAAACAGAACCACAGACTTTGAACCCTGCCGTCGTGTCCTCGGGCATGACACCTCTCTCCTCTCTCACCTGTGCCTGTGTGACTGCCTAAATCACCAAAAAAAAAGCACTTTGAGAACTGTTGAGAATGTAGTGTTTTGAATCCATTCCACTGTTTTACTCCAGACGTGAGCGCTGAGGCGGAGCTAGCCTGGTCTGCAGCGTTCTTGTGCGTTTTACAGAGAACATCAGTCTGGTATCGCTCCATGCAGATTCGATTTCTTACTGAACTTCTCATAGCATATCCAAAGTCAAAATGGTGATGGCGTAGTGAATCTATTTCTGGACAAAATAATAAAATATTTTCTCTCATTGGTTACTCCATCTGTCAATCATTTGCCTGAACTGATACCAGACTGACTTCTCTGACTTCTTGTTGTTGCTCAGGGTTCTTTCAGATCTATGGGGGAAGTGACACTGGAAATGTACCAGGCCTTAATCACTTAACTCACAATGCTTTGAACTTTTGCGTTTAAAGGGCCTGTACCTGATTATAGACGAAAAATCCACATTAAAGGACCAATATTATGCTATTTTCTGATCTACATACTGTGTTTTCAAACTCAACACACCTTCACTAGTCATCTAGTAATCATTTGGATGATTTCAGCCCTGGAATTGCAAATCTCTACTGAACTAAAGGTAAAATGTAGGTGCTAACTTGAAAACTACAGCTTCATGACATCACAAGGTGGAACAGAGCGTTTTGAGCTTTGGAGATGTAGACAGACGAATAATAAAGAGTGTGTGAATGAAAAAAACAACAACTCCAGGTCTGTTTTTGAGGAGGAAACAGGATTATAACACGTCTTAAAGCTCACAAGACTCCATTCTGTGTAATATAGGACCCTTAAAGCTGACCTTTTTATGCAAAATTGACTTTTTAGCAGTTGTTATTGTTTCTTTTCTGATTTACACACTCGAAGTTATATGTATTCATGCAGGTTTGAGTAATCTTTAGTTGCTTATTTTCAGCGGTACACACCCACCGCTCTGTACTCACGTTCTTCTGCAGTTTTATTGTCTTAATCGGTGAAATACTCGTAGGATTGGGCAGCGTTGCGTCGTCGAAATCAAATCTAAAAAAAAACGCTCTGCTCTAGTGTGAAGGGCCCATGTGGCGCTTTGTTGTGGTTTACGGCCACGTCAGCTCCATTGAACTCCAGTTTTTTTCTTTTATTAAGTCGTTTTGGATCAATATTGTGATTTAAAATGTCCAAATTATAACATAAAGATCCACGGGAGTCAGAGGTTATAACTATAGAGCGCACAAGCTTTTCACATACTATTTCCTCAGGTAATGACTAATACTTTTTTCATCCAATCAGAACATTGTTACCAAGAATCATAGGAAAACCAGCTGCCTGACACTATTGTCGCTTCTTTCTCTTTCCTCGCTTCCTTCCTTCTCCTCGTTCCTCCATGTTTCAGCTGTCAATCAAACGTGTCACTAAGTGTTGTCCCGAAGAAAACCACGGAATGAAGGAGTAAACCTGAGGGAGGCTTCAGGAGCAGACGCCAGAGAAAAGAATCAAACTTTCTTGGTCTCAGTGAGGAGTTTAGATCCTCTCTCCTCCCTGTGTCTCCTCTGTGGGCGGGACTTCCTCACCCATTTCCTGCAGAATCCAGGAGAAGGAAGTGAGGAAAGATAAACGAGACGCGACTCAGGAGAGGGGAGAGGAAATAAACTCCTTTGTTTGTTTCTTTTCCTCTGGTGTTGCTCCTGAAGCCTCCCTCAGGTTTACTCCTTCATTCCGTGGTTTTCTTTAGATCAGCGCTTAGTGACACATTTGATTGACAGCTGAAAAATGGAGGATCCGGCAGAGGAATCGAGGAGACGAAAGTGAGGAAAGAGAACTGAGACGTTGCCTATACTAGACACTTGATTCTCTGTTATGGTGCATTTTCAAGAGACAAAAAAAAAAAAAAGCAAACTGTAGTAGAGATGTGAGAACTTTAAGGAAACTACTGCCTGACACTTCACTTGTTTCTGTGTCATGGTGGACGGGGTTAAAAGTTCCTCACTCGTGGTTTGAAATCAGGTATTGGCCCTTTACGGTATTTGCAGTAACGAGTCTCTTCCTGGATTAAAACTGCACTACTGCAACTGAACCTGTAGTGTTATTATCTGGCAACCCAAACCGCGGAGCTCGTTTTGCTTTCTGACTGAATAATCAAAATGCAAACTGTAACTAACGAACAAACGAAAAAAAAAACAACTACACAATATCATGTAACTGTTTTTGTAATTTGTGAATAAATCTGCATTTGAAAAGTTTTCATTTGGACATTTTTACATCATATCTGGTCATGTTTTGATTTAAAACACAGAAATAAAAATCTGGCTTTGGTTCTATCTGGGCCGCGTCTCGTTTCTCTTTCCTCGCTTCCTTCTCCTCGATTCTGCAGGAAGTGGGTGAGGAAGTCCCGTCCACAGAGGAGACACAGGGAGGACAGAGGATCTAAACTCCTCACTGAGACCAAGAAAGTTTGATTCTTTTCTCTGGCGTCTGCTCCTGAAGCCTCCCTCAGGTTTACTCCTTCACTCTGTGGTTTTCTTTACATTTTTTTTTTTTACATTTCACATTTGAACTTGAGTAATAATATTCCTTGGAGTGCACACTTTATACAAATACAAAAGTACTTCATTAATGAAATTTCTAACCCGGGTTTGCGTTTCAGTTTGTTGCCACTAGAGGGCGCCACACTCCAGAGCAGCCACAGCACTGAGCACTGCCACTGAAGTGTCTCCAATGTCTTAAAGTTTCCAGTTTTTGTAATGCTGGGATAAAGCGCGTCACATGGTCACACTGAAGCTGCTGCGGTTTTTAGCTGCAGAGTGAAGGTCAGAGGTAAAGAAAATAAAGTTAAATTTGGTTAAAAAGGATCCAAAAGTCCAGAGATTTGGGCAAATATTTCCAATCTTCCTGATTTTTCTTTATTTTTATATTAAAAATCGACTAAGAAGCGGGAGGGCTCTATGGAGGGTGCTCAGGTCTGTGGGTGCTGCGGTCTGTGGGTCCTCCGGTCTACAGTCCCTGACAAAAGTCTTGTCGCTTTTCCATTTTGTAGAAACAAAAGCTTATAACCTGACTTTAAATTAATCGATTGGTTTTAGAAATGTCTCGTATGAAAGCTAAAACCCTCCCAAATTATGCTCAATATACTAAAATAAATTTGCTTCACTGAAGAAAGATTGATCATTTAATGAACACAGAAAGGTCAGATTTTGGCAAGACAAAAGTCTTGTCGCCTTGTCATATGATGCACCCAATCCTAGATTAGAGCCTCACCTGTGATCAGTTACTGATCAATCAATTAGTGGGTGTGTATAAAAAGAACCCCAGCACACCAGACCTTCACATCAACTGCAACTTGACCTCTGACAACATGCCTAAGATCCACCCTGAGACCAAAGCGTTAATTATCAAGAGGCTGAAGACCAGATCCACTGCTGAGGTGGCTGACACCTTCAATGTGTCTCAGCGTCAAGTACAAAGAATAAAAAAAAGATCTGAAAAGACTGGAGATGTTTTTGACAAGCCCAGGTCTGGCAGACCCCGCAAGACAACTGCTCGGGAGGACCGTTTGTTGATTTGAAAATCCAAGGCCAGCCCCTTTTCCACTGCAGCAGAGCTCCACCAGGCCTGGTCACCTCAAGTCCCTGTGTCAACCAGAACAGTTTGTAGAATTCTGTCTCGAAATGGCCTCCATGGTCGAATCAGTGCACAGAAACCAGCACTAAACAAAAGGCAATTAAAAAACCGTGTGGCATTTGCCAAGGCCCACAGCCTGCTAAAAGGATGGACACTGGAAAAGTGGCAGAAGGTGGATTTCTCAGATGAATCCTCGGTTGAATTACATCACAGCCGCCGCCAATATTGCAGGAGACCTACTGGAGCCCGCATGGATCCAAGATTCACCCAGAAAACAGTTAAGTTTGGTGGCGGAAAAATCATGGTCTGGGGTTACATCCAGTATGGGGGTGTGCGAGACATTTGCAGGGTGGAAGGCAATATCAATAGCCTAAAATATCAAGAAGTATTAGCTACCTCTTACATTCCCAACCATAAAAGGGGTCAAATTTTGCAGCAGGATGGTGCTCCATCGCATACTTCTATGTCTACATCAAAGTTCCTCAAGGCGAAGAAGATCAAGGTGCTCCAGGACTGGCCAGCCCAGTCACCAGACATGAACATCATTGAGCATGTCTGGGGTAGAATGAAAGAGGAAGCATGGAAGGCAAAACCAAAGAATCTTGATGAACTCTGGGAGGCATGTAAGACTGCTTTCTTTGCTATTCTTGATGACTTCATCAACAAATTGTATGAACCATTGTCGAACCGCATGGATGCAGTCCTTCAAGCTCATGGAAGTCATACAAGATATTAAATATGGATCTCACAGCACCACTACTTAATTCACTGAAGTTATGCAACATATTTTTGTATTTGAAGTAAATTATTTGTTCAGTTTTCTGTAGGCGACAAGATTTTTGTCTTGCCAAAATCTGACCTTTCTGTGTTCATTAAATGATCAATCTTTCTTCAGTGAAGAAAATTTATTTTAGTATATTGAGCATAATTTGGGAGGGTTTTAGCTTTCATATGAGACATTTCTAAAACCAATCGATTAATTTAAAGTCAGGTTATAAGCTTTTGTTTCTACAAAATGGGTAAGCGACAAGACTTTTGTCAGGGACTGTATGGGTACTCAGAACAGTGGGTGCTCTGGTCTGTGGGGACTCAGAACTATGGGTGCTAAAGGCCCGTCAGTGGTTGCCCAGGTTTGCGGGTTCTCAGGTTTGCGGGTTCTCAGGTTTGCGGGTTCTCAGGTTTGCGGGTTCTCAGGTCTGCGGGTTCTCAGGTCTGTGGGTGCTCAGGTCTGTGGGTGCTCAGGGTTGTGGGTGCTCTGGTCTGTGGGTGCTCAGGGTTGTGGGTGCTCTGGTCTGTGGGTGCTCTGGTCTGTGGGTTCTCAGGTCTGTGGGTGCTCAGACGTGCAGGTGCTCAGTTGGGTGCAGAGCTCGGGCACAGGTGGCTCAGGAGGTACTCGTAGCAGAGGAATGTGACGGCGTTGACGGGGAAGGCGCGTACACTGTTGAGCATGAGGCCCCTGAAGAACACCCGAGGGCCCTCCTCCCTCACACTGACCCTCACACAGTCCAGGACCCCCCTGTACCTGCGCCCCCCCGCCCCCGACAGCTGCAGCCGCGCCTTCACCACGTCCATGGGCGTGGCCAGGGCCCATGTGACCACACCTGCCACGCCCCCCGCCATCAGCACCGCAAACGTGCCTGAACACCACAGAAGGACACGGTTAGTACTCACATACTCATGTACTCGCATACTTATACACACAATATAATATTATTGGTAGTATTCAGGACAGTACTTCACATCTGTAGTATCAACACAGTATATGCAGTACAGTTACAGTACTCTGCAGAATCGTTACAGGTCAAAGGGAAGTGATTCTCTGCGTTTTTAAAGCAGTAAATACAGGTGTGTGCCGTGTGCAGACTGACCGGGCTTCTGACCGCTCTCTGTCAGGGCTTTACAGATCACCTCGTACGGGAGGAAGTAGAAGCCGTAGCAGGGGACGTCCCGTAGAGCCAAGGCCAGGCCCCCGCGGTACAGTCCCAGGGGCCCCTCCTGCTTCAAGATGAGCAGGGCACAGTGCAGGGGCCCCCGGTGGCCCCCACAGCCCGTCTGGCCCTGCAGACGCACTTTGACCAGGTCAATGGGAGCAGCCACCAGCATCTGTGAGTCAAATGTTTCACACGTTTATATGTGAAGGCAAAGGGCTGGTGCTGTTACATCATGTCCTCAAAATAATGAAGAGCAAAACAGAAACCAAACGCTCTGAATACTGTCAGCGCCCTCTAGTGGCAGCAGAAAGGAGAAACCATCATGAAAACTGAATTTGAGGACAAAGTGACAACATTTTACTATCCTGTATCCACAGAGGGCTTTTAGAAGAACAAATATAGAACAAATGTAGTGTAAGAGCATAACTCTCCAAACCCAGAGTGTGTCCCTCACCTGCACCAGTCCAGAGAACGCCCCTGCGGTGTACACCTGGAGAGCAGGCACAGAAGAAGCAGCTCCTCGCTCCTCCCGCCTGCTCCGGCTCAGGGCGTCCAGGGCGTTATTGTATGCCCCAAACACCAGAGAGTTCACCAGGCCGGTGGTCATCACCGGGAACGCCATGCCCCGGTAGAAGCCCCACAGCTGCACAGAGGAGAGACAGGACCGAGAAGAAACAACAGAATAAACTTCAGCTTCAACCCCTGAACCTGGAAACTTCTCCTTTAATCCCCATTTAGTTCCTGTTTGGTCCCTGTTTTCTATTTAGACCCTGTTTAGTCTTTGTTTAGTTCCCGTTTGGTCCCATTAAGTCTCGGTTTAGTCCCTTTTTAATTAACGTTCAGCTCCTGTTTAGTCTACTTAGTCCTTGGCCATTAGTCACCTGGTTCAGTCCTGGTTCAGTCCTGGTTCAGTCCTGGTTCAGTCCTGGTTCAGTCCTGGTTCAGTCCTGGTTTAGTCCTGACTCACATAAAGCCCTCACTGACCCCTTCTCTGGAGTAGGTCTGGACCACACAGTGTACAAGGCCATTGTACTGCGCCAGGGCCTGCAGCCGCACCTGTACAGGGACAGGACAGGGACAGTACGGGGACAGGACACACATGTGAGTATTTTATGCAGTATTTTTAGAATACTACATGATAAAGACAGTCGCACCTTCACTGTGTCGATGGGGTGGCCCACAACGATGCCCAGGGCCCCTGAAAAACACCACAGGGATTAACAAGAGCCACAGTCGGAAAGAGAATCAAAAGTTTTATACAGTGGAACAATAAAAATATTAGTTATTTTTGTCTTTAAAGGCTTAAATGTTTCACTATTTTTTATTCTAATGTCGTTTCCTCATCACAAACAGACCCGGAGTTGTGTACAAACCCTGCAGATTTAGGCTGAGTTCTTCCCTCAAATAGAAAACACCCTGTTCCACCTTGTGATGTCATGTGGTAATACAGGAAGTGCTCCAAACTCCACACACCTTCACTAGAATCCTTTGGGTGAGTTCATCCCTGGAATTGCCGATCTCTTCTGAACTAAAGGTAAAAGGAGCTGTTATGTGGCACAGGGTCTGGGGGAGTGGCACGGTAACTAAACAGAAGTTAAAACCGAGCAGAACAAAAACAGGAGCAAAAATTACTGAAAAATGTGTAGAAATCAATTAAGTGATAAAACAAAAATAAGCTGTGAGGTCAGCTCAGGTCAGTGCAGCGGTGGATTCACTGGTCACTGATCTGGAGCCTCCGAGCTTTTATCCCCCAGCTCTTCACAGGCTGGACAGCTGAGGGTGGGTCTGGCTGTTAACTTGAAAACTTCATTGATGACATCACAAGGTGGAACAGAGCATTTTGAGCTTTGGAGATGCAGACAGACAGTATAATAATAATAATAAAGGGTTGCACATGTGTGAATGAAACAAAACACAACTCCAGGTCTGTTTTTGAGGAGGAAACGAGTCAATTCTACATAATATAAGACCTTTAAAGTTTCTTGCTGCTGACACGTCACTTCTGCACTGTCCTGAAACGCCAAAGCAACAGAATCTCTATGGAAACCAGCAGTTGGAGAAGATCTCACCAGTAAATGAACATTATATTAACATGAAGATTATACGGAGACATTTCTGATCACAGATGAACACAGAATCTCCCTCTGAACCTCTGAACGTCTGAACGTCTGAAGGTCTGAACCTCTGAAGGTCTGAACCTCTGAAGGTCTGAACCTCTGAAGGTCTGAACCTCTGAACATCTGACCCTCTGAACCTCTAAACCTCAGAACCTGACCCTCTGAATGTCTGAACCTCCGAACGTCTGAACCTCTGAACCTCTGATCCTCTGAACCGGTCCCATTCTCACCTGAGATACTTCCAGCCACGAACTCCAGCAGGGGCATGACGACGGTCGGGGCAACACCAACATGAGTGAACTTCACTCTCTGAGGTTAATGTATGACAAACACAACCTGTAACATACACACACACATGCAGAGACACACAAACACAAAAACGCACACACAAACACACACGCTGAGAGATACATGCACACACTCACGGACACACACACACACAAACACACTCACGGACACACACTCAGTGGTTTCACACGGGGACGATACAAGTGTGCAACAAAAAGACTGAAAAAGTTATAGTTTAATTTAAAAAATAAATAAATAAAATCTTTTTGGAAATAGAAAAGTCAATAATCAAATTAGTATTAAAATGAATCAAATGGGAATTGAAAGAATATCTGTAAAATTCTTGTGCATTCATATAGATGAAAAACGTATAATTATACCAGTATAATTCACACAAAACCAGCTAAATTTGTTGCTATAAAATGAAAAGACTTTTAAATCAAAATTCCTTTTATTTACTTCCATACTTAAACTACGGTGTGGAAATATGGGGGAATATTTATACATCAAATATGAATAAAAAGAAGTTTATCAGGATTATTAATCATGTAAATTTCTGTGCACCAACAAATCCTCTTTTTGTTAAGATAAAAGTACTTCAGTTTTTAGATCTTGACCTGAGTCCAGCAGTTAGAAGAACAGGCATCTTTTAAAAAAAAAAGAAGATAAGAACTAATAAAAAAAAGTTTGTTAGACGAGTTAGTGTCTGGAACAACCTGAGTGATGATTTAAAAAGTCTAACACTGTAGAAGCTTTAAAAAGGAGAATAAAGCTCTGGAATGAATGAATTATGCCTTTGATTCAGTTTGTTTTCATTTATATTTTGTCGTAAATTGTGAAATTGTAATTGCAAACTTGCTCTTGATAAGGTGCTTTTCTTTCTTGGAATTCTGTCATTGTTTAACAGGGTTTGGCATTTGAAGTACTTTTTACTTCATCTTAAACTCTTTCGGTCATGATCCATGGGGCTGGTTCTATCCTGACGTGGGGGCGTTGCACCTCAGGGGCCGAACTTTGGACCAGAGAAAAACATAAGCTGAAAAAGAAAGAGGACAGTCCGAGATAATTAACAAAAATACAATAAATACAAAATACAGTATGATAAATTAAGTACTATACGATAAGAAGTGAGTGTGACGTCACCCACAGTTCGGCTCTAGTCAAATGAAGCTCATTGAGGCTAGCCGTTAGGAGCAAAGTTGGAGCCAGCTCCATATTAGGAACAGGAATTTATCTACGGATAAAATAGCGAAATAAAAACACAGGAGAAAAAAGAGAGAGAAAAGTGTTTTTCATATTCATTACAATGTTCCAAAATCATGTGGTTGCTTATGTACAAAGATCACCAGACTTTACAAATATTTACATACAGAAAAATAAGTTACACACACTACATACTAAAGACTACATGCTGAATGTGGGATATACATCATTTTAACACTTTTTTTTAAATTATTATTTTATCTGTATATATACTATGGTAAGATGCATCCATTCATTTTCTTCCTCTTATCCGGAGCCGGGTCGTGGGGGCAACAGTCTAAGCTGGGACTCCCAGACTTCCTTCACCCTGGACACTTCCTCCAGCTCCTTCAGGGAGACCCCAAGGTGTTCCCAGGCCAGACATAGTCCCTCCAGTGTTTCCTGGGTCTTCTCCGGGGCCTCCACCCGGTGGGACATGCCCGGAACACCTCCTGAGGGAGGCGTCCAGGAGTCATCCGGAACAGATGCCCTCCCCTCAGCTGCTCCTCTCTACATGGAAGAGCAGTGACTCTACTCCGAGCTCCTCCTACAACTGTACAACTCACCCTTATGTGACAGATAATACTCCCTACAACTGTACAACTCACCCTTATGTGACAGATAATACTCCCTACAACTGTACAACTCACCCTTATGTGACAGATAATACTAAAATAAACAAAATTTATATAACAACAAAATCCAGATTGAATTTCTGTTTGAGAAAAATAAAATTAATTGTCTCTATCAATGTCTTTCCCTTGTTCCATTTTATAATTTAGAACCTCTTACTGAAACATTCTTAAAAACATCAGTTTCGTGGCTAAATCATAACATGCATGAACACAATTAATCACATTTAATTGTCTCATAATCAGGAAGCACGTTATTAGCATGCTAGTTGTTGTTATCCCTAACTCCGGTCTCTGAAAGTCGTAAAAAAGGTTGTGAAAAGCGATTATAAACTCATCGTGGTGAGGATGTTCTAAACTAAACGCATAACGGAAGTGAGGAAGAACTTTGGACCATTAAAAACTGTTCAAAAATGAGCCACCTCGGGTTGTTTTTTTGTTTTGTTTTGTTTTTCTAGATTTTTAAGGCAGTAAAAATCAGGTACAGAGCTTTAACTGTAAAACTGTTGTGGTTGGAGTGGTCAGTGTGCAGAAAGTTCAGCTCCACAACTTCAGATTCACTCATTTAAAAGTAAAGGTATTTGCAGATTGGTTTGTGTTTTTGCATGTTCTCCACGTGCTAATCAGACCTGATGTGTGTGATTTTGGTCTTGGCTTCGTCTTACCTTTTCCACCGTGCAGATCTGCAGAGGATTCTTCTGCACAAAAGAACTGCACAGAAGAAAAACACAAACCTTCAACTAAATCTCCTCCGACATCAGTGTCACTTCCTCTGAGCCCTTCAAAATAAAAGCACTCTTTCAAACAGCCTCACGTTTCACTGCGTTTCTTTCCTTTGTTACAGTAATTGAGTAACTCTGCTGCACCCAGGCTTCAGTTTGAAACTTTGCAGCTCAGGTCATCAATATTCTCTGGGGGTGTGATGCTAACTCAAAGCACTACTCTGTCTGAAGCGCTGTTACTCATGTTGGACTTCATCTGAGCTTTGTTTTAACACAATCTGACCCACCTGTTGTAGTTCCAGCTAAGCTCAGATGAAGTCCAACATGAGTAACAGCGCTTCAGACAGAGTAGTGCTTTCAGTTAGCATCACTCCCCCAGAGAATATTGATGACCTGATCAAAAAAAGAACACTGACTTAGCTGGAAATGCAACACTTGAGATGATTTGTGCTGTTAAACACGTCTTTTACGTAAAATTAGAGTCACTTTCACGTTTTTGTTGCAAATCAAACTCCTAAATACGACCGTGAACATCGCACTAATCACAAACTTCTGAAAATGTGCTCTTTAAATCTGTTTTGGGGGTTTTTCTGGAGTTTTTATCTTTAAACTTTATTTTTGTCTATGTTGCTAATGTGTGTATTGTGTCTCCAGTGGCTGCACTAGCATTTGTCCCAGTGAGGGACAGGAGGACACTGGACAAACTGCTCTCCATCATGGACACTCCTGCTCACCCACTGCACCAGACTATAGAGGGACAGAGGAGATAATACTCCCTACAACTGTACAACAACTCACCCACTGCACCAGACTATAGAGGGACAGAGGAGATAATACTCCCTACAACTGTACAACAACTCACCCACTGCACCAGACTATAGAGGGACAGATAATACTCCCTACAACTGTACAACAACTCACCCACTGCACCAGACTATAGAGGGACAGATAATACTCCCTACAACTGTACAACAACTCATCCACTGCACCAGACTATAGAGGGACAGAGGAGATAATACTCCCTACAACTGTACAACTCACCCACTGCACCAGACTATAGAGGGACAGAGGAGATGATACTCCCTACAACTGTACAACAACTCACCCACTGCACCAGACTATAGAGGGACAGAGGAGATAATACTCCCTACAACTGTACAACAACTCACCCACTACACCAGACAATAGAGGGACAGAGGAGATAATACTCCCTACAACTGTACAACAACTCATCCACTGCACCAGACTATAGAGGGACAGAGGAGATAATACTCCCTACAACTGTACAACAACTCACCCACTGCACCAGACTATAGAGGGACAGAGGAGATAATACTCCCTACAACTGTACAACAACTCACCCACTGCACCAGACTATAGAGGGACAGAGGAGATAATACTCCCTACAACTGTACAACAACTCACCCACTGCACCAGACTATAGAGGGACAGAGGAGATAATACTCCCTACAACTGTACAACAACTCACCCACTGCACCAGACTATAGAGGGACAGAGGAGATAATACTCCCTACACTATAGAGGGACAGAGGAGCTCATTCTCCAACAGGCTCCTACAGCTCCGCTCAAACAGTGAGAGATACAGGACTACATTCATACTATAATACTCCCTACAACTGTACAACAACTCACCCTTATGTAACAGATAACCTAATGCCCTGTCAATCAGCAGAGTATTTCGTTCTTGTCTCTTGTTTATAGCTGTGATTTTATAGTTTATTTTATTACTTATTTTTCTATTTTATTTTGACTTGTACATTTACATTTATTTTTATAATTATGTCTCATTTGACACGTGTCTCTTGCTCTTTTTTGCAATAAAGTTTGTCTAAGTTTGACTGTGGAGACGTGGACAGACTAAAGTTTTACTCAAACGTGTGAATGAAACAAAACAACTCCAGGTGTGTTTTTCTTATATTGTTTAACACTTTATAACACGGCTTAAAGTTCACAAGGGTCAATTTTTAAACTAATTTTGTTACACTGTGATAAGACTGTGAAAATTTGGGTCTAAACTTTAAACATTATGTGGACAAGAAACAAAAGAAAATCTTTAATTTTAAAGGTGCACTGTGGAACTTTTCTGCATGTCTCCTTGGATATTTTGTTGGACTGTCTGGAATGTCCCACAGTGTGACATTAAACTTGACATGAACCAGGACTAAGCCAGAACTAAACCAGGATTAAATCTCAATCATCTTAAATTTCACTTCGACTAAACCTGTACTGTCTGTTTACATTTCCAGCCTTTTTACTTTCTCCTCTCCTCCTCATCCCCTTTTCCTCCTCCTCCTTTCCTTCTTTTCTTCTTTCTCTCTTTTCTTCTTCTTCTCTTCTTCCCTTTCTTCTTTTTCTTTTCTTGTTCTTCTCTTCATCCTTTTCTTCTCTCATTTCTTTTTGTCTTTTTCCTTTTCTTCTCTTTCTGTCTTTTATTCTTCTTCTCTTTCTCTCTTTTATTCTTCTCTCTTCTCTTTCTCTCTTAAATTAAATAAATAAACCAAATAAAATAAAAATGTTTTAATTACGTACAGTTACAGCGTGTAACCGTGGTTCTCTGAGTATCTCCACATGTTCTTTCTGTGAGCTGCTCGTCTCCATGGAGATCAGTTTATTGCCATTCTGTGAAAAATTCTGGTCAAAATCAGGTGCCACAGTGGGGCCTCAGTAACAAAAACTGTTGTTGTGTCCTTAGGCAAGACACATCACCTACATTGCCTAGTATGAAAGTGGTGTGTGTGTCTGATGGTGTTGGTCAGAGGGGCCGATGGTGCAGATTCCGTCAGTCTGTCCCAGGGCAGCCGTGGCTACAATAGTGTTTTACCACCATTGAGTGTTGAGTGAATGATTAGATTAGATTAGATTAGATTAGATTAGATTAGATTAAATTAGATTAAATTATATTTATTGTCATTGTACAAAATACAATGAAACTTCGACAGAGCAAAACTGCTGCAGTTAAAATGAATAAATATAGACACTTTCTCACATCCATAGCAATAAAAACATTAAATAAATCGATTATTGAACTATTATTAGATTTAGATTATTAGATTATCGCCCTGAGTCCCTTCAGGCCTTTTATCTGTGCCTGTGCTCCTGGAGAACGTCCACTGCTCGTGGGTAGAAGTTGTTGCACAGCCTGTTGGTGCGTGTCAGGGGAGTCTGAAGCCTTCCTGAGGGAAGAGTACAGAAGAGGCAGTTCCCAGGGTGTGTGGGGTCCTGCAGGATGTTGGAGGCTCATCTGTGGAGATGTGAGGAGGAGATGGTCCAGGTTTTGGAGAGAGGAGCCCACCAGCCTCTCAGCTGTGAATAATGCTCTAAAGTGTCTGAGTGTCCAAAAAGCGCTATATAAAACTGATGCATTATTATTACATTACATGCACAGGCCTACATCATCTCCGTAGTCCTACATCATCCCCGTAGTCCTACATCATCCCCATCAGCCTACATCATCCCCATCAGCCTATCATCTCCATAGTCCTACATCATCCCCGTAGTCCTACATCATCCCCGTAGTCCTACATCATCCCCATCAGCCTACATCATCCCCATCAGCCTATCATCTCCGTAGTCCTACATCATCTCCGTAGTCCTACATCATCCCCGTAGTCCTACATCATCCCCATCAGCCTATCATCTCCGTAGTCCTACATCATCTCCGTAGTCCTACATCATCCCCATCAGCCTATCATCTCCGTAGTCCTACATCATCCCCGTAGTCCTACATCATCCCCATCAGCCTATCATCTCCGTAGTCCTACATCATCTCCGTAGTCCTACATCATCCCCATCAGCCTATCATCTCCGTAGTCCTACATCATCTCCGTAGTCCTACATCATCCCCGTAGTCCTACATCATCCCCATCAGCCTACATCATCCCCATCAGCCTACATCATCTCCGTAGTCCTACATCATCCCCGTAGTCCTACATCATCCCCGTAGTCCTACATCATCTCCGTAGTCCTACATCATCTCCGTAGTCCTACAGTAGAGGCGTCTGTGCAGCTGCTGTGTCCCGCTCACACTGCCCTACATGGACTCGTCTTCTATTTGTATCCAAGGACAGTGACATTAAATATAGAACTCTCATCACTGCCATTGTCATGTCTGACGCCCGACCTCTGCTGAACTTGGCTCTGGGACAATCTGCCCCCTTCTCTCTCTCTCTCTCTCTCTCTTTCTCTCTCTCTATTTCTCTCAATCTCTTTATCTCTCTCTCTCTCTCCAACTCTCTGATGGGTCATGTCTCTTCCCCCAACCCCCCCCCCCCCCACTGTATTTCTTTCTCTCTGTTTATCTCTCTCTCTCTCTCTCTCTCTGATGACCCATGTCTCTTTCTCTCTCCCCTCCCCTCTCTAGTTCTTTCTCTCTCTTCCTCTCTCTCTCTCTCGCTCATTGTGACAGGACATGTCTCTTTCGCTCTTTCTTCCTCTCTTTCTTTCTGATGGGTCATGTCTCTTTCTCTCTCTCCCTCTCTACCACAGGGGGTATCCCAGTGGGTGCTCTCCCCCTCTCTTTCTCTCTGTCTGACAGGTGCTGTTTCACTTTCTCCCTCTGACAGGTGTCGTCCCTCTCTCCTCTCTGACAGGTGCGCCCCTTCCCTCTCTCCTCTCTCCCTCTCTCCCTCTCTCCTCTCTTCTCTCTCTGTTCCATCAGGTCAGTATTGTCTGGAGCTTCAGTGGATCACATCTCACCATGGATGACGTGTACAAAGCAGCGGTGAGTACTTTTCTGTATTTTAACCCAATTTAAAGCTGTATTGCGTAACTTTTCTGTATTTTAACCAATTTCTTAAAGGGGACATATTGTGTAAACTTTTTATGAGATTTTAAACATCATCTTTAAAGGTCCTATATTACACAAAACTGACTCTTGTGAGCTTTAAGTCATGTTAGAATGTTGTTTCCTCATCAGAAACGCACCTGGAGTTGTGTTTGTTTCATTCACATGTTTGAGTAGCACTTTATTATTAGTCTGTCTACATCTCCAAACGCTCTGTTCCACCTTGTGATGTCATCAAGTGGTAGTTTTCAAGTGAACAGCTCCTTTTACCTTTAGTTCAGTAGAGATTGACAATTCCAGGACTGAAATGATCCAAATGATTCTAGTGAAGGTGTGTGGAGTTTAAAAACACAGTGGAGCACTTCACTTCCTGTATCACCACATGACATCACAAGGTGGAACAGAGTGTTTTCTGTTTGGGAGAAGATCTCAGCCTAAATCTGCAGGGTTTGTGCGTTAAATGAAAATGTGAGAATGAAACAAAACACAACTCCAGGTCATAAAATAGTGTAATATGGGCCCTTTAACTTTGATTTAATTCATCCAGTAATCCAGAAAATTCCAGTTTTCACCTGTCCCCTATTCCCGCTCATTTCTCTGCATTTACTTGCAATAATTAAAAAAGTATCAGCGAAACACTGGGTTGAAAAATGTGACATAGAATTTAGAAATCCACTGGTCACTATCAGTTTTATAGTTTTAAACAGGAAGTGAATGCACCGATTTCTGTAATTAAGACATTTCAAATCAATATTGCACTTTACAATGAATAAAATGTAAAATTATGGAATATTTTAATTGCATTTTAACACAAAATACAAAAAAAAAAAAAAAAAACAACAGTTGCAATACGTTTCCTTTGACTTTAGGCCACGTCATTGTTCTAATAGTGAAATAACTGCCTTGTGGGGACTCGATGTTTGGTCCCCACAAAGCAAAAGTGAGTGTGTGTGTAGGTTTCAGTCCCCGTAATGTGACCGTCGTGAGACAGGTTAGTTTTACCCTGTCTCACCCCCCCCCCCCCCACACACACACACACACACACACACACACACTATTGCTTATTGTACTTTTAATAGCTCGCAGACGCAGATGGACAGGGGCAGGTGGCTCTTTTCTCTCAGTTACAGATGTGGATTTTACAGGTGAAAGTTTCACGCACGTGTCAAACATTAAATCTTCTCTCCTCGCTGTAAATCATTGGTTTCGAGGAACTGTTCAAGAATTTGATTTTAAAGGGAAACATGTTCAAATCAAATATAGTTTTACTGATAACAGTTCTAATGCAGATTTATTCTTAATTACAAAAACACTGGACTCGATGCAAAATTCAGCTGTTTTAAACCTAAAATGTCTCTGATCTGAACGGTCACTCCCTAAACTCCAGCACCTGCAGTGCTAGTGCGGCCTCTGCAGGTCAGGGAGGGAATTCTGGAGGTTCTGAGCTTCACATGACGCTCCACACAGAGTTCAGAAGATCAGGGATGGTCTCAGAGCCGCAGAGGAGCTGTAGGTTTTGGACCTTAGACCTTAGAGACAGCAGACAGCAGAGTTGAGGAGGAGGAACGTGGATCTGTTGAGGACAAAATCGCTTTTGGGGGTAGAGAGGAGATGAAGAGGTGGAGGAGGCTGATGGTTCTACTGCTGTGGTGGAGATGGGTTTTCACATAGTCAGGTTTTAATTGGGGAGAGGTGCATAATATGAGACATTACATGATTGGTTGAGAGGCAGAGGCAGGCTGTGATTGGCTGACACTGTTTCCTGACTCCATGTTTGTGTCCTCAGGTTGAGAACCTCACAGAAGAGCAGAAAAATGGTGAGTTCTGCAGTTCAGTCATGTATACTGACTTTAGTGGACAGAAGTCTAGTAACTGGGGGAGTTCTCAAACTATGGGATGGTTCTAATGGTGAATGATACCAGTTATTTCAATACAAGACCAAATAATGCAGACTTTCTTCAGGAAATTTAACTTTGTAGAAGTAGCTGTCAGCTCTAAATAAATGAAAAACTATAATATAATATCTCCACCAAAAGTAACAAAAGGCTGGTGTAAATCTACTCACATCTATTATTTATATTAATTACACACGCTTCAAGTGGAATGAGGCTCCTCCACTATTCCATTTGTTTTTAATTCAAAGTTTTGATTGGTTCCAGTTTTGAGTAACACCTGGTTTAGACCTTTAGGTTCATCTTGGACTGTTGTAAATCCAAATAAAACCTCATAACTGTCTGAGGAAACACATGATGACTCTTGTCTGTGTGTTTGTGGTTGACTCTTGTGTGCTTGTGTGTTGTGTTTGTGTGTCAGAGTTCAAGGCGGCGTTTGACGTCTTCATCCAGGACGCGGCGGACGGCTGCATCAGCACCAAGGAGCTGGGGAAGGTCATGAGGATGTTGGGCCAGAACCCGACCCCCGAGGAGCTCCAGGAGATGATCGACGAGGTGGATGAAGATGGTACGAAAACACATACACATATATACACATACACACATGTACACACACACAACCACACACATGTACACACACACACACACAAAGGAGGTGGCGCACACATGTTTCAGATCTCATTGTGCGTCCAGAGGATTTATAAATAAACCTACAGATCTGCAGCGTCCCTCCTCCAGAACGTCTCCTCTGACCTCAGAAACTCAGGCCTGGCTGCTGCTCTGATGGACTTGGCACTTCTCTGTGAATACCCCATGCCACAGTGGGGCAGTGAGACTCTTTACCCACAATGCCCAGTGTGACTGTGGGGTGAGTGATGGTCAGAGGGGCAGATAGTTTGCCCCAGGACAGTAGCCATAGTGAGGAGTGAATAAATAATGACCAGTGCGTCTTTATTATTGAGCCAAATACAAAAATAAACCTGAGCAGCTGTTCATGTCAGATCTGCGCGGGCTTAGATACCTACACTTTAAAGGTCTTATATTACACAAAAAAATTACTCTTAAGAACTTTAAGCCATGTTATAATGTGACCTCACCAAAAACAGGCCTGCAGTTGTGTTTTGTTTCATTCACATGTTTGAGTAACACTTTATTATTAGTCTGTCACAAAGCTCAAAACGCTCTGCTCTAAATCCACGGCTGAAATCATCCAAATGATTTTACTGAAGGTGTGTGGAGTTTAAAAACACTGTGAAGCACTTCCTGTATTGCCACATGACATCACAAGGTGGAACAGAGTGTTTTCAGTTTGAGAGAATGGCTCAGAACTCGCTTAAATCTGCAGGGTTTGTGTGTTAAATGTGTGAATAAAACAAAACACAACTCCAGGTCTGTTTGTGATCAGGAAACTACATTTTAACACAGAAAATAGTGTAAAATGGGCCCTTAAAGCCGAAGATACTGTGAATAATAAAACACGCTGATGTCCACTTGACCCGATAATAAAACAAAAATACAGACTAACATTTCAAACATGCGCCTTTGCTATTTCCTTGCCCTTGTTACTATGAGCACATGACCCACAGATTTATCGCTCTGGAATCGATATCGTCTAATAATATAAATAACCTCCTGAGGCACTGCTTCATCTTGGATTTCAATGAACCTGAGACTCAGATCTGCCTGTGTGACTCCAGGACAAAGCTCATCAACTACTTTTATTATTATACTTTTATTCTATTATACTGGTGAAGAGCCTGAGAGACAGAAATCAGGGCAGAACATGAGGTAAACATGTAGACTGTGTATATGAATGGAAATACAGTGGGTACATAAAGTATTCAGACCCCTTACATTTTTTCAGTCTTTGTTATATTGCAGCCATTTGCTAAAATCATTTAAGTTCATTTTTTCCTCAATGTACATGCAGCACCACATATTGACAGAAAAACACAGAATTGTCGACATTTTTGCAGATTTATGTAAAATCCCTCAGTCGTCCAGGTAGAATCCATGGCAAAAAAAGGAGAAAATTTAATTTGTCAACTGGACATAGTTTATTTGGTTGAATATGTTTCGCGGCTCATCCAAGCTGCTTCCTCAGTTCTGGTCAGATGCTGGCGGACACTGCTTTATATCTGCCTGAAGGGAGGAGCTTAATTACAATGAAAATTACTCTGAGACACACATATTTAAATACAGTTTCTGTTAGTCAGGTGATACAATATGGAGTTGTTAACAGTTTCTGTTAGTCATGTGAGTCTATTCAATATGGAGTGGGAGTGGGGGAGTAGTTAGCAGATCCATTCAGGGCTGTTAACAACTCCATATTGTATCACCTGACCAACCTGCGCAGTCCTGTTTTTAAGTTAAATCCAGCAGTCAAAAACATAGTTTTAATCCAGACTTTTCCTTCCTTTTTCCTTGGATTTCAGGGAGCGGGACTGTGGACTTCGATGAGTTCTTGGTGATGATGGTGCGCTGCATGAAGGAGGAGAGCAAAGGGAAGTCTGAAGAGGAACTGGGCGAGCTGTTCCGAATGTTCGACAAGTGAGTTTGACCTAAAAACGCTGAGATGTGGCGTTTTCCGATCCTAGAATGTGATGACGTCAGACGGGACAAGAGACAGATTTTCCCATTGATCACATTGTACTTTGCCATGAAATATCCAAGAGGTAAAGTCAGAAATGTTGAACCTGATCATTTCTATTGATACTTTGCAGTGACGTCGCTTTGGGGGTGTTCTACATGTGTAGGGTGACCAGATTTTCAAATCAAAAACTGGGACACCCCTGGTTTGTGGTGGTTGGTAATAATAAAATTGTGAAACGAGTGCGAAATTAAGGAAAACTGTTCTGCACTCGGCCCATTCATGATTAACATGAGTCAGTATAATCACATTTTCTTGTGTTTTGGTCATTTTTAAGCAGCTTTTCTGTATTTTACCTCAACAAATGTCAATGAAAGCCTCTCTTTACTGTTGTCAGGTTTCAAATTGGTCAAAAATAGGGACATCATGGACATTTCTTGTATAAAACTGGGACAAATTACTGGTTTTGGATAAATCTGCAGGGTCCTGGGTAAATAGGGACGTCTAGACATTCTATACATGTATCTTTTAGACTTAGACAAACTTTACTGATCCACAAGGGAAATGATTTGGACACAGCAGCTCAAACATCACAATATAATATAATAACAGAGAGAAACAAAAATAGATGGTGTAGCAAAAAGAGCAAGAGACACGTGTCAAATGAGACATAATTATAAAAATAAATGTATATGTACAAGTCAAAATAAAATAGAAAAATAAGTAATAAAATAAACTATAAAATCACAGCTATAAACAAGAGACAAGAACGACAGTGCAATGATATGCTGATTGACAGGGCATAAGGTTATCCGTTTTGGGAGAATGTTCACACATTAGCAAACACAGACAAAAGTTTTAAGATGGTCTGAAAACTCAAGAAAACACGCAAAATGTATTTAAACTACTAATTTTCAGGAGCCTGTGATCAGTCCGAGCATTTGTGGTCCTGTTCAGGAGTTTGATTTTCATCAAAAAGGTGAAAGTGACTAACTGAAAAACTGTTGGTTAACGGTCGCAGCTTGTGACAAATTTTACGTAAGAGAGACTTATTCAACAGCACAAATCAGCTCACTTATTGTAGTTCCAACCAAATCAGCTTTTTCTGGTCAGATTGTGCTTAAATAAAGCTCAGATTAAGTCCAACTTGAGTAACAGATCTTCAGACAGAGTAGTGTGTTCAGTTAGCATCACACCATCAGGAAATGTGCCTGTATTGCTTAAAAATATAAATATAAATTTTAGCTGTCATCTGTATCTATATGATCGGCCTGTAGGATGTTGTGATGACATCTGGAACCCCTGAGCTTTTTGTTATACACAACATTTGAGAGTTTTTCCCCGTTCAAAGTAAATAATATCCATCCATCCGTCCGTCCCTTTTCTTTCGCTTTATCCAGGGTCGGGTCGCGGGGGCAGTAGTCCGAGCAGGGAGGCCCAGACTTCCCGCTCCACAAACACTTCCTCCAGCTCTTCCAGGGGGATCCCGAGGCGTTCCCAGGCCAGCCCAGAGACATAATCCCTCCAGTGTTCCCTCGGGTTTCCCCTGGTGGGATGTGCCCGGAACACCTCCCCAGAGAGGCGTCCAGGCTTTTGTTTTAAATTTTTAATCACCAAGACAACGGTCCTAAATTTTCATCATTCTGTACCCATGGATTGTTTTTAAAGAAATCTCCAAATGTTGAACCTTCTGCACAAATGTTTCTCCTTTTCATTATTTGTTTGGGATTAGCTCCACAAACTTTTCAGCTGACAATAATCACGTCTTTGGGGTTCAATAATGGCACCACTTGAAAAAATAATTTCACTTCTGTTTGTTTATACTGACAGAAGATGTTGAATTTTGTGCCACTTTTTGTTTCATGTGGATGGGCCCAGGAATTGGAGATACTATGAACCATAAACCAGGTTGCTGTCTGCGATCTGACAACAAATTCCACCTGAGAATTTGAGAATTTTTGGGACTAAAAACCTAAACTGCGCCACAAATACATTTCAAATTGAGCTGCTAAATGGGGCGGGGTCTGGAGGACTAAAGGGGAGGCTGAGGGGCGGGGTCTGGGGTATAAGGAACACTGTGATTGGTCGAACAGGTATCCACACTTCAAACTCCGCCCCTGCAGTCAGGTGTTTGTATCAGAAGCACCTGTATCTATGTTCATTGCGGTCCTGCGTGATGTCACATAGTACTTGACAGTGACAGCAGTGATTGACAGGTGATGTGACGTGTGCTGTGCAGAAACGGGGACGGGTACATCGACCTGGACGAGCTGAAGAACATGCTGGAGTCCACTGGAGAGGCCATCACAGAAGACGACATCGAGGAGCTCATGAAGGACGGAGACCGGAACAACGACGGGAAAATCGACTATGACGGTAACACACGGGACAGAGCTGTGACGATACGCTAATTTGACTCAATACTTAAATTGTGTAACTTTTCTGGAGGAGGGCCAGGACCAGGTTACAGGTCAGATCTGTGGAGAGGCAACCCCGCTCACAGTCAGAATGCCTGGTTTTCTATATTTTTAAGCTATAAAACCACCTGTAATTGAATAAATGTAAAGTAGAGCTGTTTAATGTCACACTGTGGAATATTCCAGGTAGACCAGTGACGTATCCATAGAAACAAGCAGGTGACGGACCCTCCACCCTGCCCCAGTTTAGTCCTGGTTTAGTCTAGTTTAGTCCTGGTTTAGTCCTTTAGCAATATCTGTACATGTATGTATACCGTATAACGTGTTTTTAACCATCCGAGAGTCAGGAAGTGCGCAGTTGGCATGCTAGTTTTTGTAATTTGTTAGAACAGAGTTATAAGACATTTTGTACTTAAGGCGGGGTTATTTTTATTATATTGTATAAGCAGCTCTTGAGGTCAAAATAAGTCTGGTGTGTGCTTAAGTGTTTTATTGTCCGGTAATCAGGAAGTGCTCATTGGCATGCTAGTTATTGTTAGCTTTACCGTGACAGCAAAACTCCCCTCTGGTCTCTGACAGCTGTGAAAAGCACTTATAAACTCATTGTGGTGAGTAATTAGGACGCTCAGAATGCTTAAGGGAAGTGAGGAAGAACTTTGGACCACTGCAAACTGTTTAAAAATTACCTGCTCAGTCAAAGGTCTCAGGTCAGTTTAAGGAGGACTGGTCAGGGAGGGTCAGCAGATCCTGTGTCAGGGCAGTTTGAGGAGAAGAAGAGCCAGAAGGGCCCCTCCTCTGTGTCCTGCAGCATCACAGCAGCCTCCAGGGGGCGCCAGGTGAACACAACAGGAAAGGCCTCTTACTCCGCTCTGGTGTTTCGGTTGGTGATAAAATGGTTAAATCCCTCAAAGTGTTTCCTTTAGATGGTCTAGAAGGTCTATATCACGTGATGTCATGAAGTGGTAGTTGAAGTTGCACTTGTAGCCATGCTCTGTTCCACCTTGTGATGTCATGAAGTGGTAGTTTTCAAGTCAACAGCTCCTTTTGTTTAGTAGAGATTGGCAGTTCAAGAGCTGAAATTATCCAGATGATTCTAGTGAAGGTGTGTGGAGTTCAAAAACACAGTGGAGCACTTCCTGTATTAACACATGACATCACAAGGTGGAACTGAATGTTTTTTTCTGTTTGAGAGAAGAACTCAGTTAAACATGTGAATGAAACAAAACACAACTCCAGGTTTGTTACGAACAAACCTTAGAACAGATCAGAAAATGGCGTCTAGGCCCTTTAACTGAGATAATTGACAGTTTTTCTTTCCGTTTGTTTTCTCAGAGTTCTTGGAGTTCATGAAAGGTGTGGAGTGAAGAGTATACTGCCCCCTGCTGCTCCAGACCTGCCCCTGCACATGCTCTCAGTCTCTCATACTACACCAGCACAATGTGATGTCACCAACAGTCAATAAAACCGTTTACAACTCCACTCGGTCTCTGTCTGCTCTGTGAACCGTGGTCCTCTTCTAGTCCTGGTTTAGTCCTGGTTTTGTTTAGCTCTGCCCCAGTTTAGTCCTGGTTTACTTTAGTTCTGCCCCAGTTGAGTCCTGGTTTAGTCTTGGTTAAATCCTGGTTCAGTCCTGGTTTAGTCTCGGTTTAGTTTGATTTTCTCCCTAGTATTTGACTAAAATGTGTCTTGCTCCAGTACATTACAAAATGTACAAAGTACAAAGTATATTGTATAAGCACTGTTTGTATTTATATTTTATAATAAGTGTTTTTATTATCTGTGAGTTAGGAAGTGTGCAGTTTGCATCTTGGTTTATAATTTGTTAGAACACTGTTAGAAAAGACTAGCAGTTGGGGAAAAAACTAATTTTATAGTTAAGATCTGATTTTTATTAATCATTTTATTTAAAACATTTGATATGTTGTTGCTTTGTCTGTAATGTTCCACAGTATGGCATTAAACCAGACCAAGTTACAGGTCAGATCTGTGGAGAGAATGTCTGTTTTTCTAGGTATTTTTGAGCTATAAAACCACCTGTAGTTGAATAAATGTAAAGTAGAGCTGTTTAATGTCACACTGTGGAACATTCCAGGCAGAGCAGTGACGTCTCCATAGAAACAAGCAGGTGACGGACCCCCAACCAAACCGTTTCATAGTATATAATCATTATTGGTGCACAGTACAATAACAAAATACTGAAACGAATGAAATTACTGTTAAAAATATTTATTATTTCAAAAGTATATTATAAAACAATACAATTCTTAATCTTTAGAAATCAGATAAACGACTTTGTCCCCACGACCCCCAGTACGAAAAAAGGACCTTGTATTTGTCATTCATATTATAAAAAGGTGTCATACTGAAAATTACACTAACAATAAGAAGTGATATTATATTATTAATACTAGTCATATTTTAACTCTAGTGGAGTTGTTTTTAGTTCAGTATTTTAGAAACTCATCAACACCTTTAAGTTCACAGTAGGTAGTAACGATATACCAGAATTATGAACAAAATATTGCAATAATTTCGTAATTTCAGAAACTACAATCTCTTTTTTATGCCATTCAAAATAAACTCACTATACACTGAAAATTCCATTAGACGTGACTTTGTTTTTAATGAAATTGTCAATAATTGCGATCATTGCATTCAGATAAGGCTAAAATGTGAAATTGGTAATGGCGTGAATGGTCTTTGGTCTAAAGAGCATTAAAAAAAATTACAATATTGACAGATTAATTGCCAGTGCACTGCAAAAAAGCTTTAAACAGTAGGAACGTAATACACAAGAGTGCAATTACTGGTCAAAGAAAACGCATGGGGCTCTTGTATTCGTTTGAGGGTTTAGATTTTAGTTTTAAAGGTCCCATATTACGCAAAATTGACTCTTGTGAGCTTTAAATCATGTTATAATGTTGTTTCCTCCTCAAAAACAGACCTGAAGTTGCGTTTTGTTTCATTTACACGTTTGAGTAACACTTTATTATTAGTCCGTCTACATCTCCAAAGCTCAAAACGCTCTGTTCCACCTCGTGATGTTACGACAAAGTAGTTTTCAAGCTCCTTTAACCTTTTGTTTAGTAGAAATTGGCAATTCCAGGTCTGAAATCATCCAACCGTTTCTAGCGAAGGTGTGTCGAGTTTAAAAACACAGAAACACTTCCTGTATCACCACATGACATCACAAGGTGTGAATGAAATGAAACAAAACACAACTCCAGGTCTGTTTGTGACGAGGAAACGACATTATAACAGATCAGAAATTGCGTAATATGGGCCCTTTAGATTAAAAAAGTGTTTCCAAACCTTTGACTTGTAGTTTTTAATATATCTTCACCAGGGAAATGCCAATATTTGATGTGTGAGTGACTTGACATAAATACAGTAGGCTGGTTCTGGAATGTTCACATCGGAACGGCTTGAAAAACACTTCCGTATGTATGTGCCTATGGATTCATTTGGCTTCAAAAGTGCTCAAAACACTGGTCCTCTCTCCTGGGCCGCGACTCGTTTCTCTTTCCTCACTTCCTTCTCCTTGATTCTTCTCGATTCTGCAGGAAATGGGTGAGGAAGTCCCGCCCACAGAGGATCTAAACTCCTCACTGAGACCAAGAAAGTTTGATTCTTTTCTCTGGCGTCTGCTCCTGAAGTCTCCCTCAGGTTTAACTCCTTCATTCCGTGGTTTTCTTTGGGACTCCAGCTGAAAAATGGAGGATGGATGGAGAGGAACCAAGGAGACGGAAGCGAGGAAAGAGTTGAGATGTGGCCTTGGTCTTTCCCTTTTTTTTAGAAGAAGAGGCAGACTGTCTAATACTACAGAATTATACAAAAATACTCCTTTTGTGATTGTACCAAAGTTAGAAAAATACATGAAGAAAAGGTGACATTAGCTCGGGCTGCACCGTGAGTTGTAATAGTTCTCGCAATATTGGCCGACGTAATAATAGCTTGGTTTAGACCTGGTTTAGTTTAGTTTAGTCCTGCTTTGGTCCCGACCCGGTCCCGACCCGGTCCCGACCCGGTCCCGACCCGGTCCCGACCCGGTCCCGACCCGGTCTCGTCCTGGTTTCGACCCGGTTTCGTTTAGTTAGCTCAATATTGGCCGACTGTTGCAACTGAACTAAATACGTCACAATAAAATCTCTTTGACAGTGTTTACGAAAATATAAAAAAGGGTGATTTTATTCAAGATTTTCCTTATTTTAAAAAAAGGTGCATTATGGAACTTTTCAGAAAGAGGGTCTGCCACCTTTTCGTCTCCATGGAGATGTTACCGCTTTGCCTGGAATGTTCCGCAGTATGCCATAAAACGCATCTATCTCATGTTAACTGAATTACAGGTATTTTTACTGCTAAAAAATAAACAGCTTTAAAAAAAAAACGGCAATTCTGATTGTCAGCGTAGTCGCCTCTCCACAGATCTGACCTGTAACTTGGCCTTGTAGTGTCACTTGCTTGCTTCAGTGTAAATTAACAGGTTTAGTGCCGTGCTGTGAAAAACTCCAGGCAAAACAAAGACATCTCCATGGAAACAAGCAGTTGGCGGACCCTCCACTAGGAAAGTTACAGATTGCACCTTTAAATCCAAGATTAGCCTTGATTTTTTTTTTTAGTTTTTTTGTTTTTAGGTTTCAGTTAAGTTTTAGTTCAAAGCTGCACCATGTAACTTTTTGGTTTGGGGGTCCGTCACCTGCTTGTTTCTATGGATACGTCATTCCTCTGCCTGGAATGTTCCACAGTGTGACATTAAACAGCTCTACTTTACATTTATTCAATCACAGGTGGTTTTAGAGCTCAAAAATACCTAGAAAAACAGACACTCTGACTGTGAGCGGGGTCGCCTCTCCACAGATCTGACCTGTAACTTGGTCTGATTTGGTCTCCGTGAAGACAGGTTTAACATCTCCATGGAGGAAAAACATTTGATGGACCCTCCACCAAAGAAGTTACACAATGCAGCTTTAACAGACTTTGGCTATGATAACTTTTTGCGACTCTAATCTTAAAAAGTATATTAAATATAATAACAACATTGCAGTACCGAACAGCCTTATCGCATCATGGTGCAGCCCTTGTATTGGCAGAAGAACCAGGATTGTCCGAGCAGAGTGCGTGGAGCCTGGAGAACAGAGGAACTCTGGAGCCTGGTGGGTGGAGAGATCCTGGTTCCTCTTGAAGACCCTGGTTCCTCACTTGAAGGCCGACTGCAGCTCTTTGAAGGCAGCCCGTCTCTGCTTCTGCTCCTCGGCCTGCTGCTTCTTGGTCTCCTGCTCCTGACGGATCTCCGCCTCAAACCGGTTGGACTCGTTGATGGCCTGGACCTGGGGAAAAAAAATAAAAATATGTCTCAAAATGACTAGTTTCTTAATGTTCTAATGTCGTTTCCTCATCACACAAAGACCTGGAGTTGTGTTTTGTTTCATTCACACGTTGAACACACAAACGCTGCAGATTTAGACTGAGTTCTTCTCTCAAACAGAAAACACACTGTTCCACCTTGTGATGTCATTAAGTGGTAATACAGGAAGTGCTCCATGTGTTTTTAAACTCCACACACCTTCACCAGAATCATTTGGATGATTTTCAGCCACGGAATTGCCGATCTCCACTGAACTAAAGGTAAAATGAGCTGCTGACTAGAAAATTACCACTTCATGACATCACAAGGTGGAACAGAGCGTTTTGAGCTTAGGAGATGTAGACAGACTAATAATAAAGAGTTATTCAAACATGTGTGAATAAAACAAAACTCCAGGTCTGTTTTTGAGGAGGTAACAGCATTAGAACATGGCTTAAAGCTGCACAAGAGTCAATTTCGTGTAATATCAGAACTTTAAGGATTTTTGTGGACAACTATTTTGTACTTCAACTTATTATTAGAGTATACTTACAAATTTTGGCTACTCTACCAACGTTTGGCTACGGCTCGCACAATTATCAAAGTATTTAAGGAAAAATTATAGTGTTTGTACGAGTTCCTGAGTAGATTTTTACAGTGAGAACATGGCTGCTGGAACAGGATGTTTGTTACCATGGCGATGAACTCTCTCGCCCTTTTTACCGATTTAGACATCCTGCTTTATTCCGACGTACATAAACACAAGTACAGCTCCACACTGAGCAGATGATCTCCCTGAAGGACACTCTGACCACACACTGTTGTTCTGTAACGGTGCCCTCTGCTGTTTGAAATGGAACATCATCAGAAAATACCCCAACTGAAACTAAACGTGGAGCTTACCTTGGCTTCAAAGAAGGTTTTGGCTCCCTTCACTCCCTCTGCAGACACGTCGATCTCAGACAGACGAGCCAGCATCTCCAGACCGCTGTCCTCGGCCAGCTCCCCCGCAGCCGCCTTCCTGAAGATCATCAGGAACTGTGGAGAAACAACATGGTCCATCAACATCTTTCAACAGTATCTCACCATGGTCCAACAGAATCTCCAGCATACATCTCAACATGGTCCACAACATCTACAACATACATCTGATGGTGAGATGGTGAGTTATTTGACAAATTAAAATTACAATAAAAACACCTTTATTTTGTTGAAATTATGTTTAAAATATTGGAAAAATTGTGTTTCTTTTGTGTAAATTGCACCGAACTTTTGGACAATTCTCCTGATGTCGTCAATACTCCACTATAGAACGTTTTACTTCCTGTTGTGTCACTTGCTTCTATGTAAATTAACAGGTTTAGTGCCGTGCTGCAATTTCCCCATTGTGGGACAAATAAAGGATTATCTTATCTTATCTTATCTTAAAAACTCCAGGCAAAACAAAGACATCTCCATGGAAACAAGCAGTTGGCGGACCCTCCACTAGGAAAGTTACAGATTGCACCTTTAAATCCAAGATTAGCCTTGATTTTTTTTCATTTTTAGGTTTCGGTTAAGTTTTAGTTCAAAGCTGCACTACGTAACTTTTTGATTTGGGGGTCCGTCACCTGCTTGTTTCTATGGATACGTCATTGCTCTGCCTGGAATGTTCCACAGTGTGACATTAAACAGCTCTACTTTACATTTATTCAATTACAGGTGGTTTTACAGCTCAAAAGTGCCTAGAAAAACAGACATTCTGACTGTGAGCGGGGTCGCCTCTCCACAGATCTGACCTGTAATTCGGTCTGGTTTGGTCTCCATGAAGATAGAATGGTTTAACATCTCCATGGAGAAAAACATCTGACGAACCTTCCACCAGAAAAGTTACACAATGCAGCTTTGACAGAGTTTGGCTGCGATAACAAAGTAGAACAACCAGGATTTTCAACGCGTTTTTCAACTTTTCTTCGCAAATTGCTTCTTGATTGGTGTAAAACTGATTTATATTTACAAAAAACATTATCCAACCAGATTAAGTTAAAATTAGAGAGTCATCACAGTCACACGCATTTTAAATTTGCATAAAGTTACAGAATGTTTCACAAAACGACACTAAATACAGAGGATAAACACAGAGGCTTTTCTTTAACGAGGACCACGAGGAGGTTAAGTTATTTTCACGTTATTAAATTAGAGCGCGAGTAACAGACACGACTGTGAAGAGCAGCGAGAACAATGGAGTCTGTGGTGATAATCAGCGGCGTGAAAGAACTGTTACATTTGGACTTTATTCCGGAAAATGCCGTGGGCCCCGCTGTCATCATTCGGGTTGTATTATTTTGTATGGGGCTGCCGATCGTGACAAATAAGTTCTACAGCGTCCCACCTGGAGGAATGATAGGGATACAAACAAACAAATCCAACAGTGTAACAGGTAACATCTAAACATGGTCCAAAACATCTCCAGTAACACACCTCAAAATGGTTCATCAAGATCTCCAGTACACACCTCAGTTTGATCTAATCCATCTCCAGAACACACCTCAGCATGGTCCAAAACATCTCCTGTACACATCTAAACATGGTCCAAAACATCTCTGGTACACACTTCAGCATGGTCCATCAACATCTCCTGTACACACCTAAACATGGTCCAAAACATCTCTGGTACACACTTCAGCATGGTCCATCAACATCTCCTGTACACACCTAAACATGGTCCAAAACATCTCTTGAACAAACCTCAACATGGCCCATCAACATCTCCTGTACACACCTCAACATGGTCCATCAAGATCTCCAGTACACACCTCACCATGGTCCATCAAGATCTCCAGTACACACGTCAACATGGTCCATCAAGATCTCCAGTACACACCTCAACATGGTCCATCAAGATCTCCAGTACACACCTCAGTTTGATCTAAACCACCTCCAGAACACACTTCAGCATGATCCAAAACATCTCTTGAACACACCTCACCATGGTCCATCAACATCTCCAGTCCACACCTCACCATGGACCATCGCATCTCCAGTACACACCTCACCATGGACCATCGCATCTCCAGTACACACCTCACCATGGTCCAAAACATCTCCTGATCAGACCCCAGCTTCACACTGCCTCCTCACTGCCCTGTTCCTGGTCTCCTGGTGTAGCTCACCTCTTTGAAGCTCAGCTTGTTGTCCAGATCCTCGTCCACCTCCTTCATCATGTTCTTCAGGCCCAGATGAGTCTGAGGAGCCCCCAGCTTCTCCATCATCAGCTTCAGCTCCATCATGTCGATGTAGTTGTCTTTGCCTGCGTCAAACCTGGAAGGACAAACACACTTCAGTTAAATTAGGATCACATGGTTTTACACATTCTAAGGTTTGTAACTTTTCCAGTGGAGGGTCTGTCACCTGCTCATCTCTATGGAGATGGTTTTGCTTCACCTGGAATGCTCCACAGTATGGCATTTCAGGTATCCATCTTGCATTTATTCAAATACTGTTTTTATTGCTAAAATAAGAAAAAAACAGGCAATCCGTGGCTCACCTCTCCACAGACCGGACCTGTAATTTCAGCTGGTAGCACCACCAGTTTGTCTCCTTAAAGATATACAAGTTAAATGCCATACTGTGGAACATTCCAGGCAATCAAGATCTCCATGGAGACAAGCAGCACGTGTATGAGTCTATGATACCAGAGAAACGATGGTTTACATTAGTACCTGAACAGCACTCAGGGCCTTTTCTTTAATCAGCTGATACTTTGCAGCTTTGTCATCAACATTCTCTGGAAGTGTGATGCTAACTGTAGGCACTGCTCTGTCTGAGGCTTTGTTAAGTCAGTTTAAGCCAGAAAGAACTGATTACTACAACTACAACAACAGGTGAGATGATTTGTGTTCTTTAACAAGTATCTTACAAGTATCTCTATGGTAACTGCAGAACATTCCACCATAGGGATACATGTAGAACACCCCCAGCTTGAACGTATCAATTATCATATTGTACCATAAAACACAATAATAATGTTGATACTTTGCATAATAATAATAATAATAATAATAATAATAATAATTATTATTATTATTATTATTATTATTATTAATTTATGTATTATTTTATTATTATTTTTTTATACACCTCTTAAACATATCCATAATCCAAATTCTGCTTTCTGATTGGATAAAAATGACTGAACAAAAACACTAAATTATAACAAATAACTTCATCCATCATGTCCAGTGTTTTTATAATTAAAAATAAATCAGTATTACAATTGTTATCAGAACACGTTTACCTCTTATCTGGGGACATGGATAGGTCAAATCTAAATCTTTCATTTCCTTTAAAATCTCCACTGTTTTTAATCACATTGTTCCTTCTTTCATTTAATTTCAGCTTCTCATTTTTATTTTTAATTGTTTTCTTCTAAATTTCACATTTGCAGCTCTAGCCTCTTCAGTTTCACCATTACATCACCGCGCTGTGATTGGCTGTTTGGCTGTAGCAGGAAGTTTGCACATTGACACAGATTAGATTAGAGGTGCTGTGGTGGGAGCGCCTCGTGCTTTGTTCCGGTCTTGAGTTGAGTAAAAGGAACATTAAAAGGAACATTTCTCGTCATTAGCCTAAACTGTGGGTCAAAAGGAGAACAGAACTTGAGCCTGGAGAGGAGGAGGAGTGGAGCCAGGGCCAAACATACAGGCCCCTGCAGACTTCAGAATTCTTTCTCTGCTCCTCTCCACAAGGGAATTCTCGGCGAGTCCAGTCTTGTGAAAATGCTGAGTGTGGCTCATCTTTTAAGGGTCACATGTTTCATTCACATTAGTCAGAATTTCATCACTAAAAATCAGGAACCTGCAAGTAACATTCTTAATATTACGGTCTGAAAACTGCAGAGATGGTCCACACCTAGGATTTTTGGCAATTTTGTGAATGCAAGGACTAAACCAGGGCCAAACCAGGACTAAACCAAGATTAAACCAGGACTAAACCAAGAATAAAACTGGACTAAACCAAGATTAAACCTGGACTAAACCAAGATTTCACATTTATCCTGGTTTGGTCCCGTCTTTGGTCCCGTCTTTGGTCCTGTTCTGGTCCTGGTTAAGTTTAGGTGTGGTCCATCTTTAATTACAGGTAGTTCCAGTTCAGTCCCAGTTGTCTGTTGCAAATGTTAATGCCCCATAAGTCATGTCTTAACTGTAAATAAACAGGACTAAACCAGGACTAAACCAGGACTAATCCAGGACTAATCCAGGACTAAACCAGGACTAAACCAGGACTAAACCAGGACTAAACCAGGACTAAGATCAAACCAGAGCTTGTCAAAACCATGACTAAATAAGGGCATGAAACAGGCCTTAACTAAGTCTGCATTAATTGACAAAGGAGGAGCTGATCCAGAACTAAATCAAGTCTAAACTGGATCAGGACTAAACAAGAACTAAACCAGGACTAAACAGACCAAATTAGCAGCCTGGACTTAAACAGGAGACAACCCATTTCTAAACCAGATCCAAATCGAATCTAAACGAGGTAATAAAACGGTCTATAAACGAGAACTCAATGAGGTCTGGGTGGGTGCCAGTCTGTTATCTCTACGGCCTTACGCACAGTTTGCCCACACACGTCGTTACGCACAGACCCGGCCCGGTACGGTACGGCACACTCACGTTTTGAACATCTTCTCCATGTCTTTGATCTGTTTTCGGGAGAACTCCTTGAATTCGGTGTAGGGGTTGAACACTTTGCTCATGTGCACCTCTCCGCGGCCCTCGTTCAGCTCCCCGCGCCGCTGCAGTTTCGCCCCCAGCTCCGAGCCCGCGCTCTCGGTGTTGGGTTTGTCCTCCTCCGCCTGGTCGCCGCCGTGGGACACCGGGTCCACGGCCACCGGCTCCGCGGCCCCGTCCTCGATGAGCAGGCGCCGGTTCAGCTTGGAGGAGAGCTCGTCTGTGGCCATGGTCCGGACGGTTCGGTGTAGTGACAGCGGAGCGCAGAGATGGAGCAGGACGCACGGGACTGGCGCACGGGTTCAGTGAGCGTGCGCCTCTTCCTCTTCCTCTTCTGAAGGGCTGTGCCACGGCGTCTTCTTTGGGGATTTATAGACGGTGTCTGCCGTGTTAAAACATCGCCACCTACTGGATACCTGCGGATTACTGACTGCTGCTTACGCCATCCAAGAGTTTCACAATGATTGAAGAAATTGGCACAGTTTCCATAGCGATTAACTATTTAAAGGAACTGTGCGTAACCTGAGCTCTTACTGCTAAAAAAAAAAAAAAAAAAGAAAAAAAAAAAAAAGGTAAACAACTTATGAGAACACCATCTCTGGGTTTTATAATGATGAGAAATTAGCACAGTTGCCATAGTGATTAACTATTTAAAGGAACTGTGTGTAACCTGAGCTCTTACTCAGAAAAAAATGAAAATAAAATAAAGGTAAACAACTGAACCACACGCTGCTGGAGCCTTAACTTGCAAATACAGGACACATACAAGTGTTTCCTCATTATCAGAATGTTCCACTGTGTAAAATTAAACTTGTGTATCTCCATGGAGACAAGCAGCAGGTGACGCGACCACATACTGCCATACTGTGGAACATTATCCATGAAGATAAGCAGGTGGCGGACCCCCTACCAGAAAAGTTATATAGTTTAGAATCACCATGACAAACACATTTATTTTTAGTGTCCAGTTGAATTATTTTCTTCCCTTTTTAAAATGTTTAAATATGACTTTTCTCTTCTTCCTTCATCCGATATTATGCAAAACTGACACTTGTGAGCTTTAAGTCATGTTAGAACGCTGTTACCTCATCAAAACAGACTTGGAGTTGTGTTTTGTTTCATTACGTAACTCTTTATTATTAGTCTGTCAACATCTCAAAGCTCAAAATGCTCCGTTCCACCCTGTGATGTCATGAAGTGGTAGGTTTCAGTTCCTCCTTTTCACCTTTAGTTCGTTAGAGATTTGAAATTCCAGGACTGAAATGATCCAAATGATTCTAGTGAAGGTGTGTGGAGTTTAAAAACACAACAGAGCACTTCCTGTATCACCACATGACATCACAAGGTGGAGCAGAGTGTTTTTTTAAGTTTTGAGAGAAGAACTAAACAAAACACAACTCCAGGTGTGTTTGTGACGAGGAAACGACATTAAAACTGATCAGAAAATAGCACTGAGTTCAAAATGGTCCAGCTGGCGATTCTTTCAGCTCAGGTTGTGAAGTCAGATGTTTTTCCGAGTGAATTCTGCTGGTAGATCCACTTCAGGATTATGTTACGCACACTTCATCACCATAGAATGACTCACACGTGTGGGTTTGACCAAGTCCGACTCCTCAGGCCTTAATTTGATCTCGAACAGATATATGAAACTTTGACAGATTCTTTTTTTTTTTTCCTCAGAACAATTCTTTCTATAGATATTTCATTTCACCCGCACCCTTTTCATAACGCCAACGGCAACGAAAGACCAAAATATCCTATATACCAAGTACAAAAATATAGTACATCTCTTTTTTTATACTTAAAGGTGCATTATGTAACATTTCTGGTTGGGGATTTCTATGGATACGCCACTGCTTTGCCTGGAATGTTCCACAGTGTGACATTAAACAGCTCTACTTTACATTTATTGGATTACAGCTGGTTTTAGAGCTCAAAAATACCTAGAAAAACAAACATTCTGACTGAGCGGGGTCGCCTCTCCACAGATCTGACCTGTAACTTGGTCTGGTTTGGTCTCCATGAAGATAGAAAGGTTTAATGCCATACTGTGGAACATTCCAGACAAAGCAATAACATCTCTATGGAAAAAAAGCATTTGATGGAGACTCCAACAGCGAAGTTACACAATGCTTCTTTTCTGATGGAGGGTGTAGTCATGGAGATGTTATTGCTTTGTCTGGAATGTTCCACAGTGTGACATAAACTGGAGGACTAAAGGGGAGAAAGCAGGAAGAAAAGGGGCGGCGTCTAGAGGTGTAAGAAACAGTGTTATTGGTCTAACAGGTGTCCACACACTGTAATCGGGGAAGTCCTGTGTGATGTCACGTAGTACTTGAAATTGCAGTGGCCACTAGAGGCAGCACACACACATTTTGTACTCAAATTGGCAAAAAATGACTTGTAAGAACGGTAGATAATGCCTTAAAAATGCCATGTACGCAGATTAGTGGTAAAAAAGGTCGATTAGTTTAGTTTAGTTCCATTTTAAAGAGAAGTATGACAGATTTAAGGTGAATCTGGAAGTTCTTCAGAGGAAATTTAAGGCCTTGTCCTGTTGTATGATTCAGTGTTTCTCTGTTTAAAGCAGCTCTGTACTCAGACACTTTAATTACCTAACCAGGACCACACGCTTTGATAAAACTTCACAAAGACGAGTGGATCTGGAGCTGCGTCCCATCTCCCTGATTTCAGAGGGTGTGATTGACAGGTGGATTAATCAGAGATAGGAGATATGCATGCTCCGTTTGCATCAAAAACACAGCGATTTACATGTAAAAAAGGGGAAAAAACAACAAAGGACTGAGAACCGAAGTGAATTTTTGCAGAATCAACCATCAAAACACCAAACTATAACTTATCTGAGGTAAAAGAAGCTACATATTTTGTTCTGTCTTCTGGATTTAAGAGACACGTGACAAAAATGAGCGTCTGTGGTTGGATCATCTCAAGTTTGGATTGTGGATTTTCACGTTCTGTGGTCCAGTTCCAGTCCCTTCAGGATTCAAACTGAATGAAGAAGACTGGCTGCTCAGCCTAATATTTTAACATACTGGAGAGCTCAAATCCTCTAAGGAACTTGGATTTAAGTCAAGGACAAAAAGCCCAAATTGAATTAAAAAAGTTTAATATGCAGTTCTAGAGTAATGGATCTGCTCACAAAGCAAAGAGTACCAGTTAAATGTTCATCATAAACTGACCACATCTCCACTCAGGATCAGACAGCGCCCCGTACAGAACACATCAACATCGACAAGAATGTCACAGTCCAGAAGCTACAGTCCACAGTGGTCTCAGAGCCACGTCCACTGTACGTGTCCACCATCCACTGCATGTGTCCACTGTATATGTCCACCTCCACCTGACCAACCCACAGCCCTGCCCCAGCCACCTCCCCTCCACCTCCCAGGAGCTCCAGAAGAACAAGCAGAGGAACACAGGATGAGGACTACCATTGTAGTCAGAGAGTTCATGAGAACACAGCACTTTGACTGGACGGGTTTCCTCTACAACGGGGAAGTAATCAGGCACAAACGTGAGGGAGTAATGTGTATGAGTTTGTGTTGTAACCGAAAGAGAAAGTCTTTAAAATAAATATCTAAAATATGGTGTGGAGGATAAAACAGTGAAAAGCAAAGTCCATGTGCAGTGTGTTTCATTAACGTTCACTTTCCTGTTTGAGACTACACTCTGAGTGTATTTCCTGTTCTGGGCTGCCCCCTGTAGGACTGGAGGACAGTGGACACATGCAGTGGACATATAGTGGAGGCTGAAGTCTACCACCGAGAGGAGCACAGCTCTCCGGTCACCAGGTTGCCCAGCAGTTTGCGGCGGCCGGCCTGGTAGTCCTCCTCATCCACATTGACGAGCAGCTTGATGGCCTCGTGGCCCACAGCTTGTTTCAGAGAATCGGTGATGAAGACTCCTTTGAGAGCCTCCAGTAAAGAGCCGTTGATGTAGTCTCTCCAGAAGGCGTCCAGGTAGGTGAGCTCGGAGAACTTGATGTCACAGATGATGGAGCCCAGGTCTCTGGACTTGAGGATGGTGTTGGCCTGGTTGAAGCGCTCAAACTGACGCTCCACAGCCTCCTGTTTGTTGGAGAAGACGTTCCCCTGAAGAGCAGACTCGTGCTGGCAGTACTCGGCTCGCACACGCAGCCGGATGTCTGCAGACAGCGCAGAGCACAGAACACAGAGCGCAGGGTCAGGGACCGACGGACAGCATATGCACAAGATTTACTCCAAGACCGTGAGTCTTTATTCTTACCACACGTCTGCTTCTCTTTGCAGTCGGCCACACTCTGGCTCCTCTTGCGTTTGTGTGTGGGGGACGTCCGGGCCGGTTTACTCACTGAGGGCCCCACCTGAGAGGACCCCACCTGAGAGGCCCCCACCTGTGGCCCTGCAGGGGGGCAGCAGATCAGCGGCTGTGGGGCTGAACACAGACAAACAATAATTATTATTGAAAATATAAGTAAAATGCATGGATGTTTTCTGCTTATGAGCCAAAATAATCATGGGTTTCTAAAGAATAACACAGTAAGATAAATACACATACATGTGAGTGAAGGCTCACAGGGCACATAGGGGGCGCTCTCACCTGCTTTCCTCTGGCCTGAGGGGCTCCGGCTCTGCACACTGCCTTTGGACGACTCCTCCAGGTATTTGTCCACTGGGTCTGGACACACTGTGCACAGGAAACAGAAGAGATCAGCAAAGAGCAAGAAACATGACTGACAGAAAAGGGATATAGAACTATAAACATTCCCATTGTTCTTGTTCTACTGAGGGTACATATTGCAAAAACAATACAGTACAGTACTATTATTGAAAAAAAAATACTGTACTGTATTATTTTTGCGATACGCATGTTACATATTTTACTACAGTAGTCTTTTACTTCTTCATCTGTGAATGAACTAAGAAGACTTTTGTCTTCAGTAAACAATAAATCAAGTCCACAATAAATTGTTTTTGGCTTTATTGTCTTGTACCTTCTGGTAGTTGTTCTATGTTAATAAAACAGCCTCTCTCCTGTCTGCACAGGGCAGAATAGAGGCAGTCTGAGTCCAAAGAACACTGATTAATTATTTCCTTATCATTCATCAGCATCACTGCTCCTCTAATGTGCATGTGCGAGTCCACAACCACTGGGACTCTATGGTCAGGGGCTCTGGTCGGTCAGGGGACTCTGGTCGGTCAGGGGACTCTGGTCGGTCAGGGGACTCTGGTCGGTCAGGGGACTCTGGTCGGTCAGGGGACTCTGGTCGGTCAGGGGACTCTGGTCGGTCAGGTGTCTCACCGGTTTGGCGCTTGCGTAGGCTGACATAGGGCAGCAGGTCGTGGCGGGTGATGATGCGCAGCAGCTGTAGAACGTGTCTGAAGTTGGACTCGTCACAGCGGCCCTGGCGTTCCAGAGCCAGCAGGAAGTCCCGCCCACACCTGATGCCGCCGCGCTCATACTCGTCGATCACGTCCACAAACAGGAAGGAGAGCACGCGCACGTCGCGGTGCGTGAGCTGGGAGCCCACAATGTCAAACATGTGATGCAGAGAGTAGAGTCCAAACGAGTTATCCACCGCCTCCTCGGGCCAAGGCTCAGAGCAGCGCGCCCGCTTGGCACAGGGCGGGGCACAGGGGGCGCCGCTCTCTGGGGATAAGGGCATGACGGCAGCTTCCAGCGCCAGTGGTGAAGTGTCTGAAGATACGTCCTAGCACCGGTGTGGGCGCCGAGACGCGCTCTGCAGGACTGCAGAATACAACAACAATCAACAACAAAGTCTTTCAATGCAAATAAGACGCACAGATCACAGAGGGGGACACGAGTGTCATTTACATTTGGGCCAGAGAAAACACAGCTGTAGAGTTATTTACTACCCGTAAGTAAGTGAGAGGGCACTGAGTGCAAAATCTTGATGTTTAATAGCTCTGTGGTTACAAGGGCCACCACACGGCCCCTGTCTGCGCGCAGGACCATTCCCACATGGCTCATTCACACCCGGGGCAGGTGACTGTGTGCGCCCGGGTGTTCTGGTGCCTGCTACGGTCTTTACAGGAGGACATGTGGGAGAATTTAACCGCAAAAACGGTCTCAAGTAGCCTGCGTTGGAAAACCAGCTTCTACAATTAGGAACAAAACGTCAGACATTTGCTATGGCTAACGTGCGCTGCCAGGACATTCCCTGCGTAATACCGAGCGCTGCCATTTGGGTCGGTTCTGTCATCTGCCCTGAAAACGTCCATCCACGTTTAAAGAACACGGCACTGGATCGCTGTGGTTACCTTTCAGTCTCGTGTCGTAGATCACGGCTCCACAGCGCACACACACAGACTAACGGGGCTAGCTCGTCCCAGGCTCACACCGCAGCTCCTCAGTCCCACTCACAAAGAGACATCGCAGACATGTCCGCCGGACTTCACCCGATTCCTTTACAAACGCTCTTATACTACACAGAACAGACTCTCCGCATTTCTCACGTAAAGCGTTGGGCCTGTGCAGTCGCGGTAAAGGCTAAAATCCACTGGTCAGCAGCGCACACACTCGCAGTAAAATAAATGCACTTCCGTTTTACGCAGCGCAAACATCCGGCGCGCTCTGCTGTGGCGCGCGGAGGTGTGGGCCGCGCGTGGCACTCCACAGTAATGCACGAGGAAAACAATGAGGGGGACAAAGTCTAACACTGATTCTGCTGATAACAATTAAAATATGAAGATACTACTGGAACAGGCTAATTACTGAACGTCCCAATAAATAAAAAACACACCAAAAATAAACCAAAACACGTTGAGGTGTCACTTAAATGAATCTGTCAATTGTCTCTCATTTTTCCATCATCATTTTTACGTATCACAGAAATTCGTGTGGATATTTGCCTGCGTTATGTTCGTTTGTAAAATTTGACTCAGTTTATTATGTAATAATAATAATAAAGTTATAAACTGTGAGACTGTATCGGCCCGGGTGAGTTCTTTACAGCGGATCTCCTGCAGTACCGTCCTCAGCCTCCTGGGGGCGGTCTGTCCTTTACCCCGCAGCTGAGAGGGGCGTGCTAATGTTAGCTTTAGCTTTAGCATTAGCATTAGCTGGTTCTGATGTAAACGGAGCGCAGACTCTGTGCGCCAGACCGCAGTGCCTCCGCCGTGTGTGCGCTTTTCTGACTGCGGACAGTGGACATAAGCCCGTGAGGACCGTGAGGACCGTGAGGACGTTCGCTCAGTGTCCGGTACTTTTATCCAGAGCTCCTCCGCGGAGGAGATCCAGAGGCGCCCGTCTGCTCCGGTCTGCCCCGGGCTCGGTCATTAGGTGGACGGTCATACACAAGAGAAGGACCAGGGACAAGAGCAGGGACATGACCGTGAAGCGCCTCTGAAGAGCGAGCACATCTACGGTGAGTCCCCGTGTACCCCCGTGTCTCCTCCAGTCCCCTCCAGTCCCCTCCTGTCCCCGGGGTGTACGTGTGCGGCCCCGGGCACTGCTGCACAAACATGGGCTTAGGGACTTGGCGGCACCCCAGGGTGCCAAGTCCGATGTGTCCTGAGTTGGTGGGTTAAATCTCTGAGTCCTGTTCCACGGAGGAACTCTGGTGGATGTTGGTCTCCACTGGTCCTCCGCAGCAGAGCAGGGCTAACCCGGGCCCTGTGGAGCCCACATCCCGGGCACACACCTGCCAGCAGTGCCAAGGCAGAGTGCCATGGGCACGGCACACCTGCGCACTGCCACAGGACACAGGAGGCCTGCAGCCTGTGTCTCTGAACGGGACTTTCCCTTTGTGTTTATCACTGAGGTAGTTTCATTTTATGATCAGACATTTTCTCAGGCAGCAGAATACTCCCCAAAGCAGAAGTCTCCACAGTGTGTCTCTGTAACTGGTTTGGGTTTGTGCCTTGCTCCATGTTTAGGGTTTATGATTGATCCTGTGGATTCTTATTAGTCCAATGCGACTCTGCCCAGTCACACACACACCGACTTTAAACTTTTACAAGGCCATTTAAAACTGCTACTTATGAATCAGAAATCAAGACAATGGTTCAAACTCTGGACTCTGATGTTTTCTTGAGTTTAGGATCCATATTAAATGATCATATCCCTGTGCTGTGCCCAGTGCCATGTCTGTGGTGTTCCCACGTGCCAGTGTCAGTGCCTCTCACAGTAAGAAGGACAAGCGCCTGATGGCCGAGGTGAACGCTTCGCCGCTCAAACACTTTGTCACCGCCAAGAAGAAGATCAATGGCATCTTCGAGCAGCTCGGCGCCTACATCAAAGAGAGCTCTGTGTTTTTAGAAGGTAACACCACAATGCACAGGAAAAACTCCAATACAGGCGTTTATGCTAAAGAAGTTTGATACTAAAGACCAAAACAAGGCAAAAAAAATAAAACAACACATAATCTGAATGAACATAAGATTTACAATCACAATCCATCACAAATTCACTATTATTTTCAATACAAAATAATTTTACTCTAATATATTTGACTAGTTTTTACTGATTCCAAGTACCAATACCTGATCCAACAAGACACAAACTCCACTGTGTAATCTATTGACTATTTTTTCCGTAATAACACAGCTCTGTCCTTTGCAGAGACTTATAAGAATGAGGAGCTGGACCCGGTCACCACAGAGGAGCAGGTGCAGGAGGTGTGTGCGTACCAGAGCAAAGCAGCGGGCATCGCAGAGGTGCTGGCGCGCAGACACATGAAGGTGGTGTTCTTTGGCAGGTACGGACTGGCACCACCGGCCCTCACACAGTCTCATATTTACCTTTAGACACTTTGATACTTTTGACACCTCAACACTGCGTCTTTCTATTCATATAACTTCATAACATTCTATTGGGCACTAAGATTTAATCCACATGAGGACAGGGCTGCAAGATCGAAACTGAATCGAAAACACAATTTAAATGAACGTAACTGGCCTCCATAAACACAAACCACAAAATCTCCAGTCTTATTCTGTATAAAAACTGCTAATCCTGAATTTTAGGTCTGTTTATGTTCTGAAATTCATATTAAAGGTCATATTTCTTTTTGTCAATTCTTCAATTCAAAGATGTGAGCGTTGTCAGTTCACTTGGAAAGACTTTAAAGGGACAACATCACGCGGAACTGACTCTTGTGGCTTTAAGCCATGTTAGAATGTCGTTACCTCATCACAACCAGACCTGGAGTTGTGTTTTGTTTCATTCACATGTTTGAGCAACTCTTTATTATTCGTCTGTCTACATCTCCAAAGCTCCAAACGCTCTGTTCCACCTTGTGATGTCATCAAGTGGTAGTTTTCAAGTGAACAGCTCCTTTTACCTTTAGTTCAGTAGAGATCGGCAATTCCAGGGCTCAGGCGCTCAGTCACCCAAATGATTCTAGCGAAGGTGAATGGAGTTTAAAAACACAATGGAGCACTACTTCCTTTATCACCACATGACGTCACAAGGTGGAACAGAGTGTTTTCAGTTTGAGAAAAGAACTCAGCCTAAATATATAACAAAACACAACTCCAGGTGTGTTTGTGATGAGGTAACGACATTCTAACATGGCTTAAAGCCACAAGAGTCAGTTCCGCGTGATGTTGTCCATTTAAAGTCTTTCCAAGTGAACTGACAACGCTCACATCTTTTGAATTGAAGAATTGACAAAAAGAAATATGACCTTTAATATGAATTTCAGAACATAAACAGACCTAAACTACAGGATTAGCAGTTTTTCTACAGAATAAGACTGGAGATTTTCTTGTTTGTGTTTATGGAGGCCAGGTACGTTCATTTAAATTGCCATTTCGATTCAGACATCAGAAAATAGCCTAATATTAAGTTTGTGGAGCTGATCCCAAACAAATAATGAGAAGGTTCAACATTTGTGAATCATAAGTTTGGATAGTGTATGTGAGGTCCAAACTTTTGTGAAGCCGTAGTTTGACACCTTGAAAACTTTATTCCACCTTTTTAAAACGCCTCAAAAGTGAAATAAATCCACGGAGAGCGATCCAAGTGCAGTTAAAACTCTTCACTGAGGATTCACGTATAGTTGAGGACATAGAAAACTTACAAAAGGGGAATTTTAACAAGTAAAGGGCGACAGGAGGTCAAAAACTCTTTGGCCCCACTCAATACTCCCATGATGCACCTGCACTCATCTTAAATAAGGAGCCATAGATGCAAAATAATACAAAAAATTAACATTACTTAGGTAAACTTATGATTAATTGGAAGAAAAATGTAAATGGATCAAATTATTTTTAAGCAAATAATCACCAAATAATCATGTCAGTTATAAAGAATGACCAAAATGACCAAAAATCATGCACTTTAAGTAAATATTAAATCAAACAAAATAGGAATAATTATCTCAGTAATGAAAATATTATAAAAATTACGAAACTGGGGTTAGGCTCCAACACTGTATGTAAAAACAACAACAAACTATAACTTGAGCACGACCTGTCAGTGATGACTTAATTTAGACTTTCCAAACTTTTCATAAACTAAATATTAAGCAAAACGCCACAGTAAAATGAAACTCCAGGGTCTGTCACTAGGGATGGGATAAAAAAGGTGCACAATAATCGATCGTGGGACATTTTGTATAATCGTGAGAATGGCCATTTTATCACCAGAATGTACAGAAAAAAACTACTTATCCATGATGCTCTCTTCTAGCTCACTGTTGTTTTCACTTATAACAAGGTGCAGTTTTATAACAGTTGTTTATATGGAACTGCTGCGCCCTTTTGCTCCAGGAGGTTTGTAACTCACATAATAAAAAATAAGCGCTCATGGAGATCCAGTATTTGTCTTTGTCAGTTTATTTTTAAAGAACAAAAATATTATATTCTTCGTGTTTGACTGTCAGTAGATTTTTAGTGGTCACAAAACAGTTTCTCTCCTTGTCTCTAGCTGCTGGCACTGCTTCCCCCGCCCTGCTGCTACAGGTGGAGAGATAAACCCGACTGCAGCAGGAGGGAGGAGAGATCAGAATGACCTTTTTAATAATAATAAAGAAAAGTGCATTTTAATAATACATAAATTCATCAATTTCTTAAATAAATATAAACTGGCTCCAACAGGAACCTATTCATAATATTAAAATTCGAATTACTCGTATCTGTAACATTTTTAAACAGTCAGCAGCATTAATAATTATCGTGATATTATTGTTGATCAGGACACTAAATCTGAATATTGTCCCATTCCGATCTGTGGCATCTCTGACAGTTGTTTTTGTGCCCTACAGGACCAGTAATGGAAAGAGCTCCGTCATCAATGCCATGCTGTGCGATAAGGTGCTGCCCTCGGGTATCGGGCACACCACCAACTGCTTCCTGCGGGTGGAGGGCACAGATGGAGCAGAGGCCTTCATCCTGACGGAGGGGTCCGAGGAACGCAAGAGCATCAAGGTAACGCCAGCCAGAGCACAGGGTTTGTAAGAAAGGTGCACTGTTTTGTCTGGAATGTTCCACAGTATGGCATTAAACCTTTCTATCTTCATGGAGACCATCATGGAGAGGCGACCCCGCTCACAGTCAAAATGTCTGTTTTTCTAGGTATTTTTGAGCTCTAAAACCACCTGGAATTGAATAAATGTAAAGTAGAGCTGTTTAATGTCACACTGTGGAACATTCCAGGCAGAGCAATGACGTATCCATAGAAACAAGCAGGTGACGGACCCCAACCAAGTCCTATATTACACAAAATGCTGTTAATAATATTGTTACCTCCTTAAAAACAGACCTGGAGTTGTGTTTTGTTTCATTCACATGTTTGAGTAACACTTTATTATCAGTCTGTCTACATCTCCAAAGCTCAAAATGCTCTGTTCCACCTTGTGATGTCATGAAGTGGTAGTTTTCAAATTAACAGCTCCCTTTTTACTTTTTGTTTAGTACATATTGGAAATTCCAGGGCTGAAATCATCCAAATGATTCTAGTAAAGGTGTGTGGAGTTTAAAAACACAATGGAGCACAGGACGCAATGATGTTTGTGTGTTGAACTTGTGCGTTTTCTGATTAATTCACACAAAAGTTCTTGTAGACATGCAAATTCAAGGAGCAAGGAGCAACCTAAAAGTGAAAAAATGCAAAGCCTTTGTCAGATAATTTTTCTTGCTTTGGGCCACAGTAATATGAGTAATATGAGCACCTCTCCTGGCAACCATTTTGTATCCTGTGGTCCAAAACAAGAAAAATAATCTGACGAAACTTTATTTAAAAATAAAATGTTCTATGCCTTTTTTCACTTTAAACTTGTGAATGAACAAAACACAATTCCAGGTCTGTTTGTGATGAGGAAACGACATTAGAACAGATCAGAACATGGCGTAATATGGGCCCTTTATTTTATTGTTTTATATTTACTGTGATTATCTGCAGACGGTGAATCAGCTGGCCCACGCTCTGCACCAGGAGGAGGAGCTGGACGCCGGGAGCCTGGTGTGTGTCATGTGGCCCAAAGCAAAGTGTGCCCTTCTCCGGGACGACCTGGTGCTTTTGGACAGGTAACTCCCCCCTCCCCTCCTTAGAGTCAGACCTTATCAAAACAACTGAATAATCCCTGATTTAAAGCCCCACGTCTTTATTACAGCCAATAAACTCTGTTTTTTTTTTTTAATTGCTCAAAAATACAATGGGAGGCTTGCATCTTCAGATTTGTAAACTGGCACCACTTGCAAGTCTCTAAATAAATATGTTAAAACCGTATTACAGAACTTTCCATTCAAACTAAGAAATAGACTTGATACTCAGTACTGATCCCTGGATGATAATAAAAAAAACACTTGCTCTTTACACATTAGAATGTGATTTTCCACATTAAATGGTAGAACTTTCTTTTCTATTCCCATGTGGTCTTATATCTGTAATCCCTCAGTGGTCCAGGTAGGTTCCATAGTGGTCCAGGTCCAAACCAGGTCCAAACCAGGTCCAAACCAGGTCCAAACCAGGTCCAAACCAGGTCCAAACCAGGTCCAAACCAGGTCTAAACCAGGTCTAAACCAGGTCTAAACCAGGTCCATGTGTGTATACTAGTCTATGTGCTCTTATACTTGTTCTGATCCAGCTCCAGATCGTTCTAAAGACGTTCTGGAAAGGTTCATTTCTGTCCAAGTCCATGGGACTTTTTTAGTATCGATACCTGTGAACAATTAGTTGTTTTAGTATCGATCTGCATCTGATTTTCAGTATTTTTAACAACCCTACAGTCTCGTGCCGTCACCTGCTTGTTTCTATGGAGATGTCATTGCTCTGCCTGAAATGTTCCACAGTGTGACATTAAACAGCTCTACTTAACATTTATTCAATTTTAGGTGTCTTTTTTTAGCTCAAAAATACCAAGAAAAACAGACATTCTGACTGTGAGCGGGGTCGCCTCTCCACAAATCTGACCTGTAACTTGGTCTGGTTTGGTCTCCATGAAGATGGAAAGGTTTAATGCCATACTGTGGAACATTCCAGACAAAGCAATAGCATCTCCATGGAGAAAAGCATTTGATGGACCCTCCACCAGAAAAGTTACACAATGCAGCTTTAAAGTGACAAATCTCGTTTAGGCTTTGTAAGAAAAAGGGAATCGAACAGAAGCCCACATGGTTTATGCCTTTGCTCATATTATCCAGCTTTTTTTTCCATATATGGTGCAGCCCTCCTCTTCTTCTCTGATCTGTACACGTGTCTCTGTCTCTGTGCCCACAGCCCTGGCATCGACGTCACCACAGAGCTGGACAGTTGGATCGATAAGTTCTGTCTGGACGCTGATGTGTTTGTGCTGGTGGCCAACTCCGAGTCCACACTCATGCAGACGGTAACTCATGCAGACGGTAACTCATGCAGACGGTAACTCATGCAGACGGTAACTCATGCAGACGGTAGCTCATGCCGACGGTAGCTCATGCCGACGGTAGCTCATGCCGACGGTAGCTCATGCCGACGGTAGCTCATGCAGACGGTAGCTCATGCAGACGGTAGCTCATGCCGACGGTAGCTCATGCCGACGGTAGCTCATGCAGACGGTAGCTCATGCAGACGGTAGCTCATGCAGACGGTAGCTCATGCAGACGGTAGCTCATGCAGACGGTAGCTCATGCAGACGGTATGTCGGCCCCACTGTAGCTCAGCCCCACATTATCTCGGGCCCTCTGGCTCACAGTTGCTCATGCCCACGGTAGCTCATGCCCACGGTAGCTAATGCCCACGGTAGCTAATGCTCACTGTAGCTCGTGTACCCCACGGTATCTCGGGCCCTCTGCCTGTGCCCTGTGTCTGGGGGAAGGGAATCAGGGCAAAAAGAATATGTTTAATACTCATAGCTGTTAGCTCCTCCCTTCAGGCAGATATAAGACTGTGTCCACCAGCGTCTGACCAGAACTGAAGAAGCCTCCTGGATGAAATCCAATCATTGATTATTTAAAAGGATGGATCAAGTTTAGCAACAGCAACATTTCCACTGCACTTCTCAGTGTTCTTTGTGTCTCAGTCAAAGGTCTCAGGTCAGTTCAGGAGGACTGGTCAGGGAGGGTCAGCAAGTCTGTGTCAGGGCAGTTTGAGGAGAGTAACATCCCTCAGTATGTACTCTAACCCAACTTTTGAATTATATTTTACCTTGATTTATAGATTGCGTAACCTTTCACGGCAAACAATATTGTGTTTGCGTTTTCAAACTCACAAGAATCCATCCTGTACGGCTCCTCGACAGTTCAGGTCCACACAACTCTGGTGCAGAGCAAAAAAAGACAAAACAACAAACATTTGATTAATACTTGCTAATACAGTGGATATGATGCTACACATTTAGTTAGCTAAAACACTATACTACTTTAACTGTAACTGTACTTGTTTTATCTGAGCAGGTTGATTTTGATTGATTGGCTAAAATTGGCTAAAACTCCGCTCAGAGTCCCTCCTCTTCCCGAACCATATCAACAGGAGCCATTCCAGACCAACAATCTATAGAACTCACTTCAAAGTGCTGCTCATATAGACTTAGACAAACTTTATTGATCCACAAGGGGAACGACTTGGACACAGCAGCTCAAACATCACAATATAATATACCGTAATAACAAAGAGAAAAATATAAATGGTGATAATAAATTCTAAATAAGTAGCAAAAATAGCAAGAGACTGGTGTCAAATAAGGCAGAAGTATTGTATATTTACACAAGAAATAAAAATATAGAAATATATATAGCTTTTTGGTTTTATTTGTCAAATGGCTCACAGTATATTTAACCCGTGAGACTGTTTTGTCCTTTTGGCCTGTAAACGGTAAAGTCCTCCTCACTCCTGTCCTGTTTGTGGTTCTTCTGCAGGAAAAGTCCTTCTTCCATAAAGTGAACGAGAGACTGTCCAGCCCAAACATCTTCATCCTCAACAACCGCTGGGACGCCTCAGCCTCAGAGCCCGAGTACATGGAGGAGGTCAGTCCTGGGGAGGGGGTACACACAGACTCTGTATATAAATGGACATGGCTAACCTGCTAGCTGCCAAAACAGGAAGTGAGCATGGTTCGCTCCAGTTTACTTTCTATTGAAAAAACATCACGCCTCTCTCTGTAACTGCTGATGTCAGACTCATCGTTTTGGTCTGAAAATGTTCATATAAAAACACTTTACATGATCCTGGTGTTTCGATTTCAGTATTTTGTTCGTAATAAAGATATAGAGCGATAGATTCTTTCTTTCTTGATCTTTCTTGATCTCTTTCTTGATTTTTTTTCTTAATCTTTCTTTCTTGATCTTTTTTCTTAATCTTTCTTTCTTGATATTTTTCTTTTTTGAGCTCGATATCTTTTTCTTTGTTCATCTTTCTTTCTTCATCTTTCTTTCCTTGATCTTTCTTTCTTTCTTTCTTTCTTGATCTCTTTCTTTCTTGATCTTTCTTTGTTGATCTCTTACTTTCTTGATCTCTTTCTTTCTTGATCTCTTTCTTTCTTGATCTCTTTCTTTCTTGATCTTTCTTTGTTGATCTCTTACTTTCTTGATCTCTTTCTTTCTTGATCTCTTTCTTTCTTGATCTCTTTCTTGATTTCTTACTTTCTTGATCTTTTTCTTTGTTCATCTCTCTTTCCTTGATCTTTCTTTCTTGATTTTTCTTTCTTGATCCTTTCATTTTTCGGCAGCAAATGAAACATAATAATACAGCAGTAATTCATTATTTTTATATATGAACGTTAATAAAAGTGAAATCATGAATCAGATGATAATGAGACAAGTGCACTCATGTCTGTAAACTTGTGTCTGTAAACTTGTGTCTGTAAACTCGTGTCTGTAAACTCATTGGTTGCTTTTGAACAGTTCTAGATCTTCATGGTTTGTAGAATAAACATTTACCATTAGGGTTCAGTATCTGCTGTACACACAGACACTGATAAAGCCCTCACAGAACAGGACCTCACAGCTGTGTCCCTGTCCCTGTCCCTGTCCCTGTCCCTGTCCCTGTCCCAGGTCCGGCGTCAGCACATGGAGCGCTGCACAGACTTCCTGGTGGAGGAGCTGCGTGTGGTGGAGCGAGCTCAGGCTGCTGACCGCATCTTCTTTGTGTCGGCCAAAGAAGTGCTGCAGGCCCGAGTGCAGAAGGCCCAGGGGATGCCCGAGACTGGTACCAGCCACACCTCCACCCACACCTCCACACCTCCACACCTCCACACCTCCACACCACCCACACCTCCACACCTCCACACCTCCACACCACCCACACCTCCACACCTCCACACTTTTAAAGGCCCTATATCAAACAAAACTGACTCTTGTGAGCCTTAAGTCATGTTATAATCTTGTTACCGAATCAAAACCAGACCTGGAGTTGTGTTTTGTTTCATTCACAAATCAAAATCTAATCTAAATCTCAAAATCTCAAAACGCTCTGTTCCACCTTGTGATGTCATGAAGTGGTAGTTTTCAAGTGAACAGCTCCTTTTACATTTTGTTCGGTAGAGATCGGAAATTCTAGGGCTTAAAGCATCCAAATGATTCTAGTGAAGGTGTGTGCAGTTTCAAAACACAGTGGAGCACTTCCTGTATCACCACATGACATCACAAGGTGGGAATGGAAGTGGTGGGAGTGTTTTTTGTTTGAGAGAAGAGCTCAGCCTAAATCTGCAGGGATTGTGCGTTAAATGTGTGTGAATGAAACAACACAACTCCAGGTCTGTTTGTGACGAGGAATCGACATTAGAACATAAATCAGAAAATAGCATAATATGGGCCCTTTAAAGAGTGGATATTATTCTTTTTTTTCTTTTTTCCGTGTTAAACCATTATTCCCTCATCAAAAACATGCCTGAAGAGATTTTAGATCCATCCATGCATGTTTGAGTAATTTAGCGATCTCTCGTTTCTTAATACTAATATAGAACAAATGTATGTTTTATTAGGTAGAAGGTAATAATAGTCTTTTTAGTAATTTTGCAGTCATATGGCATTGATAATACAGATAATACCCCTGTAAATGACTGGATATTTAAAGTTTTATAAACATTGGCTTGCTTTGTTTCAGGAGGAGCTCTAGCTGAGGGCTTTCAGGCTCGAATGTTTGAGTTCCAGAACTTCGAGAGAAGATTTGAGGTAGAATTTTCACATGAACACTCTGGGATTATAAATAAAACAATAACTCTGCTACTATAGACAGTATTTACTCGGTTGTTTATTGATGTATGTTGTAGGAGTGTATTTCGCAGTCTGCCGTAAAGACGAAGTTCGAGCAGCACACGGTGAGAGCCAAACAGATCAGCGAGGGCCTCAGACGCATCATGGAGTCTGTGCATGTAGCAGCGCAGGAGCAGAGGTCAGTACGGCGACGGAGGGAGCGCTCGTGCCGTGATCCCAGCTCAAAGTGATCTGTCTGGGTACCAAGTTTGACTCCTGGTGTGAACTGTGGTTGGTGAAGAGACTGGACAGACCTGTAGATCTTCATCAGTGTTTACTCAGACCAAAGAGCTGCTGCTTCAGGTGAAAGTGAAAGTAACTGAAAAAGACCTCTACCTCAGTTACCTCAACTATTGAAAAAGCGATTACATTTAATTTATGAGAGTAATAACCATTTGTTATTTTCTAGGGTTGCTTGTTGTAGAATTTGTTTTAAATGATCTGTTTTCAGATATGAAGTAAACATGTTAAAAACTCTTATTTATTCTGAATTACAAAAACATTGGACTTGATATAAAATTTCCAATCAGAAAGCAGAGTGAGCCTCACACTTTGGAGTGACTCTAATTAAACCCAGTCAGTTTACATCTTAAACCTGTTACAGGCCTGAACGGTCACTATCTAAACCCCAGCACCTGCAGCCAGTCATGAATCAGTGCTAGTGCAGAGGGAATTCTGGAGGTTCTGAGCTTCACATGAGCCTGTCCATAAACTGAGAATGAGACACACTTGGGCATGTCCTCTATCTGCAGGTTAAGGCTCTGTGGACACAGGTTCAGTTCAGTGATGATTGTAATATTTTCTTTATAACGATTGAGAGTGTCAGCTACATGCTCTACGTCCAGATCTCCTAATGAAGGTTTAGATTTCCTGATTATTGTCATAATATCCTCCTTTATCTATGCCAGTGTTGAGTCATGTAATGTAAACAACATAAACGCTTGCTCTGGTGAAATTCACTGTATTTCCAACAGGACCTACTGCTTAGAGACCAAAGAAGACCGCCAGGACCGTCTGGAGTTCCTGGATAAACAGCTGGACCTGCTGACCTTGGACTGTAAAGCAAAGATCAAGAAGATCACAGAAGAGGTGGAGAGACAGGTGAGCTGTGTCAGGTGTGTTTGTGTGTGTGTTTGTGTGTGTGTTTGTGTGTGTGCGCCTGCTCTAAGTACCTCTGGGATGTTCAGGTGTCCAATGCGATGGCCGAGGAGATCAGGAAACTCAATGTTCTGGTAGATGATTTCCACCTGGACTTCCACCCTTCCCCTGTGGTCCTCAAGGTCTACAAAAATGTAAGTATGAGACAAACACGAGAGACACCAGAGCTCTTCTTACTGACGTTTACTGTGGTCTTTACTTCTTCAAACTCATAAAATATAACATAATCTCACATTACACACAAATACACACAAAACTGAATATTAACACACAACACAAACTGAAAACTTAAAGGTGGAGGGTCCGGCATCTGTTTGTCTCCATGGAAATGTAATTGCTTTGTCTAGAATGTTCCACAGTATAGATTAAACCTCTATCACAAGAGAAACAAGCAGGTTACAGCACTGCGCTACATTACAGGTCAGATCTGTGGACAGACGCCCCTATTCACAGAAGGAATCATTGTATTTTTGAGAAATGGAAACACCTGTAATGAATAAATGTTAGATGGATGTGTTTAATGTCATACCACGGAACATTCCAAGCAAAGCAATAACATCTCCATGGAGGCAAGTAGAAAAGAAAAGTTGCGCAGTGAAGCTTTTACTTCTTAATTAGTTCTTAGTTGGTGCCCTGTTGGGTCTGACTTTGTATTAAGATAAGATATGCCTTTATTAGT